>JAWNGG020000369.1:0-157935 GCA_036937485.2 Tetragonisca angustula | reverse complement strand
AATGCAGAACTATATCATCACATACTGAATGTTACAAAAAGCGCTACACTTTGACTATTCTACATTACATTTTACATTTTGCGCGCACTGCGTACACTGAGATTTCCTATAAACGCAAGACACGCCATACTTTGCGGAGAAAATTTTATACAACTTCGCGTGTATCTTGTGCAATCTCGCGAATTAAAATTTCCCACCAACGCGAGCAAAATCCACCAGTCTGTTGTTGTAACGTAATAAATAGTAAAAGAACGTAAAATACATAAAATATCAGAAACAAGATTCAACGTTCTCGAACAAAAATGTGCGTATATTATCTGATGTTTGCTTCTAATATATACAAATGTATATATATATATATATTTATGTTTATACGCTGTGTGTGTGCGTGTGCACATAGAGGCTCGTGTTCTCATGGCAGAATGTCGGTTCGTATACGCGAGCCTGGACAGCAGCCTCTCTGTGTTTTCCTCTGTATGCTGAGCTGGCTGAACTCTTGCTCTACAGAAACTAATTACAACGAAGCTCGGCTTGTTGGCCGGGGAGAGTGCAATGTTTTCGTTCTTGTGCACCGCCGCTGCTCCCCGTTCCTCCTCTCCTCCGTCCGTTTTATCCGCGGTCGTCTGTCCACCCACCTAAACCACCCTCCTCCCACGCCCCTTGGAACAGCGACGAGGATCGCAATCCTCGGCTCTACCACGCTTCCAATGCGAAATCCTGTTTTTTTAAACGAGAAAAACATCGGCTCCCTTTTGAAAGGTTGCGCCGGCGACACAGACACGCGGCTGGCATGCGAGGAGTAAACGAGGGTGGAGCGATGTTTGCTTTGGTTTGATATAGGTGGATATGGCGGAAATAAGCGACACGGCGGCGGAAGATTAGATTACGGTGTAGAATTTTGGTTGTTAGATACGAAATTGGTGAGTACGCGAATTTTCCCGATGGCAAACGGTACTGGGCTCGGTTTGAGGCTGTTGAGTTTCGTTTGGAGAACGGATTGCTCGAGCTGAGGTAAGGGTGGACGTAGTCGTCGACGGTGCGAGCAATAATTTATCATCACGTCGGAAATGTTGCCGTCACGTTGTAATTTGCCTTGAATTTCTCGAAATTCCACGAAGTTCAATGAAAATAAAATCCAGGCGGAAGGAATGACAAAGAGTGATCACAGATTTCGTAATTTTTGAAACAAATTGAAAATCTTTATCGTTGAGCGTGTTAATTCCAAGACTCCGTCATTCTATGAAACGAACGTACAAAATTGAGAGCTTGAAGGATATACACCACGTTCTTGGAAAAGAGAATTACATAACGTGAGCCAAAAGTCACTTCTGTTCTTATTAAAATAAACCTGAATCCTTCTACTAAAAAACATTTGAAAGAAATAATTCTTAAAACACAAAGAAATCATGTTTGAACTTAAATTTAATTTAAAATTAATGAAACTAGTTTTGTCTTACACTTTGACGTTTTATTAAAAAAAAAAAAAAAAAAAAAGACATAGATAGGAAGAAACTTTTGGCCCATCCTATTATTTTAAGAACATTTTATGTGAAATCCTTTGCCTGTCATTGTATGTCCCTAACATAAACCTTTTTCCACGCTGGACACACAAGATAAAACGCGATCAAAACACACACGGGCGCGCCGTGTGTGTAAAACAACGTACACGAACACGCATGTAGTAGCGTTAGCAGAGTTACGGTTGTCGTCTGGTTGGCGCTATTGCGGCCAGTCTGATGGCGCAGGAGCAAATAGGACGCAATAAACATGGCACTACATCATCCGCGAGCAACCCTTTATCCGTGGAGGATCGGCCACGAGCGGAGGGGGTCAGCATTCGAACTCCCTGCGGATAGTTGGTTACGTCGCGCGGGAATTACCGTCAGGTATGTGTTCTGTCTGCCTCTTGCGTTCCCGGCACATGCCGGGACGAGCGACCAGGCGGGGATACCAGGGACCAGGCAGCTTCATAAAAATGAGCAGGACAGAGTGCCGTAGAGAGTGTAGGGGGATTGATTAGTTGCTCGGGTGCTCGTTACCGTGGCAGCGAACGGAAGTTATGAGTTTTGCCACGCCGCTGTGAAAACGTGTGCACGTGTATACGTGTACGCTGGAATTCGAGATAGTTTGCTGGGTGTTGGAAAGTTCAGTTTAAAGAAATTGGTGGCAGTTTACGGGGCAGGGTTGGAAGAAGCTTGAAAATTTTGGAATTTCTCTTCAGGCGAATTTTACCGTGAAATTTTAAAGGAAAAGGTTTCTTTATTGGCGAAAATATTGGAACTGAAACGTGATTGATGCAAGTTTGAAGTCAAGTTTGGAGAAAAGTGCGATAAATTGGAACTTTTTTACAATTTTATTGCGGATTTTTGGACAGAAGAATTCCTGCTTTCACTCTGCACGGAATATTGAGAATATTGAAAGCTATTAAAGTTGATTTTATCAAGTATCGAGAGATACTAGTTTAATTCAGGTTTGAAGAAGTTTGGACACTTCAATGAACGTAAAATCCCAGGGACTTCAAACTCTAGAAAATTTTGGAATTTCTCTTGGGTTAATTTTCCTTTAAAGCGAGTTTTGCTGTGGATTTTTTGATGGAGAATGTTTCTTTATTTTCTTTATAGCGAAAATATTGGAACTGAAACGTGGGAGGTGCAAGTTTGAAGAGCAACGCGATAAATTGGAACTTTTTTAGAATTTTATTGCGGAATTTTGGAAAGAAAAATTCCTGCTTTCACTATGTACAGAACATTGAAAGCTATTAAAGTTGATTTTATCAAGTATCGAGAGATACTAGTTTAATTCAGGTTTGAAGAAGTTTGGACACTTCAATGAACGTAAAATCCCAGGGACTTCAAACTCTAGAAAATTTTGGAATTTCCCTTGGGTTAATTTTCCTTTAAAGCGAGTTTTGCTGTGGACTTTTTGATGGAGAATGTTTCTTTATTTTCTTTATAGCGAAAATATTAGAACTGAAACGTGGGAGGTGCAAGTTTGAAGAGCAACGCGATAAATTGGAACTTTTTTAGAATTTTATTGCGGAATTTTGGAAAGAAAAATTCCTGCTTTCACTCTGTACAGAATATTGAGAATATTGAAAGCTATTAAAGTTGATTTTCTCAAGTATCGAAAGATACTAGTTTAATTCAGGTTTGAAGAAGTTTGGACACTTCAATGAACGTTAAAGTCCAGAGACTTGACTGGTACGAAATTGCGCGACAAACGTACGACAGACCTTGAATAAACACGTCAACTCTCGAACAGCCGATAAAACGCGGATAATCAATAGAACTTAACAAGACGGATTTATTTCTGCAGACTCCGTTTTAAACGCGGTAATTATGAAAACGTGTACGACGCGGGCGAACGCGAGTTTTATCGAAACGATAAAACATAATTGGCGGTCGATTCGAGCCGGCTAATGATTTGATCATTCTTTCTTCCACGCCGCGAGATCATTGGTTATTGACGACGATCAAACAATCGCTAATTACGTTTCCAATAACGAGGAAACGCGGGTGAAATTTCTGTTGCGCGCCGCTCTGCCGTTCTAGCGCAACAATGAAAGCCGAGAAAGTGCAACAAAAGGAGAAATCGACTGCTCGTTTACTGGAACGCCGATACGATGGAAAATGGTACATATTCCCCATTGGCGGTATACAGAGACGCACGCTGGCTAACGACTGTCTTCGATTTTTATCGACGTAACTTGAATTTCACCGGGGCAGTTCGTGCAGTTTGCGGGGAAGAATTAACGATAAGGTGGTAATTGACGATGATGAAATTAATTGAAATCGAACGTCGATCTCAATGGGGTATTTTAATGTCCAAACGAGTACAGTTGCTCGCGTGTTGGAATGTTAATAATGCTTCAAACTTGTTGTTGTTGAAATGTTTGAAAATTTGCGGCGCGTTCGTCATTGTTGTGACACTGCTCGATTTTGAATTAGATCTGAAAAAAATCTGAAATGGACTCGTTTTGGACCGACGAGTTACATTCCAAAGTTGCAAAGGGAAATTTATTTTTCACGTGTTTTGCCAATTTGGCATTAAATATAAACTCCGACTAAATCAAACAAAAATTGCGAGTACACTTGACAATTAATTAGTAAGTCACTTTTTCCATATACTTTGCAAATAAATTCATAATAATTACGCGCAATTGACGGATCTATTTAAATATTTAAATATTTTATCGAGGACGAATGAGTGACGCACGGTATAACTCGCGGAGACAACGCATCGTGTTGATCCAGTAATTTTCAAGATGAAAAGCGTAAAGAGAAGAATGTTGAAAACCGTGGACAGGACGAGGAATTTAAAAAAAAAAAAATAGAAAAAAAGGAAGAAAAAGGACGGAAAGAAGAGAGAGATCGATCAGAGGAGGGAAAAAACGAGAGAAAGGGTGGAGGGTTGAAAAACGAGGAGGTTCGATGATTGATGGATACCGGTCGATTGAAAACCGCGCCGGCTGTCTGCCCGCGCCGCTGAATTTCACGTTTAAATTCGCCTGCCGGGAAGTTTGCGTTTTAGGCTTCGTTTGGCCGCGTCGTTTTGTTACCCTCGCGACGAGCAAACGCCTCGAATGGCGCCTCGAATAGGTACGCTTAACCCTTACGTCCGAAAGTCTAAACCGAGAACAAATTAGAAGTAGAAACACACATTTTTCAATACGTTTGTTCAACATATACACTAACCTCCATTTAACTACATTTGAGTCATTTGTTTTATCATTTGTACAATATTGCAACGCGGACTAAACACTCAAAGGACTAATGCAATGTAAGCTGCGTCAAGCCCCATTCATAATGAATTTATACGAACTTTCTTCTTCCAATTTCATATCAGTCATTAACTTACGTTTTAATTTCAAATTTATGCTACACGAACGAGTAAAGGCGCGTTCTCACGAATTCCTCTGCCTCGTCTCCGGAGGGTTGATCATCAGACAGATATTTTTTATTCATTCGCAATCGACGCTAGCTATGACTCCATGAATACGCGGCGCGTATTACAGATTAAATGAAAAATACTCGCTCGTGTCGTATTTTCGTGTGTGTGTGTGTGTGTGTGTGTGTTTCGCGATATAAAGAACTGTCCAGACACACTTGCGCACACTGATACGTACGGTGATCCTTTCACGTCGTTTTAAATTTTGATTACACGCGTTTCCGGCGCGCTCGAATTTTGTTTGTTACGTTTATTAATGCCGAAACAAACGGCCAATGAAAGCGGCGATTTTCCCGAGCGTTTCATTTTTCCCTCCCCCCCCCTCCCTCCCCCCCACCCAACCGTGTAGGGAAAATTCGGCGCATCGGCGGCTGGTAACGAGTTGATTCGCGATGAGGAAACAAGGTATGATCTAACAAAAGGGTACACTCTCGCACGTAGGTTCGTTTGCATATTATACCGGTGATAAATAATCCGGTTCCTCGTTGCCGCGCTTCACGTGCAAACGGAACTTTTTTATATACATATATATATATATATATATATATATATATATATATATATATATATAAAATTACGCGCGCGAGAGCCGCGGCGCAACTTCGCAACGCGCGAGCGCTCTGTCAATGCGCCACTATTGACAAATTATTGGCGTTATCGTTCTCATATCGGCTGTATCGTCACTTCTCCCTTCGCCGCTTCGTTACTCACTTTGCAACTGGAAATGAAAGTTTTCCTCCACGCGCGAGCTCGCTCGCTCGCTCGCTCCCTCCTGCTCTCTAAAAATTCTCTGTACGCATCAGCTTCGAACGAGTCTTTATTAGTTTCCTCTGACGAACTTTTTCTTTTTTTTTTCTGTGTTCTTTTTTTCATCTCGACACTGACGATTTCAGTTTCCCTTCAGATTTTAATTTAATTGAACCGAAATTAGGAATCAGGTTCGTTCAACTTAATTTAGAAACTACGACAAGTTACGTTAACGGTCAAGTCAAGCGGTATTTTCAGAACAATCGTACGGTCGAATTTCGTACCGAGTTTCACAATTTATGGCACATGGCACGTACACGTTGAATTCTGCGTCGCACTTCGCGTGTATATTTCGTGTATAATTTTAAAATTATTACTCCACGAAGGACGAGAGACGGCGACTTATCGCGTGGCACGATTTTCGTTGTTATTATATCTGTGGACAAAGGGCGGCCGAACAGTTGGTTTGGGAAATGAAATGCGTTTCGATCGGCACACTCGCCGGGAATGGTTTTGTATTTAAGACCAGTCCGGTTAAATTAATTAATTGTCACACGTGTCTTTCAAAGGAACGAGCATTTATTATCGTACGTTATTTAGACTCGTTGCACTCGATGTACGTGCACGCGATTTAAAAGGAAATCTCGCGAAGCAACCTCCAATCTATCGGAAATGATGTTTTTGATGCAAGTGCAGCGACGTATCGGGCTACCGTGTCAATCGGCATTC
This sequence comes from Tetragonisca angustula, assembly GCA_036937485.2. Lineage (NCBI taxonomy): Eukaryota > Metazoa > Arthropoda > Insecta > Hymenoptera > Apidae > Tetragonisca > Tetragonisca angustula. The sequence continues at coordinate 151,512 of JAWNGG020000369.1, read as the reverse complement.
GTTCGAATGAGAATTCGCTGGATATTAATTTTATTAATGAGCAATGCGTCTCGCGTGCCTTTCAATTAAAGTGAAAATTTCCCAACGCTCTTCGGGACTTTCTGCGTATGTCAATTAAAATTGCAGCAAGTTGACGTTTTGGACGCCATCGCTTTGCGAAATTTTGATATCCTACAATTTCTCGATTCCGATGCTCCTGAAATTAAAATTTCCGAGTCCCACAGTTCTGAGAGTCTAGGATTCTAAGATTCTAAATTCTGAAATTCCTGAATTTTTAAATTTCTGATCTCTTAAGCTTCTAAGATTCTAAATTCTGAAATTCCGGAATTGCTAAATTTCTGATCTCTTAAGCTCCTAAGATTCTAAATTCTGAAATTTCCGAATTGCTAAATTTCCGATCTCAAGCTTCAAAATTCCAAGGTGTCTAAATCCTAAAAAAAATCGCTAGCTCTTAGATTTTCTGGGTTCTGAAATTCCTAAAATGAAAAATCTTCGATCTGTTATGTTTCAAAATTTCAAGATGCCAAAATCCTAAAAATTGCTAGATTCTAGACTTTCTGAGTTCTTTAAATTCCCAAAAGTGAAAATTAAAAATTAATTGCTAAACTTCTGATCTCTTCGATTCCACAACTCCACCAAAGTCCTAAAAATTCCTAAATTCTGGATTCACTGAAATTCCTAAATTCTAAAACTCCAAAGTTTCCAAATACCGATATCGCGCAAATATATATATTGTGTACACAAATGCTCGTCGCGTATCTCGCTCGCTGCCGATCTCCAATTAATGCCATTCTCAACGCAATGCGATTTCACCGAAATTTCATAGCGGAATAAAGTTAAACGGCCCCGTCGCGCTCGCTCGGAATTTTCATGCATTGGAAAGTCAAACACATGATCGTCGTGGCAGAAAATTCGACGAGCCAGCCCAACTTGAATTTCCAATTCGATCGCGCTTCTTCCTCTTTTTTTCTTTCCTTTTCCTTTCGCTTCTCTTTCTCTCTCGACATCTGTGGAGATCGGATTATGCCGGTGTGCTGATTGTTTTTCATTCCGTCTTTTCTCAATCTATGTGTGCGTGTGTGTGTGTGTGTGTGTAAAAGAGAAAGAGAGATCCAAGGAATAATATCGACGGGGAAAATCTAAGGGTGAATAATTCATAAAACGCTGGACCTGTCGGCGTAATTTATTAAGCGAGCGACCCTGAAAGAAAGAAATTACTGACATAAAGACGCAAGACGCTCGTAGGGATCGCGTTCGTCGTTGAATAACGCATCGTTCTCTCGATTGAAATCTATGAATTTAGGTTCGGGAATTTTATTTTGTTGGCTTTTCATTGGGGACAAAAACCTTTGCGCGAGATTTGCTATCCTGCCGCAGGGCGGGCATCGTTTATCTCGAATTTCTAGATATTTTTCGTTCCTCGTCAATTTCAATTAGAACGAGGTTCTTTCTTTCTTTCTTTTTTCCTCTCTATTCGTTGAAATCCTTGAGCCGATAAATTTCAATTACAGAGAATTTCGAGTTTCGTTACCTCGTGGAGTAAAAAAAATTGTCAGCCGAAGGTAACTCTGTTTGAACATCGATTTCAGTTGTTGAGAAATAAGAAGTAAGAAATTGGACGGCCTCGATTTCATACATTCACTTACATTATTCAAAAATTATTCAAAAGGAAGGAAGAAAAGTTGGTATTCAAAATGTAGAAATCTGGTAGCTATTTTTTTTTTCTTTTTTTTTTTTTTTTTTTTTTCATTTTCAGTTTCAATCGAGTGTTTTAGCAAAATAAACTTGACGCACACGGACACGTATAATGCAAGTGTGTGTGTGTGTGTGTGTGTGTGTGTGTGTGTTTGTGCGTATATATCCATTCGCCGATATGGTTCACGAGAGAGACCGCGTTTATAGATACATTTTCGTCGACAGTATCAAAGGACACATGCTGCCGTTCGGAAACCAAAAATCACGATCGACGAGGCTGTCGTTGTCAAATAATCGAAAGTATCGGCCAATCGGTGAAAAGCTTTCGTCAATCGCGCTAATAAACGATATTGTTTTTTGCCCGGTGGGGAGGGGGGGATCGCCTCTCGAATTATCGCATTATTTTTTTCTGCCTCATTTCTCTTTTTTCCTCTTTTTTTTTTTTTTTTTTTTCTTAATGCACACATTTCGCTAATATTTTTCCAGCGATCCGCCCGTATTTTCCAACGCGAGAGAAACGAAATTTGCTTCGATGCTTTCAGATTTTCCAAGCTTTTGTCTTGTTAAAATTTTTTCCTTTTTTCTTCGGAATTGTCGAATGAGTTTTTTTTTTTTTTTTTTAAATCGGAAACTCTGGAATTCCGAGTTGAACTGGAAACGAATAAAATATCATGAAATTAAATTCGAATGAAAATATTCGAGATGAATGGTACTCCGAAGTTCCATAGTTCTCCGCAGCTCCGGAGTTGTGAAAATCCAAAAATTTCCAGGGCGATAACCTGCCGAAGATTAGAGAGTCATCGAGTGCCAAAGTTCCAAAATGTCATAGTTCCCGAAGTTCCCGATGCCTCGCAAGTTCCCAAGGTTCCTAAAATCGCGAAATTCTAAAGTTTCGTGGTTCCCGACGGGAATTAGAAAATTCCGACGTTCCCACGTTTCAAACAGAGTGTATCCGGGATTCGGAATTCTCTAGTTTCAGAAATTTCCAAGTGCCCCCTCCCCCCTCTCTCAAAACTTTTTAACTCCGCTGCTGAGAAAATCCTACAATCTCCAATAACACGAGAGAGAGAGAAAGAAAAGAACCGAACCGAAATTCGTGATTTTTAACGAAAAAGAAAATTTTGACGCGCGGCGCGATGGAAATTGTCTTGCGTGCAGGTGAAAAAAGCGGCGCGGCGCAACTTGAAATTTTCTCAGCGTGAGCGACGCGCGGACCAGTTCCACTTTTTAATTAAACCGCACGCACGGTCCAATGAATTCGCTAATCACGTCATTGCCGGTGACTGGCCGGGGCCGACAGGGCCGACGCGTGATTTGTTCTGTAAAATTTCAATAAAACGGCTTAATCGATTAATTCCGACGGTCGGAATATCGCCGTTGAAAAGTGGCGTACGAATATACACGCCGTGCGTATATTCGTGTGCAGTAATTGGATGGGCGATTTTTCGAGATGCAAGACGATGAATCGCGATGAATGGTGAACAAGAGATTCCCGAATTTCGAAATGTCTAAAAATATCAAAAATCGGCCCTAACCATTGGCGTTTAGATCGTCGAAAGGGCCAACAACTGTCAACAAATTTCTAAATTCCACAATTCGTCAATTCCATGATGCACCTAAATGGATTTGTGTGATTTGTCTCGCGGCGGAGAACACGTTGCAAATTTTCGTCAGGCGAGAAGTTGCATATCCGACGATGGCACCGTTAATTAATACTGTAAAATTAACTGTGTTAAAATTAAATAAACCGTAAAATTAATTAACACTAGAAATGTACTACGTAATATGGAATTCCTTCGTAAGAAAGTAACAAATCAAAATGGAAAATATTCTGTTATTACGTACTTTTTTAAGGGACCAGTCATTTTAGACTGGTCCTGGTGGAAACAGTTTCGTCGAAACGTCGGTAGTTGTAGCGTAAAGGAAGGAAGCGCTGGTTCCAGCTTCGGCGCGCATGAATTTCGCTTCAAGTGCGCGGATACGTGTATTTCTGGGTCGCGCGCTGCGAGTACGACTTTGGATGGTAAAGCCCGCGGCTTGGCAGCTGCTCCAGCGATAACAATACCCGCGGTGCTCGTACTGAAGTCTCGATGTAGCTCGCGTTTTCTTGCATAATGCATAATACGCGCGGCGCTCGTGAAATCTCGAGCAACCCCGCGGCCGTTTACGCGCCGCTCGCCCGAGTATCGCGTTTTGAAAAATTCTTGCAACAGACACGCCGCGCGGGGAGAGCTTGACCGAAAATTGCCGATGCCTCGAACCGTCGCGAGGGAAGCTTGTACTTTCCTCTTTTTACAATTTGCCGATGATTACGACGAACGTGCGCAATGTTAAACTGTGTGAAGTTGCTGACAACCGTGAATCTGTTTTCATTCGCAGCTGGGGGGGAAAGAATTTTTTTTTTCTCGCCTGTGTTTTGAAAATTAACATTTTCTCTTGAAATTTACTTTGTGACTTTCTTTCGTCATTTTGCCGAAATTCAGATATTCTTGAATCTTCATGAACATTCAGATTTTTGTAAAATGGCGAAACGGAATCGCGAAACATTGATTTTTAAGACCACGGTGGACTCATTCGTGAAGGAAATTTTTTTGAAATCGTCTAGAAACGTTGGTGATCAACTAGTACGTCAGAATCTCTTAAATTTTCGTCATTTTAACCCTAACAAAATTCAGAGCCCGACGAAAGAGATTTTCCTAACGTCTCCAGTGACAATTGGAATTTTGAATTTCGGTAATTTTCAATTCAACAAGAAACGAGAGCTCGTTCGCGCATTATCATTGAAAAAGCCGCGATCAATAGGCCACCTTCAAGCGGACGCGTTTATCCAGCTCCTTTAAAGCGCAGGCGACCCGCAACTAGGTCACAAGGAGTCTATAATTCACGAACAATATGATACCCTAAATGGCTATTTGCACGAGTATCCCGCGTTATTTCTGCAAACTAAATCCGCTCGTACTCTGCTCGCCGCAAGTTTGGAAACAGCTTGTACAACAAAAGACGCGTGTGTATGTGGTACGTGCGCATGTAGAGACGATGGTCGAACGCAGAGCCCGGCCTGGCCTGGCCATATTCGCGCAGCCTGCGGCTAAAACTCTTGCACGAACGACCGAGGTGGCCCAGTGCCACTAATTGCGAACACTGCGTGTTGCCACGGACACGTTGCCCCTTCTCACGCAAAAATAATTCTCTCGTTCGTCTCCCCGCGACAGCCAGAGATCTCATGTTTTCTTATCATCAGATCACGGGACGTTTAGGCGGATTTATTTCGGATGCTCGCGTTCCGCGTTGGGGATTTTAATCTTAATTTCAATTTCAACGAAATCCGCGCGTCCACTTTCGAAAAAAAAAAAAAGGGCCCGCTGCAATTTAGCTTAAACGCTGAATTTGTCGCGTGTTCGCGATAATTCTGAATTTAATCTCGGACAATTTGTCGCGTATATATACTCCGCGCTTTGAGCGAACGTGAACGAATCTGATTTCCAAACGGAGTGAAATTTAAATTAAAAAAAAAAAAAAACAGAAATAGGACTTGAACTTTAGACAGAATCCCGCGGATAGTCGATGGCTCAGAGTTCAATTATAAAACCTAACTGTAGCTTCCTGTATGTGCTTTGGTGTATCGCGGAGGGGAGTTAAAGTTTCCTTGTAACTTGGGCAAAATCGTCCTAGTCTTGGATGCGCACGTACGACGAGCACCCCGGGGACCCTTTGGGGCTGTACCGCAGGGAACACGTGTGTCTCGAATCTTGAAGAGCCAATCAACCTTAGAAAAGTTGCTAGCCTGTCTATTCTTGTCTCTTAATTACGGCCACCGGGGCTCCGAGTCCTGGGGAAACTTCGTACGGTTGTTTCTTTCGCGTCGATATCTCGCCCCTATCGTTCGGCGATCTCCCGTGGAATATCGCCTAGTTGGAACTTGGTGTTGGAGCACTGTGACGTGTCGAAATTTATCACGGAATTGAGCGTGGCGATTTTTTAAATGGACCGACGTGGGGGAAAACGAAAAATAAATTGACGAGAAGAGATGATAACAGCAGGAATCAGATTCGCGTTTATAAGAATCTAACTAGACTGCAAATTTAAACAGAGATCACCTCAATCAACAACATTTTTCATTCGTTTGCTCGCACTTTTAGACACCCTGTAGTGTTGCTCCTTCGTTCAAGTTTAATTGAACTTCTGCACGATGTAACAATCAATTTAATTGATCATTTTTGTATCTTTGATTCGACGGAAATCTTTCATTTAACTCGACTATCGAAGCCTGCCCACTATCGTGAAACAGAGAGAGAAAGAGCGTGAAGGGTTTCACGAAAAGTATGTTATATTATTATTTATTTATTTACATTTATATTTACATTTTTATTTACATTTGTTTTATGTGATGGATGCTGGAAGGATGTAGGATTTGGGTAAGGTGAGGAAAGGTTATGCGTTTCGTCTCAGAGTCGCTGCCTAGACTCATCAGTGGGGCTGATGGCAGCGACACCTTACCCCAGACGCTTGTTTTCATAACTACTCGCTAGGCTGGGCGGTCACCCATCCTAGCAGTGTTCCGCATTCTGCTTGCTTAACGTCGAATATCGCTAGACTTCGACGCTAAGCGCACAGCCACTTGCGGCTTGTACGAGTCGACTCGTACTCGAGGCGCTATAGGCCGCTACAAGCGTACACGTGTAACGATAAAAAGGTGGGAGGGGTTGAAGCGGAAACGCGGCGTTTCCGGTAGGCGCGACCGCCAATAATCGAGAACAAACTCGATTACGAAGGAAATCCGTGTTCCACGAAGGTGTAGATATATCCTGGCATTCTTTTATTTCTCCCTCTCTCTCTCTCTCTCTCTCTTTTGCACTGGTGGTTGATCGATGAGTTACAAATAACATAGGAGGGTGAGCAATCCCCCGCTGCGTTACGACGAATGCGCGTAGGGTGTAACTGGCGCAATAAGAAGAACTTAATGACGTTGCAGCAGACGGGGAATTATCTGTTGGACGCTTTGTTAGGGTGTTTCCTTGCGTCGAGGGGATATTCTTCTCTTCCCTCCCCTTTATAACCGCCATTTCTCATCCTTCCCCTATGCGAGGTTCTCTCCACCTCGTCGTGGCGCATGCGAGGAATCGCTCGAGTGACTTAGGAATTTTTGGCAATTTACATTCGATTCGGTTTCCCGTTTCACTCTCGTTCGATTGCAAATCGTAACAATCGCGATTGGCCTTGGTTCTCGGTATAGTTGTTCCAATAGTCAAGTTCAAATAATTTATAGTATGTTGTTGAATTTGATCGAAGCAACCTTCGTTATTTTAATAAAATGAAAGAATTGGATAGGTATAAATTATATATTATGTATAATAAATATATTATAAATTATATATAATAATATTTCCCGTTTCTTTTTTTAATATTCTTGACACTGTTCTAGCTACATTAAAACACGCAACGAATCAAATCGTTACTTGATATTAATTCAAATTCGTGTCCTATTTCTAAAATAATTGTTCGTCTGAGTAAATTGTTTTCTAAAAGCCAACAACAACTGTCTCTCGATGCAGCAGAATTCCTCTTTACGTGAATTCCTCTTGAACCGAATTTTCAGTGAAAAAGTAATGTTTAAACGGACATGGTTCCCAACGTGGAGCCCCGCAGGGGGGGAGGGAGTGGGCAATTCGAGAATGAGTTGTTAACAAAGTGAATTTTTTTTCTATTTCTCTAAATGAAAATTTAACTTTCTAATTTTATTTTTCTCTTTTGGAAAAAAGTCACGTTGCGAAAAAAGTCGACCTTTTGGGCTTCCTCCAGGTCAAAAATTCGCTCTTTTCGGATAACAAGAATTACGTGTCACACGGCGACGTGTATTAACTCGTTGTCTGTCTTAGACTTTCTGACACATTTACCCAGAAGCTAAAGCAAAAAGAACAGACACTCCTTCGTCGCTTCCCAAAGGGGAATCTCAATTTTCCACCCAGAACGAAAACTGCAGTTTCGCCTCGATTCGAGCACCCCGATGTTCGTCTGTCGTGTCGAAAAATCACGGAATGGGGGTGGTAGACACAGTAGGGGGGGAGTGCGAGGGCGACACGGTGTATCGTTGGCGTTAATGTCGTCACGGGGAAATTCGGCGAAACGCTCACGCCGTGGCGGCAGCCACGATCGATTTGTCACGCCGTCAGGCACTGCAATCCCATAAAACATTCGATAATGATATTCATATGTCGCCGTGGCGCTGCGCCGATGAATACCAACCGACGCGCGTTGGTCGGCCAACGGGAGAGAGGAGAGAAATCGTCGAAATGGTCCCGCGGGTTGAAGCGCAAGCGGGCTAAACGTCCCTGCGTCACTCTCCGCCCCGGATCGCCGCCAAGGGACGCGGAAGGGGCCACCCTCGACTTCCTTTTGACCGCGGGCTAATGAAATATCACGTATGCGAAATTGACGGCAGGCCGAACGATAATTCGTGGGTGGTCCCCGTCGTGCTGACACAACCGTCGGCTTGTTCTTTCCATCCCCCCGGGGAGTGGAACCGCGGAGGATCGCGATTTTTTTTCCCACCCTGACCTCTCGTTTCGGCCCTTCTCGCGACGGTGATTAGATCGCCGGTTTTGCTCGCGCGTGCACTTAGGGGAGGTTTGGGCAGGGCAGCGTGAGATCGCCAAATTCGTCTGAAGTTATTATTGGAACGCAGAAGTTGTTGAATTACTGTATTAAATGTAATGTTATTCAATATTATTGTGATATGCGATATAATAATATTGTGCGATGTGTTATGACGCAGAAGCTGTTGAATATTGTAAGTATAATATTATATTGATATTTGTAATATATTAAGTTATTGTGAATGTTGAATTATTTGTTAATTAATTAAATTAATGTTATATTACAATATTGTATAATATTATATTGTAATTATATTAATACAATATTAATATTTTTGTAATGAGAAGAATAGACTCTCAAACGTTAGCACTATGTTTTTAGATATTTTGACAGATCTCTTTTCACATCCTGTGCACGCAATTTTGCGCCTCAATGTTTCCCGTAAATGCATAGAAATCAGCAATAATAACTTTTTCGTTTTATATGTTTGTAATTCAGCAACATCGAGACCCGACGTGAAATCAAACACCTTTGCATTCGTTCGTGAAAAAAAGAGAGAAACATATTTCCATTATCGAGTGACCTTTGCCCGAACAAACAATTGGCCAATATTTTTCGAACAAACAAACAAACGAAACCACTTTTTCGAAAGGCGAACAAACCGGATACGTTGTTGCACGCTTTAATTTTCTCTGTGAATTAGCAACGATCAAGATCTTTGTCAGAAATCTTTTTCATACTCTCCGTTTCTCGTGCCCATTCCCTTCAGCTCCCGTCCCATTTTAAAATCCGCCTCGTTCTCTTTCTCTCTGTCTGTCTCTGCCGATGGCTCGTGTCCAATCGGCAGTTTTAATTTCCACCGAGCACTCTCCGCATCGGTTTGTACTCCCATTGAATTGGATAACGTAATGCATCGCAATTTGAAAAGCGTATAAGCAGACAGAGTTAAATCGCCGGGCGCATTGAATTTTTCGTTTAAATATCGGCATATTTTCGATCTTCGTCAAATATTTGAACTGGTAAAAATCTTTGCGTTGCATACGGCCGTGCCGGAACTGATATATATATATATATATATATATATATATATATATACATGTATATATTCGTGACGTTATATCGCGACTATACTGTATGTATGTACATATATATATATTGGCGAACGACCGGGACGCTGGCTCCGGGATTAATAATTGAACGCGTAATTACAAAATTAAAATCTGTTTGTAACGATGTTTTATACGATAGCGGACGCCAGATATTAATTTCGCCGTACGATGCGTACGCGGCTCCGTTGATGAGTTTACTTGTTTCGGAAAAATTTCGATTCCCCGCCCCCTTTCGATCCTTTTCGAACGACAGACTCGAAAAATCGTCTAATTTCCGGATGAAAAATTTCGGAGCTACGCCGAGAATTGGATAACGTAGAAACGTAACGATAGATTCGAATCACGAATTCTTCTTAATTTCAAGTAAATTTCGTGCAACATCGACAAGTTCATTCTCTCCTTGGACTTGCAGACTGGAAAACCTTCGAACTTGAGAAAACTTTCGAGAATTTCATTGAACGTGAGTCACGATTCCCTGAATCTCCAGGATTTCCAGAATTTCTTCCGAATTAATTATCGACAGATCCATCAGAGAGAATGTTATGAACGAAAATAGGAAAAATTGGTCGATAAAATTCGAACGAAGCGGAAGGTCTTTCGTCTTTTAGATCTTATAAAAATGTTCGAGTGTCCTTCGAAGGACGTTGATCAAAACTGTCCGTCGTCGTTTCCCGTCGCTTTTTACGCTCGGTCAGCGTTCATAAAAAACGAAACGTTGTTGCACGTAACGATAATTCCCCCGTATAGTATCGGTCGTAGAGCGTCGCGGAAGAATCTTTAGGCGCAGCTTTCTAGCTCGATGAAAAGCGCGCTAGAGATGGATACTTCTATCGTGAAACGACGCTCGTAAAAATATGGCCGATTTCTCGTAAAACGTAATCGTCGATTAGCCTCGAAAGTCGAGAGACTCTGGCTCGGCTCGCTATCGTCTCGTCCAATGATTCTTCCAAATTTCTTAAGAATTCGGAATAACTGACGTAACGCGTAATAACACTCTGAAGAATGTGCTTGGCGAAGATTTGATCGAAAAATACCGTTTAGGAGAATTTAAAATTTGTTAACGACGATGGCGGGTGCTTGGAGATTTTTCTAAAATTTCGCAATCCGATAGCTTTGCAACTCGGTGATGTTTAATTTCAAATAGTCAATTTCACAATTGCTCCACGATTGTGCAATCTTTATTCCTGTAATTAATATTTGACTTTAAGTATTGAAATATTTAAAACTAGGAATCTCTATTCTCTAATTAATATTGTAATTTTAAATATTTAGCCACTTGCGCTTGGCAGCTGATTGGGGACCGTAACGAGTGACCGAACCGTATACAATAATTCGTCGCTTTCTTTTTGAACTCGTCGAGATGTAATAAATTATCGAGAAGTAATAAATTTGTTATTTGTCTCGCCTTGTGTATTTGTTCGTACTTAAATGTATTTAAAGCCGAGGAAATGTTGCAATTTTTGGGAGAAAAAGTTCTCGACGTGCGTGGCACGTCACTCCACCGCAAAATGTTAAATATTTAATTTCGCAATTACGCGTGATCGTGGAATTCTACTCCGCAGTTCTAGAGTCCAAGATTTTCACAATTTTTCTAACTCTAGAATCCTGCAGCTCGATAGCGTTGTTAATTCCAAAATTCCTCAGTTATCCTCGATTTTTTTAAAATTCCCGTTGACTCGGAAATTCCTGTTGTTGTTGCCGAATTTTTCGCAAAAAATCCAACGTTTGAGAACGGCGATCGTTTCGCGCTCTGTCACGTCGTTTCGCCGATTAATTACGACTCTGTTTCGTAAAGACAGATTTCCATCGGCCGTGCAGAACGTCGCCTCCTGCCGGGAGAGTCACGTCGTTTTAATCGATGACAAATTAACTGTGAACGCGTTACACTCGCGCCGATGTAATCATCCTTGATTTAATCCCTGTTGTGAATAGATAATAGGAGAACAAAACATATTCGTGCGTGATAATTAGCGAGTTTCAGAGCAGAGCTGGTCCCGGGATTGATTCCTCTCTCTCTCTCTCTCTCTCTCTCTCTCTGTTATTTCGCCGGGAACAAAACGGAACTCATGATATTATCCGGGCCTCATTGTTCGCCGAGACGAATGAACGAAACAAAGAACGCGGCCGTGTACAGCGCGGAATCGGCGTTGGAGGCCGTTATTGTTAGAAACAAAACGATCCGACCGAAAATGAAAAAATATCAAATATCTAATTTCCCGCGCTTTTTATTTACCATCGCCAACTTTGAAACCCGCGCCCGCCACCGAGAGTTTCGCCCCGTATCGATAGATTTTCCTACCAAATATCATTTGCGAAAACTTGTTGCAGAGAGTCACGCGCCACGTTCTCTTCAAAGTCTGGAAAACGAGATAAAATCCTCGTGATGAATGAAATTTGTGTAATTTTGCGCACGTTCCTGCGAAAGATGCTTCCTCGAGGTGAAATTGAAACGAGAGAAATTTACCTTCGTGTTCACCTGTTTCTTTTCTTTTCTTTCGTTTTTTTCCTTCCAAATTTTGGCGACGGCAATTCGGAAATGTTGTCAATTCGAATCGGCGAGATGAGAATCGTTTGGAAATCAGATTCTCGAAAAGCGACTGCAGCAGGCGGAGACGTACGTACGTACAAATATAAATATGTGTTCAGTAAGAATAAACTGGGACAGCGTAAACATAACCTGGAGATCATAACCCGCGAGGGCTCTATTTTCTCCGTACACACTGCACTTCGTGGTTCAATTCTCAATTTCTCAGTTACACAATTCACGTTTTCTCTTAAAACTAACAGAGAGGGGCTGAAGGGTAACCGAGTGGGCAGGAGGCTGGAACTTTTCCCTCTAAACCTCTGTGTCTCGCCGTGTGTGGATAGAAAACAAGATAAATTTTCGCGTTGCTATAGCCTCGCGTTATTCCCGCAAAGTACACGAACAAAACCCGTCTCGTCTTAGACGGTTTTGTTGTGCCGAGTATTGGAAAAGGAAACTTGACCGCGCGTGTGTAATACCTAAAATTCGCAGAGGTGAATGTTGCACGTACATTGCGGACTTTCACTGGCACTGGATCTTCTCTGCTTTCCGTGAATTTTCGAAACGCACTCAAAAGTATGAAACAGAAATTTGCAAACTCAGAGCGTAAAATTTTTGAAATTTCAGCGACTGAAATTCGTCAGACTGAAGGAAGATCGAAAATAATAACTTTCTAATACAGACAGAGTACACGAAGATTGCTCAAATTTCCAGAAAACACGCTCACCTTTAAAAAATTACCCAGAAATATTCCAAAAGTTACAAATTGGTCACATTACGTCCATTTGTTGAATATCTCTGCAGAACGCGTATCTACGAAAAGAAAAATTAAAGCGAAAAATGAAGAAAGACAGAAGAGAGAAAATAGAACATCTAAAAATCGTAATCGTCCCAGTTTCATTCTCGGATTCAAACACGTACACTGTATATTTAGCAGTTTCTGTACGTTCGAGTGGCAGGTAAACGACGAGGAGACACGAGGATGTAACACCGTGCACGCTCTGGCGCACCAAGTTGGCATAAGCAACCTACTTCTGTCGTTCGACAAGACGGCGTTTCGTTCGTTCGTTTCCTCCTGTCCCCCCTCTCCCTTCCCTGGGGTGGGGAGGGTCGGTCTTCGAGGGCCAATTGTTCCCAATTTCGTTTCGAGAGCATCGTTTAATGCGCTTTGCCCGGCGGCATTCATCGATCCTCGGCCTCGCCGAATGGGGGAAATCCTATTTCCACGCTGCTAACGCAAATCCGCCAAGTTATTCAAGCATTTTTCTATTATCCGCGGCGGGGCAGGTCTCGGCGAATCGCTGCCGCGACCCAGACACACTTTCCATTGTCGTTAAACGGTAGTTATCGGGGAATTAGGAGGCAGACGGGATTAAGCGGCGCGTCGACGGTGTACTGTTGCGTGTTTTTCAATGGGTCGCAATGCGACGAACGTGAATGGGGGGGCCTTTGGTTCCCTTAAGCTCGGTCTTCCGCCTTTTCTCCACCGTCTTCCGGTTTAGCCCTCTCCGCTTTCCTTCTTTCAATTCTCGCCCTTCACCCTGCCCTCCCCTCTCTCTTTTCCTTTATGTCGATGTTCTTTAGCACGGGGACAGTTTTAATTAGCTTACACTCGCGAGGGCCGAGTACATAATACAGACGTTGAAAACTGTTTCAATTTTGTAGAAAGAAAATCGTACGACAGCAGATTATCGCGGCGCATCGTTCGTTTCAGTCAGACAGTATTTTTGTATCGTGTAACACGAAACGAAAACGACTTTCTTCCGATAAAGCGCGCCGTGTCTGAATTCCTGGAAAAAAAAGGAGAAGAACAATGACCAGCCGCGAAGAGAATTCGCTCGGTGAATTTGGCGGGTTCGAAAGGAGAGAATGGGGAAACGGGGACACGAGGTGGAAGGCGATACAAATTCGTTAAAAATTTCGGTGACTTTCGTTCGTTTTCGAGGAGGCGGGGGTACAAACAAGTGGAGGGGTGTGGGAATGGAAATCGAAAATGTTAAAATTGTCTGACGTAATTAACCGCGGCAAAACGAAGTTGCCGCCCCCCTCTCCGCCGTCAGTGTATCGACACTGGGATAACGCATTTGTCCGGCAGCTGGCGGGATTTGATGAGATTTTATATTGCGCCGCGTTTTATCAGCAGTTTCGTGCAATCGCCGAGCGCATTAATTTCGTTAGCGGGCGTCAACGTGGCGAATACAAATGGAAAGTAGCGCGCCCGGCTTCCCGAAATTGCGTCTGAGGATTGCGCCCGGTGATTTTTCATCGCCCCTTTTCGATAAATTCCCGAAAAACGAAACCAGAGAGAAAAAAAAAAAAAATAAATGTCGAAGTGTGTCTGAACAAGTTTTTGCACAAAACGTACGCAATTAATCGTGATCTGGAGGTTTGACGTTGAATGCGTTCGTCCTTCAACTCGCTTTCTGCCTTTCAGTTTATAATGTTTTATATTTCCTCGAGTCTCTAACGAGCGGGCCGATTTTTTTCACATTACCTCCGCAGCGCTACATACAAACACGATGGGGATTAATTAAAATTTAAAATACGCACGACGTTGTTTAATAACGACGGGACGAAAGCGTTGATTTTTTTGCAAGGCGAAATCGAAACAGGTCTGTCGCGATTGTAAAATTTCAAGGAACGATCTGAACAATGCGCCCGAGCGTTGAAACGAAGTTTTCAGATTTATTGTAAAGTTTCGCTGTGAAAGGGAGAAACAATGGTTGCAAGACGGAGCGAGGATAAAAAGAAGAAAAGGGATGGAGGGAGACGGGATACAGCGAAGTGGTTGGAAATTTCGAAAATGAGCCGCGTTATTTAATCGCGGTCGTAATTATGGCACGCGTGCTTAACGATCGTAATAACAGGAAACATTTTTCACGATTAAAGGAGGGGAGGAACGTTTCGCGAGCACTCCATTACGCTCGTGCATATTTCAAATGTGAAATTCAGCTGCACGCGTGGAAAATCGCCGGTCGCTTTCCTCCGGCCTTGTTAAGATTGCTCGCGTTTCCATTAAAACGCGCTGTTAACGTCTACGAACAACTTCCTCGGCGAATCGAACGCGCGAGAATTGGGCAGGAAACTTGAGAAGCTTGAATTCGAAAGACCTAGACCGAGAGAATTCGAAATTAGATCGTTGATAGCGAATAGTAACCTGCTAGCAATTTCTCGTATTTTTACATACTTTTTTTTATCTTCTCCTGTTGAGCTTTCTGCGTGGTATTAATTTTTCGAATAGAATTCTTCGTTAATAGACAGGATGAGCAAATATTTCTTTTTTCTATTTCCTTTCTACAGATTTAATAGTCTGTCGTTAGAGAGACAAGTATCGAAGTGTTCTCTGCAACTCAAAGTTTGTGCATGTCGCGTGGAACTGTGACAGATGTTTGTCACCTATCGCAGAATGGGAGGTCAGCCTTCTCAGTTGAACGTTCATGGGTTATTTCAGCCGTGTCGAGCCAGCACAATTCCTCCATTTTTAGTTAATTTCTTGGCAGGATTCATTTCCTAGATCTTCGTCGAACAAAGATGACCGTTCAAACACCAACGTTCTTG
Organism: Tetragonisca angustula; assembly: GCA_036937485.2. Taxonomy (NCBI): domain Eukaryota; kingdom Metazoa; phylum Arthropoda; class Insecta; order Hymenoptera; family Apidae; genus Tetragonisca; species Tetragonisca angustula. The sequence continues at coordinate 136,032 of JAWNGG020000369.1, read as the reverse complement.
CACAGTTTTACAGAACCCACGATGGCACGTGAAGAAACTCAAGACCTTCTTGAGCAGATGTACCTTGGAAACCAAAAAAAAAAGAAAAACCAGAGAACACAGGAGCAATTAACTCGCAATTAACTGTCGATGAAAAATCGAGTTGAATTCGTACTTGGTGTTAGAAACTGGTTCTCCAAACTCCCCGATCTGTCGAACTTTTCAGTCGGTCCACTTGCGAACAGTGGCTGGCAACGAGAGCACGTAGTGGCACGGGAGCACGTTGTAACCTCTGTGCGAGCTGTGGTTCAGCCGGCTATCGGCATTCTCCCTTCGTCGACCCTTTCTGCCCGTGTCCCGTCGAATATGACAGGAGTCGTGGTTCTCCCTTTGGAGACAGTGCACCCGCGTCCGTGAATAGTGCCTCTCTCGGCGCGACGCTCGCACACTCGTGGCCACTCGGTCGCGTACGCACACCCACTTACGCGCACACATGCGCGGCCAGGCTTGCTAATGACCAGACGCATCGAGGAATCAAATTCAGATGACGGGCGAGAGGGGGGAGTTGAAGGGGCTCGTCTACGCGCAATTTCAATTGTAACATGTTGGGCGGGCGGGTTGCGTCGAGACGAGAGTCAACGCGAATACACGATACCGATGTTCGCGCAGCCTCGTCCATTCATGCTGCCAATTATTATCGAAAGAGCCGACGTAACCGTGCTCCGCGCTCACGGGAAATTGGCTTGCTCGGTTAGCCAGCCAGCCACCGAGCCGAGAGATGCTTCAACGCTCGCGAGATCCAGACGATCCGGACTTTCTACACGATTTCTACGGATAAGCGTCGGTTGCGAGAGACGCTGATCGAAAAGCAAAAAGAAGCGACGACACGGTTTTCTTTTTTTTTTTAAATAATTCGTGTCACTTCCCCCTGTCGCGAGTTTCATCTCTTTAAGAGCGGAATCGAATGGTGATTTTTTTCTTTTTTTTTTCTTTTTTTTTTTCAAAAAAACGAAATATTAATCGTGCGTTTGAAAAAAGTCGAGAGATTGATAAGAAAAGAAACGTGGGACGTTGATTTTGCTTGGTTCCTGAGGCTTATATCTTTTCAACGTTAGTAACAATGTAATTACGTTGCAAAATTCTACTGTCGTTAGATTTTAACTGATAATTATATTGGCCGGTTGAATTTTAACCGGAAGGGAAAAGAAGAAACTTTTATTCCTAACTTTTGCGCTTTTAGTATCGTTATCCTCTCTCATCCCTTTCCAAGAGCAGATTCTTCGACTCGAAATTAAATCGATTCGACGACTGTGATCGGGCGAGCGAACGGAGGGAAGTTTAAAGAGTGGTAATATCTGGCTCGATATCGGACTGTCAATGTACTCGGCGATAATTTTCGAGTTGACGAGCCTCGATTACCCGTAATTGGAAGCGTGATTGATGTAGAAGAATGGCGAGAGCATCCTCCACGGATCTTCCTTATCCTGGATTTTCCACGAAGCGCTCGCTGTATTTAATTGTTCGCCAATATTGGTCAATACCACTCGAGTGTTCCACTCTCTTTTTCCCCCCCGGAGGTAAAGAGATTCGAAAAAACTGCGGCGTCGTTTCCTTAAATTGCGCCATTTTTGTTCCATACTCTGCGATTGTCTCACCACTGAAATATCAAGAGTTTGACATTGTATCTTCTTCAGTCCTTTCTAACCGTGGAATTCTCTGAATTGTCAATCGTCTTTCCAACGTGAAATCTACACACACAGTGTGTGAGAAATTAAGAGACTAAGTTACGACTTATTCCTATATTAGAAACTGACGGGCAATTTGTACACCAATTGATACTTTATTCAATTAAACTAATTTAATTAATTTACTATTAAATCTTCTTTCAAATTAATATTGAAAATAATTACTCAAAAATAAAATTTTTTATAATTCATTTATTCTTAAATATACTATATTTTGATTTAAAATATTATTTTATTAAATTTTTATTCATAAATTATAATAACAATACATAAATAAAAGTTAAGTATCTCCTATCGTGGATCATCAAATTAAACAACAAATTTCCCTAAAAAGATTAAAAGGCCGCCATATTACTTTATTTTAATGATTCAACATTTAATTGTAAAATTATTTTTTATATTAATACAATAGGGTATCTAATCCTAGTTTAATATTCAATTTTCTTATTTTTTAATATAAAAAATTATAACATATTAATAATTTAAATTTCACCTACAATTATTAATTTTTATATAAATTATTTTATATTAATAGAATTTATTAATTATTAACTTATAATGTAAGTTTAACCGCTATTGCTGGCACTTTAATTTACAACTATTACTTTTAATTCCCTAATTCAATTTTCATTAATTATAATGTAAAGAATTTTTTATTAATTTCATCTATTTATATTTTCATAGTTAATATAAATTTATTATATATAAAATATTAATTTAATTAATAATATAACCCTGTCGATTCTATAAAAAAAAAAAAAAATCGTCGCGAGAATTGTCGAGAGCTGGAAACGAAGTTTCTCAATCGCCAGTGATCGTCTCGTCGTGCTGAAAATTCGCAGCTTGTATTATTTCGCGGAACGCCGTTTTCCCCTGTTTGATGGCCGACCGGGTTGGGAACGATGGTTGCTCGCAAGTGGGTGACCTAGTCGATGACCCGAGGATAAGCTCTTTTCTGCCCGGTTCTTTCGCCAGCCCTCGCCACTCTTCCTCTCGTGCCGTTTGAAAATTGAGGTACACGTACGTAGCTATGTAATACCGTGGTCACGAAACGTATCGTAAAAGCCAACACGCGGTGTATCGTCCCCGTATCGCGCGCGCGGTGATAAGCGACTTTGTGAGCACATTTCGACGACCATCACTCGTCTCGCTGTCGCGCGTTAGAAATCGACCTTTTTTTCCCCAACTTTCTCTGTTTGCTCGCGGGTGACTCGCGTGTCGCGCGACGCTTCATTACAAACCGCCGCCGCGTGTGTTTAAACGAATCCAAAGCCAAGTGGCTTTCGTTAACACTATTGTTTCACAAGTTTCTTGTTTTGCAGCGTGTTTTTTTTTTTTTTTTTTTAACAAGCACGAAAAACACACGGTCTTCCTTTCTAGATCATCAGCGTTTAATTTCCGTGCTTTTTCCATTCAACTCGCTGTTGTTGAATTGAATTCAAATATATTCGATCGCTACACTTTGCACCTTCAATGTAAAGCAAGATCAACGTTGTTGTAGAAATCAGTCATTGGGGAAATTATTTGCTATTCAGTTTAATTCAATGCTTAAATTTATCGTGCATCTTGTCATTTTATCTTTTCATTCAATTTGTTGTTATTACTATCTGCAAGTTCATTTAATCGTCACATTTATATTCGACAATAAAATCAACAAGAAATGTTGCAAGAATGTTTATAATATTCGCGTACGTCATTGCAGAAACCATTGCTGTACATATTTGTATCTTCTCTGTTAGTATCGTTTGATTTCTATTACTCGAATTTAATATAATATTCTATATTATATTGTATTATATACATATTCAATATTATATTTTATATTATATTCTACAATTTATTGCGCAGTTGCTTAACTCTTTCTTGAAAATATTATTTTCAAGCTTCTCCTCAAATTCATTTAATTATAATATTCGCACACGCGTCATCACTGTACGCACGTACATTTCTATTATTTAATTTTTGCAATATTGTGCGATTTATCGTCACTCTTGCAAAGCCTCGCGTAATTCTCTATTGCCATTTAATCATTATTCCATTTAGTTTCTATAGTACCGTTGAATTTGCAGTCTTTCTTATTCCAAGTCTCGTATATATTGACATTGTTCAGTTTACAACGGATAAACTGCAGTTATACCGTTCGATTTACAATTCAATTGCAAACAACGGCCGAAAGCAGGCGAATTTGCATAAAAACCAAGCTCGTGCGATTGTCACCGGCGAAACTATCGGACGGCCGCGATATTTAAATCAGCCCGCGTGACAGAAACAAATCCCATCAGGCCCGATGGATCGGCGTTAAAACGTGGATCGAAAACTGAAGTTCGTGCACGGGGCACGAAGGAGGCTCTCGCGGGTGAACGGGGGAAACGGAAGTTACAGGATGTCTGGAAATGAACGATTTCGAAATCAATTTTCTCGATACAAGCGCGCGGCGAGGGATGAAACTGACACACTCGCGCTGTGCCGCGTGAAGGAAGATCGTATCGAACCGATCCCACCGCCTGCCATGAATAATGGACGATGTTTGTCAAAATTTCTGAAACACACAACGGCCCGTTCATTGGTTACGTCACTCGGCCATATAATATTTGCGCGCAAGTTGCGATACAGATTTATCTTCTCCACGCGTGGACACTGGCCGTTATCTTTCTCGAAAGATTTCTGAAGGTTTATTGGTTAGGTTCACGTTACTGTTGCCTTATTTCATAGATTTCTCGAAGATTTTTTCGAAACATTTTTGAAGATTTATAAATTAGATTCAGATTATCGTTATCTTTTCCGAAAGATCTCTCAAGATTTATAGATTAGGTTCAGGCTGCCTTTCTTAAAACATTTCTGAAGGTTTATAAGTTAAGTTTGTGTTATCATTATCTTGTTTGAAAAATTTCTGAAGGTTTATAGGTTAGATTTATGTTACCGTTGTCTTTCTCAAAAGATTTCCGAAGGTTTATTGGTTAAGTTCACGTTACTGTTACCTTATTTGATAAATTTCTCGAAGATTTTTTCGAAACATTTTTGAAGATTTATAAATTAGATTCAGATTATCGTTACCTTTTCCGAAAGATCTCTCAAGATTTATAGGTTTGGCTACCTTTCTTAAAAGATTTCTGAAGGCTTATAGGTTAGGTTTATGTTATCGATTTCTGAAGGTTTATAGGTTAGGTTCAGATCACCATTACCTTTTTCGAAAGATTTCTGAAGGTTTATAGGTTAGGTTTTGATTCTAGAGGAGTTTCTCGCGCAGAGACGCGTGATGTAACAAGGTTCCCCACCTCGTGGAAGTGGGTCGCGCTTTATATTTGACGCGGTGAGAAAAAAATTTCATTTGGAGTAAAAATTGAATTAGAAGTTGTGAGCGATGCATGAGCCGGGTGTGTGTTTTATTTACCTCCCCCCGGAAGTGGACCATTCTAGCTGAAATTTTTACTGTATTGATATTATTACCGTGCTGTGTTAATTAAATTTTTTTATTATTACGTGAAATGCACGCGATGTACAAATGAACGGGACGAAATATACGAAAAAGTAAATATAATTATGACATACGTTCGAATTTTTAACAAAAATATTACACAACAATATTAAGCAAATGTGATACAGAAATATAATAATTGTGAAATATATTACTGTTGTAAATACGAATGGAAATATATTACTAATAGAAGAAAAAAAAAAAAAAAGGTATAGTACACACGAGAAAATAATATAATTCACGAAATGAATGAGAACACTCTTTACATTTCGCGTTCTATTCGTGCAGTACGTTAATTTCTGTATATTATATCCTTGCAATTCCCCCCCAGAATTCCGGCCAAGCGAAAACTCGATACATCGAAATAAACCGGTCGGAAGCGTCTCCGGTTCCCGGTGGCTTCCGGTTGTTCACCCTTGTCCGGAAAGAAATTCTAAACAAGCAGTCGGATCGATAAAGTCCAGCTGCCAGGGCAATCTTCCCCTCGTGGACATTAATTCGTCCGGTATCCAAGGAACCCTTTCGATTTTCAGCGAGTCAATAACCATTTCAGACGTATAATTATCGAACGGAGAAGTTATATCGACTTTCTCAAGTCCATTTGTCTTCTTGCTATTGTCTCCTTGTCGTTGCTCTGCTTAACGAGAGTAATGACCCATTTTTATTTTTATCCATTGCGTGTAATTCATCCTCGTGAAATCACGAGTTTCAATCGTTGCAATTTACAATTTGTATTATTTTACTTTGTCGTTTGTTCTTTCCTTTCTTAATCAGCTTCTCCTGGCGAGGGTTAAATGAACAAAGAAATCAATAAATTATCGGAGCACCCTCTTTTCTTTTAGATGACAATAGTTTTCATAGTGGCGCAAATTTTACAGCATCATTCAAATACGAAGAAACACGTCCAAAAACGCAGTTCTATCGTGGTTCTACGTAGAATTCACAAAAATACGGTCCAACGAATTGCAAATTCCACTGAACGGCACAGCGCGCAATCTGTCGCATCCGAGTTTTCGAAATTCCAAGCGCAATACCGCCGAGTCGCTCGTTCCTCCGAGTTTCCTCCGCGCCGCGATTGGCGATCGGTCGATTTTCTTTACGACGATCGATGGTCGGCCGCCAGCTGGCCAACGAAGGCCTGTCACGCCACGAGGATCCGTTTCTACCCGCGTGTTCGATTCAATTCGCGGTATCGCCGAACGAAAGGACCACGATAGCCTCGCGAGAAAAAAAGAAATCCTCCGAGGAACACTGACCCCCTCCCAACGCAGCGCGCGACGGTGAAGAGGATTTTCCCAGCGATTTTTCCCGTGTGCGAGAACGAACGGGTGAGAAGGGTGGAAAATCTGATTGCCAATACATTCCATAGACCCGCGAATTTCGAGCCAATTTCCTCGGTCTATTGCCAATCACAAAGAGCCCGAAATTCCTGGCTGTCGGCTGGAACGAAATACTCGCCGCGATTTCCTTTCAAACCGAAGGCAGGCATCTTCCCTCACGCCGGAACCAACCTTCTTACCGCCGCTTTCATCCCCCCCCCTCCCTCTTTCGCGGCGTCTTACAGATTGCCCTTGGATAGATTATTATTATTATTATTATTCTTAGCCGCTTGGTATGAATCAATTGCCGTAGTCTCGCTTTGGCTTCGGTGGAACGAGCCTGGTTTCATCCAGGCGTAACATTTCGGGGATAATCGCGAGACTTGGAATTAACATTCTCCCTCACCCGTTTGGGGGAGTTTTCGAGAATCGGGAAACTTTCGAAATTTCGCACGTTGGACGAGCTTTTTGAAGCGTAGGCGTCTCAGAGTTGAATTTTGTGGTTTCTGTTTCGAGAGTTCGAGAATTCGGGAACTTTCAGACATTCGAGAATTTTCGCGAATTTTTAATTGCAGAATTACAAATTTAGGGTGAAAATCAATGAAGCAACAAATGTTCAGATCCATTTTCATTCGACTATATTGCAAAAATGAAAAGAGAAGAGAGAAGAAAGACGAGGAGAAAAAAGGGACGATGCAGTTAACAGTCACTGAAATTATTTTCCAAATATTATATTTATTTTCCAAATAAACCACCGAATATGTAAACAAACGAGTTGGAACGAAGGAATTGCATTTGCATCGAAGTTTCTGTACGAGTATCAGGTTGCTCTGTTTGCAAGCGTCGAGACTTACGAACCCATCATACAAAACCTCCCCGTTGAAACACAATCGCGGCAATAAATTTCTCTATCCTTCGTTTCATCTTTATTCTCCGGCTGCTTTAACGGAGCGCCAGCGCGATACAACCGTAACGAAAGGTCGTGAGATGCAGTTCTTATCAGCATACGAGCGCCAAGTGCCAATATTTCGTTGCGGAACACGCTGGAAACCGCCTCTCGCCGCTCGTAAATCCTTCTAACTGATTACCCCGACGTGCCTCCCGTGGAATCGACGACTAGAAATATCCCTCTGGTTTCTTTCTCGCGGACGTAGTGAAACCCTGAACGAAGCCTCGGACGTTTGTAATATTCGCGGGGTGAGACCGCAGGATTTTCAGAAAATTTTGATTCCCAATGTTTCGTAATTCTACTATAGCGTGACTGTAACGTTCAAAGACTCTCGTCAGCTGCGAAAATTCCCAATTTCCTAAATTTCTAAATTTTCGAAATTCCTAAATTTCGAAACTCCACAATTCCTAAATTCTAAAATTTTGCAAGCTAGGACCGCAGAGAAACTTTGATTCTTGTTTCAAAATTTTTTTAATTCTATAATACTTTAGTTTGAAACTCTGAAACTCATCAACCGCGAAATTCTCAAAATTCCAAATTTCTAGTTTTTAAAATTTCTATATTTCTGAATTTTCAAACTCTACAGTTCCTAAATTCTAAAATTTTGCAAAGTAGAACCGCAGAGTTTAAGAAGCTTTGATTCTTGTTTCAAAATTTTTTTAATTCTACAATACTTTAGTTTGAAACTCTAAAACTCGTCAACCGCGAAATTCCCAAAATTCAAAATTCCTAGTTTTCAAAATTTCTATATTCTTGAATTTTCAAACTCTACAGTTCCCAAATTCTAAAATTTTGCAAAGTAGGACCGCAGAATTTAAGAAGCTTTGATTCTTGTTTCGAAATTTTTTAATTCTGCAATACTTGAGTTTGAAACTCTAAAACTCGTCAACTGCAAAATTCCCAAAATTCAAAATTCCTAGTTTTCAAAATTTCTATATTTCTGAATTTTCAAACTCTACAGTTCCCAAATTCTAAAATTTTGCAAGGTAGGACCGCAGAATTTGAGAAACTTTGATTCTTGTTTCAAAATTTTAGAATACTACAATACTTGTGTTTGAAACTCGTCAGCTACGAAATTCCCGCGTTCTGAAATTCCCAAGATTCAAAATTCCTAGTTTTTCTAAATTTTTAAATTTTCAAGCTCTGCAGTTCCTAAAATTCTAAAATTCTCAAAGCCTCTTGTGTTTTCTAACTTTCAAAATTCCGAAATTCCATAATTCCACGCCAGCACCTCTGCAATGAAATTTCCAAATATAGAATGCTCATGGACTTTTAACCATCGAACTCGAAAATTCTCGAAACGAAATAATAATTCAGCCATTAAGAACAATCGTCGAGATTAGATTATTATCTCTCGGGCTCGATTTTAACATGACAAGTCCATAATTATCGAAACGTTTAATTATTGCTTTTTCTCTCTCACTGAGTATGTGTGTGAGTGCGCGCGTGTACGTGCGCACTCATTTTGACATCGAACATCTGATTTCGTTTGTCAGACCGGAATTTTCGCCCGGACTGGGATCGATCAATCGGGGCCCGAGCGAAACGACGCTGTTGTACGTACGTATCGCGGCGTTCAGAAAACAAAATTTCAAATTTACAGTTTCGGGGGGAAACAAAAGCGTCCGTGTGCGGTTACAAACGTAATTAGCAGCCGGGAGGGGAGGGGGAGGGGGGGGGGGGGGAGAACAGCGACTGGGGGAATGAAATTGATTATGAAATAATGATGCGAATTACAGACTTCCTCATTATACGAGATACAATTTACCTGTGCACCCGTGTGTTTTCATTATTATTTCACTCACTGTCGGAAGGAGACTGCGCCGGTGGATGGTTTTTGTTTCTTCTTTCTTTCTTTCTTTTCGACGACGAGTCGCTGGTAGGCTGATTAAAATAGTCTGTCCTTTCGTTAGTCGGAATGACGCAATGCGGTTTCGGGTGTGTCGCGAGGTTCTGATTGTGAAATTTTGGCGAGAATTTTCAAGCAGACGTTTGGCAATTGGAATTATTTAGAATTGTCGTTGTGTAATTTCTAATATTTAGTACTGTCAACTCGACGTGTAACAAATCATAATCGTGATATGAAATTCGTTGGAAAAATTCAATCCCAAAATAATGAACCCAAAAAAAAAGAAAAAAAAAGTAGCAAATAAAATAAAGATAAATTCAGTTGACAGTGGAACGTATTGTTGTTCAGTGCAAAAAATACACCGTGGATAGACATATTAAGTGAACATAAGTTCTTCCTTCAATAATAACCTAAAGGATAAAGAATCGTTCCTACAACTAACACACTTTCCAAGACAATCCAACCTTTACAATAAATTGTAAGATTTAATTCGCTAATAACCCAAGTTACCTGTTGATGCGACTTTAAATAGTGAAAATTTAGAAAAGAAAAAAATCTCTTGTGTTCGAATTGCCACGCGTTTCGTCGAAATAACGAAAAGTAAAGGAATTAAAGGGAAAGATGCAGAGGATAACACATTCTTTACACTGCGCACGATAGAAGAAATTGAAACAAATAAAAATCGCGTGTCTCTTTCTGCGTGTGTTGTTTCAGGTATTAGTTAGTTTCATTAATGTAATTCTCATGTACGAGTTGGGTCGTATTTACTTGCTTACCTTTTTACCGATATATTGCCAGCCTTTGTGCGAGCATACGGCACTCGCATTGTTCCAAGCCATTGTCAGCGCTTGTCTACGTTGGAAATCCATCCCTCCGGTGGCTCGAATCTCGCGGCAGAGTCGCCCGTCAACGTTGTCCGCTAAACTGCCAGCTCTTCAAAGAGCGAAGGAGAACGTCTCGTTTGGAAAACGCTAATGCTCGACGATCAGCTCAAGCTTTCCTCGATCGAGATTACAAATATATTTTCACACTTTTGTCAAACAAATATTGAACAAACTTTTCAATATCTGTACATTACCATCTCAATATTTATACATTAAACACTTTTGAATTTTGATCATTTCGACAATAAGGCGAGCAAATCCTCGAATCGTTCGCAAACTCTGCCGCATAAGGAAACGTTTCAAATGTGAGTGTCGCGCGTTGTTGAAAAAGTAATTGTAATAATCGAACATTTGTATTTTGTGAATCTTTCGAGCCATACTTGAGACCGTATTTATACAAAGTAGAGTTAGAAATTCGTAGCAATGAGTTATGCAGCTGTTTCGACCTTAAGGACCCCCGCTAGCTGTTTTATTCGTTTGAACAACGTTCGTAAAGCGACGATAAACGTTTAGACACAAATGAAACGACGTTTTATGCAATCTCGATATGGAGACCAATTTAAAGTGTCCTCCTCTGTCTCGGTATGATGCAATACGTACAGAGGATCAGACAAGCGGTCGCGTAAAATCTCATGCTCATTTGTTTCTCGATGAGAACAGCTTAGTATACGACGTCCATAAAAAAAAAAAGAAACTTCCATCTACTTTGTTTCACCGACGAGCCTCTTTTATATCCGGACCGCGTCGTATCTCTCGAAAAAGCTTCCTCCTCCTCGACGTTTTTTCTCTCGACTCGTTTTTCTTTCTACCTCGCGGACGACTCTTTCGAACGAAACGTCGATTCGACGCGACAATGTCGCTTGACAATGGTTTGTAATATAAATTTAAAGTGGATGTCATACGTCACGCTTGTAAAAATTGTGTACTTGTAGAGTTCAACGCGGAATTTCGTGATTTATTCGTCGAATTATTGAAAGTGTTTTTATAAAATAGGTAGAAACTTCGAATTGGATAACAATTATTTACAATTATTATTCTTATAAATTGGATTTACAATGATATATATTTCTCGCCTTTAGAAAATTGAAAATTATTAATATTTGTATTGTAATAATAACGTACATTTGGATTAGAGCTGGCTAACTGGCGGCCCGCGAGAGAGTAGGGTAGTAGGGAGAGATCGGTGCAGTAGAGGGGGTAGCGCTAGCGATCAGAAGAGTAGGGGAAAGCCCGCAAGCCGCCAGTTAGCCTGCTAGATATCTTTATAATACTAGATAATCCTAATTTATTTTAGATAATTACTTTATTTTACTAAAAAATATTCCAAATATAATATAAAATATATAAAACTCGTATAATCAACTTTAATGATATTATAATACTAGATAATCCTAATCTATTTCAGATAATTACTTTATTTTACTAAAAAATATTCCAAATATAATATAAAATATATAAAACTCGTATAATCAACTTTAATAATATTATAATACTAGATAAGCCTAATCTATTTCAGATAATTACTTTATTTTACTAAAAAATATTCCAAATATAATATAAAATATATAAAACTCGTATAATCAACTTTAATGATATTATAACACTAGATAATCCTAATCTATTTCAGATAATTACTTTATTTTACTAAAAAATATTCCAAATATAATATAAAATATATAAAACTCGTATAATTAACGAATATACTCGACAAATAAAGTTTATTTAATAAAAAAAAAAGAAAATCTAGATTTCTTTTCGCTATTGCGAAGAACAAAATACATCGACGGTCCGTGCCTAAGTGGACACGAGATTTCGAAAAACCGCCATCACTGCAGAACGTGCCCTCGCAAATTTACATATTAAAATAATTTCACGATCGCGTGACTCCGTGTGCCCGCTGCGTGTTTTCGATTTTGATGAAATTATTCGACGCGAAATACAAATTCGACAAAATGCCGCATTGTCCGGCTGACGTGACGGCTCAGGATCAGTCTATTTTAATTGACGATCACGATACACGCGCACACGCACGGATCTGTACGAAATTTATTAGTTCACAGAGACGCACACATTTGTAACAAATAATCGTACACATCGGAATGGAATTTTTTCTCCTTTTTTTTTTTTCCTGTACCGAAGTATCCACGATTTTTACCGATAACAACGTTAATATCTGCTCCGTGCATTATGCGAGAAAATTCTGCGCGCGAGATACACGCATAAATAAAGCGAAAACACGCGCGTTTCTAAATTCGTGATATTTCAATCACCGTGGAAATTTGGAACAAACCGTCGGGAAATTTGACTGACGGAATTATGCTGCACCGCCGCGGACGAAAGAACTGTGAAAGTTTTACACTGCGTCCGTTTCCACTTACGGTTTCACCCGGTTGATTTACAGCTTTTTCTTTTCTCTTCTCCAAATGCAACGTTTGAAAAAAAAAAAAAAAAAAAAAAAAAAATAGAAAAATCTCGCAGCAATCTGTGTTTCGTTGAATTTCGTTATTGTTACATCGAGGGTTTCATTCTTGTTTAATTACTCTAGTCTGCAAATGTGGACTGTAAATAAGGTAAAGCAGATTTTGCATTAATTGGATAGAGTACGAAATGATCTTTCAGATTCTTGAACAGTCGCCTGAATATTTCGTTGAATACCCGAAAATTTGTTACATACAAGAGCGATTTCACCTGTTAATCTCTGGATTCTGAAAATGTGTCGCAGGATTTTAGAATTTTGGGGTTTCAGAATGCGGGGTTTTTTTTCAAAAATCAGGGAAATCAATCTTTGTAGTGGAAAATTATTATAATAATTAATATTATAATATATTATAATATATTATAATTATAAAATTATCGGGGCCACGATAATTTCAATTATGAAACCACGTAATTAAAATTTGCAAGATGGTTAAACACCAGAATGTCAAGGGACACCGAAATTTCCAGAAATCGTGTCATTCTTTGCACACTTCTTCGTCTCTCTGTTACGAACTCCTGTATCCATAAAATCCAGCTGTACTTTAATAAAAAGATGAAAAGAATCCGAAGCAAGAAAATCGTAAACATTTCACAGCTGCGAAGCCAAAATCCCCCGTGAAACTGGAACGAGAGAAACCCCTCGCAGTTTGTCACGCTATTTCTAGCCGTGGGGTAATGAATTAATCATTGGATCTCGCAATTCGTCGGATTTCGAGAGACACTCGGCTCTCGTCGTCCACCCCTCGACGTCCGTGAGAAATTGTCGTCCTTGTGATCCTCCGGAGCACTGTGCATTTCGGAAAAATGGTGGACAAAAAACAGCGAGCGGCTGGAGAGTGGAGAAGACGATGTTTCTTTATCGGCCGAACGAAAGACGAACGAGCTTCTTAATTTCGTTGGACGTCAACGTGTCAGCGGGGATGCGCTGGAAAAAGGAAAAAAAGAAGCCACGCCGGAAGTCATAAAACCGGATAAAGGATTACGCGTCCCGTGGAGGAGCTCTGGCTGTCCCGTGGCGACAAAATTTTTCTTTTTTTTTTTTTTTTTTCGAAAATGAACGTTTCAAAATCCAGTCGTCAACTTTGTTCGGTAAAATTGGACGTAACTTTGTAATCCCAATAGTTGTGTGTCGAAGTATAATCTATCAGATTTATCAGATCGTTGTAGAACGAGTTTGAAAGGTCACATCGTAAACGTATCTGAATGTATCTGTTCGTTAAAAAAATGCCCATGATCTTGACAGAAACATTACAAACATAGTTGTTCCATTTCTTTCTCGCCTCTTCGATCAGTTTAAATTACGTCAGAAACGATTTTTGTACTATAATAAAAAAAGTATTGAGGTGGCCTGGAAACACGTAGATCGTTACGATTTAAATGACAGTGATTAACAGAAATTAACTTTGACAAAAATATCCATATCTTTCGAGCAGTCAAAGGTAATTTTAATAAACCACTTGCAAATTAGTATTCACATTGATAAACTTTAGCTTAACGCTCGTATTAATAAACTTCGAAAACGAATTGTCTTTTGAAAATTTGAGATATCGACAAAAAGATCGACACAACAGAATACATCTCAGTGTTTCAATAATTTACACATTAATGTCTATATTTCATTTATAATGTACAATTATTTATTCATTGATTTCTTTCTTATAATTTAAATATCTAATCAAACGATCTCTTAGAAATTTGAAATTCATAATCGAGAAAAGATTGATCAAAACACAGCTCCTCGATTGTTTAAGAATTTACACGCTTTTTATTTTACTTTATTCACAACGCACCGTTATTTCTTTCTGTGTCTCTATTATAATCAATCATCCGTTTATTTTCGTTCGGATGCTTAATCGCACAATTACCTGACACGCCGCGATCTATTTTGTATAAATATTTTTCGAGCACGCTTCACCGCGTATCGCCGCGTGGAAAGGAATTAAGGATACGCGAGCCGCTCTCCACAATTTGCAACCGCGTTCCATTCTTTTTTGCGAGATAATCTGTTAATCACTTTGAAGAATCTATCCATTTGTCGAGTGCGTTTTGTCCGTCCGTTTCGCGCTCGGCACAGTTTTTCAACAGATCATCGCGCATACTTTGTTTATTACCTCGCGCGCGCGTTCCAGCGACGAGATCGACGAGTTACGACGAGTGTCATTGATTTGAGAAATCGGACGATTGGCCGGGCGTGCGCCAAATATCAGCTTCTCTCTCTCTCTCTCTCTCTCTCTGTGGAGATGAATGAAGCACCCGAGCTGGAGCTCGGCAACGAATTGTGTGTGCAGAACAATTCGCGGTACAACTCGGTTTTGTTGAAACAAACGGAGATGCTTTTTCGAGTATTCGAGTATTCGATGCTGGAGCTTAAGCAGTTTAAGTAGAAATTATCTGGCTTCGCTGTTCCAGTCGGGAATATCGAGCTTCGCTCAGTTGCGAATTTAACGACAACTACTAGCAGTTGGTCTCTGAAAGTTCCCATTGCAAGGTGACAGTATAATTCGATGAAAAAATTGCTCGACTTTGGAAATCTCCAAATTGATCTCCAATTTGATTTAATTTAACACCTTCGACTTCTGTCGTAGAGGATGCGAAACGTAAAGTGAGCCTAAGCATCTCTTCATTTCAACGTGTATTGTCGTAATCATCTATGATTCATTGCCCGATGATTTACAATTAATTTATATTTACATTGTATTTGTATGATATCTGAAAGATTCTTCAGTTTCAACGTAAATTGTTCAATCTTTTTCGAAGAGACAGACTCGCGTATTCATGCGAGGAATTTTCGTCAACGTGAGTTCAAGATTACGGTCTGTAGCTCCTTTGCAGCTGAATTTTGTCAAGAGTGTCTTGCGTATACAGAAAATTTCGTTTCTTTCGTCGAACCGATCGCGTTAATTATTGACCGTACCGTGGAAGAAGATAGGAGAGACGCCTCGAGTTACAAGAAATCGAGCGAGCTGAATGAAATTTAATTAATAAAATTAATCACAGGGCTGGGTCGCGATGACGCAGCGTCAAAGAATAACTTGCTCGGCGAATTAATTACAGTAATCGAGGCACCACGATGATTCCGGATGGATGGGTATTCGATCGGCGTACGATCCTTCCACGCGCGAAATCCGGCGAACGTTTCCAATTTATTTCGCGTCGAACGTTCGAAAATCACTCTATCGCCGCATATGCAGCTTCTTTTGTACATTTGTCGAGCATTGGACACTCGAAATCAAAGTGACTCTAGTTGAAAATTTTTTTAAAAAGACCAGTACGATCGCGTTCATAATGATTGAAGTCTCTCCTTTAACCTCTTTCAAGTATAAATCCAGTATTCAAGTATATTTAAGTGAAACAGAATAGGCAAAGCAAATAATGATTTTATATACCGACGAGTTGAAAAGGAGAGCGACGATTTATCGTGTACGATTTGGTCGCTCGTTACGGTCCGCAATCGGCTGCCCTCTGCGCAAGCCGGTCGAAAAGTGCCCGTACGATTTGTCATCTGCCGTTTCGTCGAATTTCAGACGATTGGATCGCGAGGGGGAATTCTCGCCAACGTTTTCGTCGGACGTACGTTCGAAATTTTCGAGACACGGGAGGCACTCGAGCAGAGAACTTCGCCGTTTCAAATGTAAATCGCGTCGATACGACTCTTTCACGAAGTTACCCTCTCGTTCGAAGAATCGTTTCGTCGGTTACGCGTGTTTATCCGTCGTCGTTCACTCGTCGCGTTCCCGCGCGAGAACTCGAAAAGCGGTATTGGAACGCGATCGATGCTCGTTCCGCGTTTTTTTTTTTTTTTTTTTTTTACATTTCCATTCAGCCGCGCGCGGACGTCTCGCGGGACTCTTGCCTCGACGTTCGGATTTTGGAGTTTCCACGAGCTCGCGGCAGGATGGAGGGGGGAGGAGGAGGAGGAGAGCAGAGAGAAAGCCCTTTAACTCGTCCACGAACTCGATTCCACGGGACGACAGACGGAACTTCGACTTGGAACGGATAATTGGACGAAATTGAACACCGTTTGACCGCTTTCCCTCCCGGAATCAATCCTCCGGGGCTTGATGGACGGGACCCCGGTTCCTCGGTCGGCGAGGGGAACGCTTTTTTCGGGGGAGGGGGGAAGAATATTGAAAAATCGACGCCCGTATTAAGGGGACAAATGGAAATCGTTGTTTCTGACGATGTTGAGAGATTGGAAACGATGGCGGGATTGTTCTTGTTATCGATTGTTCTTTTGTCGAGACTTTTCAGATCTTTTCGGCCGCTGACCGAGAATCGATGAGTGATTGCTCGCCTCGTTCGTGTTCGCGGCTGAATTGAAGTTACATACATGGCCGGCTGAATTATTGCCCGGGAACGAAAATTGCTGGACATTGCGATTCGATGGCTCGAGCCCGATAGTTCCCGCCGCGCGATAATTGGAACGCTTCGAGCGAGTCCTGAGCGAGTTTCGTAAGTTGTGAAGGGGGGGGGGGGAGAACGTGAAATACTTTAGTTTTTCACGAGAGAATTTTCGAACCCCGGTTTTTCTCTGTGAAATTTCGTGTTTCTACGTACAGAGGTACGTCCGAAGAAACGAAGACGAAGTTAAGAATCCACTCTGCGAATTTTTTCACACGTTTGATCTTCTCGTAAATTAAAGAATCATTCACGATTGAAATGCCTTCACTTGATCGTTCTTTCGAACGATTATGTGGTTCGTCGGAATTGAGGGTTTTTTTTTTTTTTTTTTTTATTAATTCAAATTATTTCAAGTGCATCTTCATCGATACAATTTATCGTCCAAACGTTGAAAGAATTTCACGTATTACAAGAGATATTAATTCAGAATGAATAATCCGATCAATTCGTACAAACGGTTCGTCATTTCATTTTTTTTTTTTTCTTTTTTAATTACAGACGAAATTATCTTGAAACAGTCAACGAAACACCGATGCTGAAATGATCGAGCTTCGAATTTTAAATCGACCAAAATTATTAATATATATATAAATTTACCAAAATTAAAGTTATTTCCTCGATGCTCGACATTTAACCTCTTGCGCTGTCGAGAATGTTTTGTCCCAAAATTGCAATGTTTTCTCAGTTTTAAGTATATTCAAGTATAACCCAAGCAAAACGAGTAATAAATTTATTACTTCTCAATAAGAAATTTCTATCCAGTGATATCGTACCGACGAGTTCAAAAAGAAAAAGAAACCGACGAATTATGGTGTACGGTTTGGTCACTCAAGTCAGTCTGGCAATTTCGAACGTCAGCGGAAGTCTGAAAGTCTGAAAATTCGGACTCGTGATGCGTTGAGAATTCAAAGGAGAGAAATGACGACGTTGCTGGGAGAATGTGGACCCGCATGCGGCCACGAGGAACACGGTTGACTAGTCTGTCAACGACGCCGGAAGTCGACGATTCTTCGCGCCTCAATTTGTCACGCGCGCGCCTCCTGACCGATTATTATAGAGTCAGCTGGGTTTCTTTTTTTTTTTTTTTCTCACGTAACCGTGGTTTTCTTCGTCCTCTTTGTGTCGCGACCGGTTCTCCAGGCAAATCGATCGTGATTGATGGATTCGACGTGATTTAACTCCCTCGCCCCACGGTATTTTGAACGTTGCTGTTCAGTGTAGATGGGTCTCTTATACGTTGATAAACGCAACTGTACCAGAATGAAAAATTGTTGATGTATACTTGAAATTGTTGTACCTTCTGTGAAAGAGTATCGTGTAACAGTCCGCTTGCATGTTTTTTTTTTCAATTGTTCACGTGTAACTTTTATTTTTGAAAACCGTGAGAATTCGACTTTTTTCACGAACTAGATTCAGCCAGTGATCTTGAAGTTTGCCGAACGATTTTTGGAATTTTGAGTATTGAGGTTCGAATGTTAGAACCTTCGAAAGGACACTGATATTCAAAGTTCGACAAAATGGCGAAAACAAGTTGCACAGCAAGTTTACAGGTTTCGTTGCAAAAAAAGGAAGACGTTGGTCTTCGAGTTCGTGAAAGATATTTCCAGAGACGTTCCAGAATATACCCAGCAGTTCGATAAATTCGATATCTTCAATATGACGTCGCCAAAGTCATCAAAGTTGTAACATTTAATTTCTCATTCGTCGATACAATTCTACTCTTCTCGAGCACAACTTGCGATCATTGCAAAAGTCGATCGATACGAAATAATTACAAACGATAGAAAAATCAATCGACAACAATACGATTGAGTAACAATCTTCCAACGAGACGTAGTCACTCACGTGCCAGCAACGAAAGTCTCTGGAATCGCGCGAAACGCCGCGTCAATTAGTGCATTTATTAAACAAGTGGCGCTAAATCTTGCTCGGCCCCGTCGACGCCGACGCGAGCAAAAGAAGAACACACCGGTGGCGAGAGGGAGCGCCTCGCCCTCGCCTCGTCCTTCTTCATTTGTACCTTTTCACCGAACAAGGGGCTTTATAAATCTAATCCTTCGTTCGGCGGGCGCGAGCCGCTGCTCTCCGCGATATTTTCCAACCCTCCCCCCGCTGGTAAACCAAACGGCGTACAGCCAGCACCAGACACCGCTTGCAAGCAGAGACCAGCGCGAAACAAGGAGGAAATCACGACGAGGAGAGGAGAATACAGGGGGTGGGAAGAGAGGGTTGGAAAGACGGAGAAAGAGACGCTTAATTTCCTGTCCCGCGGCGCTTTATTTCATTAAAAAGTCGTCAATAATATTACGTTAATTACATGGCCGTGTACGTGTGTATGCGTGCGTGTGTGTGTGTGTGTAACTTGGGAGAATACAAAGAGAGAGAGAGAGAGAGAGAGAGAGAGAGAGAGAGAGAGAGAGAGAGAGAGAGAGGCTATCGCTGTTGGCTGATTTGACTTAATTTTTTTCTTCTTTTTTTCCTGTCGAAAAGCTTGAGAATATGTTTGATCACGTTTGATGCTGTTTCGACTCGATGTTTTTCACACTTTGATCAAGTTCGAGCAGATTCGAAAGTTGGAAAAGAGAAAGAACGCGGGGATATTCGTATCTTACTGATTGTTGAACTTTTCAGTTCCCATTTGCGCTTTCCAACGATGGCCGTTGTCGGTCAAAGACTCATTGTTACGTTATACATTTAATTATACGTAAATACATATACGTATAAATTAGCAGTCGATTAATCAGTTGAATTCAATAACTATGGCTCGTTGTTTCATCTATCAGAACAATTGCAATAATGCCGGAATAATTCTGAAACCGAAGTTTGGTTACGATATGTAACACACGATATGAAACTCGGACGTTTCGCATTGTAGAACAATATGTTCCAGAGTAATTCAACTGTTAGCAAAACGTGGAAATTTGCTCGATTAAAAGTAATAAATTTTGATATCCTTCATGTATGTATGTACGTTGTGTTAAAATATTCTCGCAAGTAAATATGCTCGCTAAATGAATATCCAGCTCCTTGCAGTATCTGTGTACACTTCCAGGTTCGTTTCAAATTTAAATATCTCACACTACGGTGTTAATAAACTTTCAAAATATTTCGTTTAATGAATCGCCACACTCTTTGTCCTGGCACGATATTAATGAAAATTTATAGAGATCAATATGAAAATCTTCTCCATCTACACAAGTATGAGTATTCGAATAATTTCATCTGTAGTGAACCACTACATTCTCAATTCTAGCTTCTTAACAGAATGACCAATTTATAATTTTTGTTGAATCTTTCACCACCGTGTACAAGTTCTTGGTTGAAAGACTCGCCCTTCTATCCCGCTGTACTATAAAATTTTTCTATATACTTCTTTCGTTGCAATATTTCTAATAGAAATTTTATGCTTCGTCGTTAGGCCATAAAATAGCTGAAATATATTCCTTGCTACCACACTTCTCGATCCTCATAATAAAAATTGTCACACTGACTAAGGCAATAAAATCTAAAGGTATTCCCCACGCGTCCGCAAACATTCTAATACTTCAACTCTTCTCCGAATTCAAAGTCGAAATATCTCGACTGGTGTCTGTCGCGCGAGTATTCGAATAATCTCACGAACCACTGCACTCCCCCGATTCCAATTCTCCTTCTTCTTCTTCTTCTTCTTCTCCTCCTCGTCTCTTTCGCCTTGGCGAACGCTAAAACAGCGGAACAGAGGAACGAACTATCTCGCGACTCGACTTGCCATCAACGATGGTAAGGTGGAAGATGATGCACGCGACGCTGTTACCTCTCTCTCTCTCTCTCTCTTTCTCTTTGGTTTGGCTGCAATATCGCCCAACGAGAGAGCGTGTCGCGTCTGCGATGCATTTTAAACGGCGGCGCCGCTCTCGAAGGGCAAGGAGCAACGCGCCAACGTGGAGGAACGTCGTCGTCGGGAGAACGGAAGTAAAAGCTCCGCGAGATGTAATCGTGAGGGGGGAGGAGAGTATGGCGGCGGGCGCTGCCGTGAATTACCACGCGACGCCTCCGCGCTTCTGCTAACAATTTCGGGCGAGTAACGGCGATTTTATTGAAATACGCGGCAAACCGCCCCGGCTACCGGTGTATTATTATCATTATATCCGGCAGCGTCCTGCTTGTATTTTAGCCAGACGGCGGATTACGTAAATCGGGCGGTATAACTCCGGAAAGGAGCGGAAATTCACAGTTGGGATATTACGTTGTATTATTGTTGAAATTGCCTGCCAAGGCAGCCAACGAAATTCTGCCGTCGTGTTTGACCGTCTTTCTGTACGCGTGTCTCTTCCTTGTACATACTTTGCAACCGTTCGAATGTTCCTGCTGCTTTACACTCGGATATATGTGGATTGATGTCGCAAGTTTTCAATGTTTTCAATCGTACGTACGTCTTCAAGTATTTTTCATTTGTTTCGTGTATCTTGTCTCGCTTATTTATATTTTTACTCGTTTCGTTCATATTCGGACTCACGCATCTTTGAATATTTTCTACACTTCGGCGCTTCTGTATATTTCAAAGTTGATCGCGTAAACGCGTCGAAATAATCTGGGAATCAGTTGGAAAACTGTCCTCGAATATTTTCTATATCGTTCACGTTTGCAAATGTTGAATCACACGGGTGGGAATTTTTATATTTAGAAGCTCCGAAAGAAAATTTACAACTCACGGAAAATTAAATTTGAAACAGTGTCGCATATAGTGTCTTGCAAGTTGGTCGACGCGTCACACATACAAACTGATAAATACAAAATTCGACGAGGATCGATCGTACACGACTAGTCGCAAGTAATGCCGACAAAATCCAATCTCGACGCGTTTTCAAGCAGGCGACCCGTGAAAATCGTTCGTTCTTCACGATCGTTTCCAGCCAGGATAATTAATAACCAATGTTACGGGCCCCGACGTTCAAGATTCGAGTGATCGGCCATCGGTTCAGCCAATACTTCGCTCTTAACGCCCCAGTTAATTAATTCCGATTTAAAAACATCGATTGGAAGCGCTGGTACTCGACTGTTTGTTCGATTCGAAGCGATTCGCGGTAAATCGCGGTAAATTGTGTGTTCTCTCTCTCTCTCTCTCTCTCTCTCTCTCTCTCTCTCTCTGTCTGTCTGTCTCTTTTTCTGCTCGTTGGTAAAAGCTTGTTAATCGTTACGTGTCACGAGAGTTGGCATAGTTTTTTGTCGCTTCGGTGGGGGTTCAAGCGGCTGGCTGTTTGACGCTCTAACTGCGTTCATAAATGGGGCAGCGTTTCTCACAGAAGAAAAAAGAAAGAAGAGTCATTCGTCGCGCCGTGAAATAATTTTGCTCGTATTTCTTTTTTATTTATTTATTTATTTTTTTTTTTTTTTGTGAAATACCGCCGCGTGGAACTTTCCAGCCGTGGGATTTCCAAACGTATGGCTTTCTACTGCTCGAAATTTTTGAAGAATCTTCTCTCGCAGAAGCTCTTTGAGAGCTTATCTTTTAATCGAGTAATTCGGTAATAATTTCGTACGTCGATATCAATTTCGTTACGACTGAGGGAACTGTATTTCTTTCTTCCATTAAAACGAAAGGGAGTAATCTCATTCGCACCACTCGGTCCAACGCTCAGTTTCGCGCTTGCGGTTTTGAAATTTTCAACGCCGCAGTGTTCGCAAATTCTTTTCCACGACTTTATGAATTTTTCAGCCTCTGCAGACCGGTTCTAAAAACCGGTGTGAAAAAGAAACTGCTTTTCCTTTTTAATCCCCCAATTTGAAACTTCTAATACCTGTATGTGAAAAGAGAAAGAGACCTAAAATCGTCGACAGTGCTTCCAAAAATTCTTTTACACTTCACGTCTTCGAAAACCAGCGTGGTTTCAATTTCAGTATCTTAACATTTTAACTTGAAACTTTTGTGCGAAAGAATATTAGACGCACCGGCTCTGTTTGAAAAGAAAAAAGGAAAAAGGATCATAAATGTATAATTTTTTCCAACTCACTTTAATTTCAAAATTAATGGCATAGAATTTCACAGGTTCGCAACAATATGCATTTAATTAAGAAATATTCGTTGAATTCTCTCGTTCAAAATTTAAAATTACTGATGTGGAATTTCATAAATTTGCAACAATATACGGCCAAGAAACGTTTGTCTTTTCAATCTTGTAACTCAAAATCGAAAGAGAATAAGAGCAATAAAGGAGAAAGAGAGAGAGAGGAAATTAAAATTAATGATATTTGTACGTAACAAAAGGCAATGAATAAAAATTCTTTCAACCAGCAACGTTCGTTCAATTGCCATTTCGTATGAAATTCGTTTCGGCTGCAAGGGCTCCGGGTAATCCGTAATAGGAGCATCTTACCGTTCGTTAATCTACTCGGTTCAGGCGGTAATCCTTCGAAACTTAATTGAAAAGCTCGATCAGGAAATTTGCTTTAATAATAGATCCTATTTTTCGTTTGGAAATATTCTCCTCGTATTTAATTACGCTTAATCACTGCGCGAACTGCGCGAGATCCGATCAGTCCCTTGAAAAATGAAAGTCGCCGCTTCGATACTGCTGCGGACATAATCGATGAAAATTCCTCGGCTGATTTTCGTTTCAATCCCGTCGCGTAGTTCAATTTCGTCTGAATTCCACGATGCGAAACTTGAAAAGGATCTTCTCGCTCGATTCCACGATCAAACGTGTCTTTCTGCTCGTTTTTTCGAACATTAACAGTTGGCCATTGCGAAGACTAATATCAATTAAATGTCTTGTGGAACAAGTTCGCTGCGTGCAAAGTTCCAAACTGAATTTCATTCCGAAGTTAATTGGCTCCGCATTTACAAATCTACGTG
The DNA here is from genome assembly GCA_036937485.2 of Tetragonisca angustula. Lineage (NCBI taxonomy): Eukaryota > Metazoa > Arthropoda > Insecta > Hymenoptera > Apidae > Tetragonisca > Tetragonisca angustula. The sequence goes on along the minus strand of JAWNGG020000369.1, from coordinate 112,121 downwards.
CCAATTTGCAAATTACCAATCTTTCGAAAAACTGGCGATATTGAAACTGTTGTAATCTCGTAACAGGAAACCGTGCAACGATGAATCTGGACGTGTTTTAAAGCGTGACACTTCTGCCTTTACAGTCGTTTCAATTGCAATTCACTTTGCAGCATATTAATCGTGCAGAAAATTCGACGAATTCAAGGATTTTTCACGAAACATCGAAAAAATTTCTTCACGAGTGAACGGTAATTCTCTCGAATTAGTGCTGTACAATTTTCGTCTCCCTCGTCGACTTGAGCTTGAGGACAGTATCATAAGATTTCAGTCGAATTTTTATTCGTTCTCGTCAAGTTCAATAACTTGGGGAAGAGAGATTGAGAGAAATAGAACGGGATTACGAGCGGTTATCGTAAAACGGAAGCTTCGACTTTCAAAACCCGTCGTAGTAGATTTAGCGATGGAACAAATTTTCCAACATTCGAACTCACAGTGTTTTTCCAGAAAAATGAATCCGCAATTGCGAAAGAAACTTCACGCTCGAAACGATTCGTCCAGATTCGTCGCCGCATGATTTCTAATTCTTCGAAACGCTACGAAATTTAATACACGTAAGTGTTTCAACTCCCACTGTATCCCATTATATTATACATTGTTCACAGTTCCAAACTGATTCCACGACTGTTGCAAGTCAAACTCCCGTTCAGTTCGGCGATTTCTCTCGAACGTAAATTGTTAGGACCGATCGATGGACGATCGTGGCCTATAATTAAAATACAAATGCGCGGCAACTGCAGATACGTGCGTCTGCTCTCTAATTAAGGGGTTAATAATTATGTTCGGAGCAAGCCTCGTCCAAGATCGGCTCCAGGGGAGGACTAAATTGTTCTGCCCCCCCCCCCTCTATACCACTCTGGCTCTAACCCCGATTGATGCAACTGTAATGGCCTGGCAATTACACAATGAATTACCAGTTCGTTGATAATATCTGCATTGAGCTGGAGAAGAACTTGGACCAGCGAAAGATGTTGGAACATTTTCACTTCTCGTTGTTGCGAACGAGGATAGACACAGAAATAAATATATGAAATTTTATTTATTTGTAACGTAATTGGACGACTTAATCTGTGTTCGATTGCTAATGATATTTATTCTTTTCGGGAATAGTAAAATTTTTCGAAGTTTCTTCCAATTGTGAGAATGAAATTAAAGAGAAGTAGCAAACTTGACTCTTATAAATGAGATTCGAGTAACAGTATATTTAGACAAATAAAATTTCGTTCTTGTGAATCTGTGTGATCGGTTGCATGAAATTTTTTTAGTTATCATACGTAATCGAATAGTGATTGTAAATTAAATTTCGAGTCTGCTGAATAAGGTCCAGTAAAATTCCATTCTGACAAAACGAAATTCGTATTTTCGCAGTTACACGCTGAGCGTACACCTCGAGAGAAGGACACCACACTATATTTTCTTGTATTACGCTTTGTATCGTAAAGTAGAGGGAATGTGTAGATTGTCACACCAGTATCCTTGGACTAATGTATTAGCCACGTGTATTACGTCGAATGTTATTATCGAGACAATTTCGCAGAAAGGCAATTTCTCAGAAACACAAAAACGAAAATGTAAATATTATCCGCGGTCGCGAGACGAACAGTATCGAACAAGTTCTAACATTTACGTTCCTCAGTCGTACGAAAGCTATCGAAAGGGTAACATTCGCGTGAAATACAGTCGGCTGAGTGCGTATTAACGTAATAACTAAATGAATTTGTAAAAATGGGTCGCGGGGAAGAGTGAGATCCAGTTGAAATACACGCGATATCGAAATTAAACGAAGAACGTTGCTCTGTGACGAGTGTGGCTCGACGAAACAGTTGATAAAAGTCGTAAAGTGACGATGAATTTACCAAAAGATCCGGACAATTACGGAAAGAGAAAAACTTGCGAACGACCGCAGTGTCTTGCACATGGGGATGTACGCGCTATAATACGCATAGTGTCGAACTCGAGCTCGACTGCGAGACAATTTGCAGAAAAAACTAGAGTTACGACAAACGTCGGGAGTGTTCGACGCGTTTTGAAGAATCGCGAACGTCTGAAACGACGAAAATTGCAACGAGAACCTTGGCTCAAGCAACAGCATAAGCTGTGCCGCTTGCAGTTTGCAGAGTAACGTGTTTATACGAGTGAGAAATGGCGAACAGTCATATTTACGGATGAAAAGAGGTTCGAAAAGAGGCCTTCACTGTTATTATCACGATTCACGAGAGTAGCAACAACTTTTTAATCGTCGAGCCATGGGAGGCGGCGTTATAATCATTTGGGGAAGTATTGGTACTGAGGTAAGTTGGCAATAAAATTTACTACAGAAACATTAAACAGGAAAAAATGTATCGAAATGATCGACGAACAAATTAACGCGCAATTAACATGCAATGCGAATTGTCGGAAATGAGTACATTTCTCAACACGATCCACTATCATATTTGACTGAATTACCATGTTCCTGGTGTTTTCTTTTTAATAACGCCAAAAATTTAGCTTACGTCACTTATTCATATCGCATCAACATTGTTGATAAAAACACTTAAATACGGAAGAACGTGCGCAAGAAATATTTCGTATCATTTGTTCAACGGGAAAGAGATTTCTTTAATAATTGTTGGAGCCATCCTTTTGTCCCGAGTCAAGCGGACAGATGTTCGCCAAACGCAAAAGACGCGAGTAAAGCCTACGGGCGTGCGAAAACCCGAAAATATCGAGAACACGATGGTCGGGACGAGTCAGGAAGAGCTCGAGTCGAATCGGGACGGATTCCCGAAAATTTCGAGAACCTGGTTACCGTTTCTCGAACTACTCTACAATGCTGTACAAAATATGCAAATACACAGTTCAATTTCTTCTGCCAGTGAAGTTATTGGAAACACGGATTCGAAGAATCGTGTGACCTGATGTAAACGAACGTGTGACTGCGTGCTTAGTACTTGGACATTATGCACGCTGTTGAGCAGTATCGCTGAGAAATTCGGGAAGCTCGGACGTATGTTTCAAAATCTGTGTAAATTTAATAAAGATTAAAAATCTTTAAAAAAAAAATGTCGAGTGACAGTGAGAGTAAAGTTGTGGTAGCAGGAAGTAGTGCAGAAGATATCGTGCAAAGGAAGAAGGTAAAGAGAAGCTCTGTTTGGGAACATTTTCAAGAAAAAGATGATCCAAGGGCAGAATGCATGCATTGTCACCATGAATTTAAAACTGAGTATGCAAATACTACTGGTTTATTACGCCATTTGCAGCATATGCATCCAAACATAAGTACATGTACTAGAAATTTGTCGCGTGTACAAAATCATACGCGAAAGATTGTTAAACCAAAAGATATAACAGAAGGAATTGCTCGAATGATGGTTCTAAATCTGCGACCTTTCGATATAGTTGAAGGCGTGGACTTTAACGAATTATTTAAGCTTGTTCCTAATCCTTTCCCAAATCGAAAATTCGAGAGTCTCGAAATTTTCTGATACCCGTCCCGATCCCGAAGAAATTTCGTGTTCCCGACCATACTCGATATTTCGGGTTCTCGCACACCTCTAGCAAAGCCAAACGAGAGGGAGCCACGCACCACATACATACATACATACATATATCCCGACAACCAGCAGAAAGGCATCGCGAACCTTCTTTAAAAAAAAATGAAAAAATAAAAAAAAGGAGGAGGAAGAAGAAGAAGACGAGACAATGTACGAAATCTGGCAATAAGATGCAACCGGGAGATAAGCCGGGACCCCCAAAGAGGCTTCTCGTGGAAGGCCTCCGTTATTATTACGAATGACAGACTTTCTGCGTTGCCAGGTGCCTCTGACAGATCAAAGAGATCGACCATCCTGATCTCTCCCCTCCCTCGCGCAAAAAAGAAAAAAATAAAAAAAAAAAGAAAAGAAGGAACGAGACGGTCACGTATTATTTTCCTACAGAGGCAAAGGAGAGAAAGGAACGCACACCTCCTCTCTGATACGTTTCGCGCGCTCTTTGTCTATCTTTCGTCCGATTCCGCCGCGATGGTCGATCGCGTAGAACACGAAAAAGAGAGAAGGCTCCTGTTCGGCTGTTGGCTGTGCTGTATCCCGTCCTGTCGACACACACGTGCATCACCCACTCTTTTGTAGCAGGGAAATTGGGACATCGTGTTCTGGTCAGGCACGACGATATGCGACCAATCGATAGCTAGCGACCTGTGTATATCGCCGTTCTCGCCTTTCTTCTTTTTTTCTCTCTCTATCTTTTTTCTTTCTTTTCGGTGGCTTTTTCGGTACGGAGTCGGAGGAACCGCTTTGTCTTGCTCGAGTTCGAAACTCCCGCCCCCGAAAGCTCAAGCTGCTCGAAAGTGGTAGCTCGGGATGAGATAACGTGCAGGCAAGAGACTGTCGAAAATTGCGAGCAGTTCGAAATTGATCAATTTTTGCATCGAGCGAGAAAACTTGGGAATTTCATTCGTTCGTTTTAGGATTCAGCTACGTTCGTTCGAACCTGGAAATTTCAGTGCTTGGTTAAATGAATTTAAACTATTGTATGTTGCAAAGAGAGCAAAGAGAGTTTTCGATTTTTGTATACATAAATTCTTCAATATATAATAATAATAATATATATTAATATATTATACTAAATAATATATAATTTTGTACATATATTTTATTTATATATATGTCATAAATTTTATATATATAAATTATTTGCTCTCAGTGTTGTGACAATGTAAAAGAGAAATTTTTACGAAACCAAGGTGGCAGCTTCAAGATGGTTTAATTAGAAATATCACACTCCAACTCAAAATACCGAATATTAGAATATTGATTACAACGAACAACGTAATGTAAAATGCATGATTGATATCGAACTAGGTTGTCAAGTGTTCGATTAAAATGCAAACTATAAAGTCGATGTCGAAATAAAAATTGCAGCAAGAACCGGCGAGGCAGAGATAGAAATTTCAGCGGAGGAAGACGGATTCGAAGCACCGAATCGAAAAGCTTGTTATATTGTTCTGTTAAATTTTCTCTTCGGCCAGAGAAGAATTTTCCTGGGCAATCGTACTTGAATTTTACGGCCGAAACTGTTATAACTTTTTCTATCGTTCCAGTGTCTTTAGATAGCGTGTGTTTTTACGATTCCAGGCTTCGACGCGGCTGCTACGCTAGATTTTTACGAGTGGTAAAACAAACAATCTACCGACGTGTACGCTGTATTTTTTCCTCCCTCCCTCCCACTGTTCTCTCGCTGACGTCTGAGAATTTCGGGATTTATGCGTTCTGTCAACGATAACGAAACGGTTCTGGGCTGTTGCACGCGTTGCTCCGAAAATATTGCGTCCAGTTAACGAGCAGCTATTGATCACCGATAAACCGGCAACCTCCGAAAAATGAATTCAGTCTAATCTTCGTACAAAAACAATCAACCCTCCTCTCAGTTTTTTCTTTTCTTTTTTTTTTTTCCGTAAAGTGTCTCGTTAGGGCACGACGAAAAGAACCTGCGACACTCGATATTTCAAATCTGAAGAGGCAAGAAACTTTCCAATTTATTTCGTTGGAAATTCGAAGAAACATTATCAGAACGACGCGGCATATTTTTCAGAGTGGAATTACAATCGCTCAGATAGAACGGAAAGTCTCGAATTACAACTTTGAGCAAGTGAAAACTAATTTAACGTCGGAGACATTGATGAGATATAAATGCTTCATTAGAAACATTGAAGAGATGTAAATGATAGAATTACACAAGCTTTTATTTATGTATTTCTCGAGAAAATCGTTCAAGTCGTTTACAAAGATACACTATCAGTTTTACATCTATAATATACTATATCTAACAAAGATTATGAATTAATAACACTGTATTTTTAAAGATTTAAATAATTTTCTGTAAAATGTACAAATGAAAGCTTATATACGTTGTATTATTATAAAGTCTATAAATTCTATTTTTTCTTTCACTCTGATGGAAATTTCATGTTTCAGCGTTGAAGCAAGTGAAAATTGAAAAAAAAAAAAATGTATATTAAAAATCAATTTTGCCAAGAATGATTTAACCATCGTCTCGTAACCCATCAATTACACCCAGCGACACGCGAACCCTGAAATTCAGTTCTCAACCCCGGGGAAAAAGACATCGACGTGGAAGCGCCAGCAAAGGGATCACCCGTGAAAATTTAGACAGCTCCGAGTGTCGCGCGACGCGACACCTCGCGCGAAAGAATGGCCTGGGTGGTGGAAAGCGAGCGGAAACGCGCGCGAGAGGGGAAGGACAAATTATAGGAAAAGCACGGTTGCAGGAACGTTGGATCTGTTAGCTTAGGGCCTAGAGAAACACGACACCGTGGCGTTCGACGGTATTCTCGGGCCATTAGCTATTTACGGGAACGCCGTTGCAAATGGGCCGTTCGACGATTTTCGTTTTCGTTCCGAACAACTGGATGAAAGAAGTATGGGACCGAGCTCTCTGCTTCCTTCCCCTTTTTTTTTTCTTCGTTTTCTCGAACTCGGGTGAAAGGGTTGCGACGAAAGGTCGCTCCCCTTTATTTCGGGAGTCGCGTGGAAAATCGTACGTAACGATTGCCTGGCAAAGAGCTCAGGAAGTGTCTCAAAAAGCGCACGGTTCGGTCCTCTTCCCTCCCTCCCCCTCTTTTTTTTATTTTGTTTTTTAGCTTCTTCTGTTTTTTTTCTTTTTTTCTTATTATTTCGTCGAGGTCGTGGCAGTTGTTACGCGCGACAAAAAGAGCCGGAGAACAGCTCCTCCGAGTATTTTTCTCGGTCGTCGTCGCGGTAATTAGCATGGCGCGAGCGCGCTCGTTCCCTTCGAGAATTGAAAATGGAATTAGTCGCGCTGTTTCCGAAGGTTGGAGGAGCTACGTCCGCTGTGTTGTTTTTTTTTTTCACCGTTGCTGTTTGTCGAAAAATACCCACCGTAGCGTGTATTTGTCCGACAGGCAACGAATTTGGAAATCCATTTATCCTGAGGGACAAGAGCGAGAAACAAAGTGTTCTCTTCAATTTTACAAAATTCCCCCGTGGATTTGGCATTAAAGTTATGTCATTTTAATTGTTACACCTGAGTAACGTCTGAACTGAATTTGATTTTAATTTGACATTGATAAAATTTTCTTACATTTAGACGTTTCATTGAAATAAAGAAAAATAGGTGAGAAACTTTTGGCCCGCCCTCGTCTCTGTCAGCTGTGACTTTGAGCTGTGGTTTTTTTTTTTCTTCTTTTCGTACATGTACAGGAGAGGCGAGTTCGATCGATTCTCGATCCTCCTGTCTCTCCTGGTTCGCTCATAAATTTTTCAGCAAGCCGGAGCGGTTCCGAATGGATCGCGTGCGCTAATCTTGCAAGCAGATGCCACGCGATGCCTTGCAAAACCGATTACAGGCGAGCAACAGAGAAGGAGGGTGGATGAGAAAGAGAGAGAGAGAGAGAGAGAGTGAATGGATCGGTCGTGTGTCACAGTGGAGGATGAAAGTGGTACTTTGAAATCCATCAAACTGCCTATAAACCTGGCCACGGATAAAGCGGCGTCCTTCCTAACACGGCTGGCTGCCTCTTTTTTCATCAGGGAAAGGACTACTCGCGCACCGTGGCTAAACGGATTTCAGATCTCTCTCCTCTTTCTTCCTTTCCTTTTTTCTTTCTCATCTCGCTCCGTGGAGATGGCCTCATTGTTGGAAACGTATGCACGCAACGCGATTACGCGGTGATGATTTTAAGGGCGAGCGTCTTTGCTGCTCGCTCGAATCTGAAACGTGCACTTGCTCGGCGGGTGGTCGCGAAAATCATCCGGATCGAACGGATCGCTTTGCGATTTGTCAAACTTCAAAAGTTTCATCGTTGGAACAGAGAAAAAGAAAACTGGCTCGCGTGAAGTGTCGAGAATCACACGCTCGAAATAGAATTTGAATTTTTCTAACTTTGAATTTACGATTTAGATAAACTCCTCGAAGTTTAATATCCAACTGACCATGAGAGTGTTCATCTTTGTCCTAAGTTTCAACAGTTACTAAATTATCGTCGAGCTTTATTAACACTGAAACTACCAAAGTGGTAGTCAAAATTGATCGTTTCTCTTGGATATTTTAACGTAAAGTTATTTAATATTTCTACTTTATTTCCTATTCTTTAATATTTTAAAAACTCGAACAATTCTCGTAAAACAAAAACTTGCATAGTTCTTTTCTTAACTTCAATGTCTCTGATGAAAATTTTACGCTTCGTTGCTGGCTCCAGCTAATATCTCGAGATTGAACGAAACCGCGATCAGCCGACTGATTAGTTAAAAAGAAAAAGGGAAAGAGAACCCGATGAAAAGAGATGACTCAACTCTTTGAGAGAGTTGAACAAACGGAAGAAATCTCATTGCCGGCAACCGCCAACCGAGCTTGGTTGCGTACGTAGCCCGTCAATAAGCCTCGTTTAAACGGTTACGTGCTTTCGTGCGGCTTGTCGTCGAATTAACGTCGATTAGTGCGTCCATTAGGCAGACGTTGAACCGTCGTGATCATCGGCCGGCGCGCAACGTCGACGATGCAATTGCCGGGTCAAGCTAGGATTTGTATCGAGAGCTCGCCTATAATTTGCTTTCGTCGCCGGGGAACGAGGAGGGGGAGGTGGAGGGGTAGTTCTCGATTCAGGCGCCGATTTAGGGGATTTGGACATGAGCTGCTCAAATATTGAACCGCGTCCTGTTTCTTATCGTTTCGAGAGATAGAGATAGATAGAGAGGGAGGGGAGGGGGAGGGGTTTGGATTTCGTGTGTACACGCCGCGCGCCATCACTAGCACCGAGGGAAGGCGATGGCTCGGGGATGCAGTAAGAAAGAGGGTAAATAGAACTATAGACGATACTTTCGCTGTGTGTGAAATTTCTCTTTCGTGGAATTGATACTGTGCGTCGCGTTTTGTCGACGGTATTTTCTCAATTTTATGTATATATGAGACAACACAGTCCGATCTGATTTCAATAAGTTTATTTGTTGTATCCAGAGAAATATATTTCCAGTATCGCCATTTTCTTCTTTTCCGTGCTGGATATTGCTCGAAAATATGCTGTAATAAATTTCGTTACGTGGACACGCGAATCTAAAATATAGGAATATGTAAAAATATTGGAATTATTCGATGTAACAAGCGTTGCATTGCACTCCATTGGTGTGTAAAATCCTAGTATGTCAAAATGCGGAGTCTATCAAAAGTCCTACTGAAAATTTTAATGTTAAATGAAATGTTAAATATGGTACGTTCTACCGATCTAGTCGTGTCAATGAAATCTCTGCTAATGTATTAATGCTAAATATTAATGTATAAACGTTAAAACATTACGATTAAAAATCACGCGCTACATTCATGTCGATAGATTACGTACCACGATTATATTAATAAAACCTTACTACCTGACTACGTGCATTGAAACATCAAATATATGAGAATATAAAAATTACGTGCTACATTTATATCGGCAAATCATAGACTAACACGTTGCTGCCTGACAACAATAATATTAAAATACCAAGTGCGAGATATTAAAAATCGTACGCTACGTCAGTTTCCAAAGTGCACGTTGCCTCAAAAAAAGCAATCGAACCGCTCATTTCGAGCGAAGACAGTAGCGTAGCTTTATGGCATCGCCTTCGAGGACTTGATGGAAATTCACGCCCCTGTCCCGAGAAGACGTACGTATACGTATACAGAAAAAAGCGTCGGGCTCAGCCCACGATTGATAAAGGCAGCTTTTAACCCTTAACTGGTATTCTAGCCTCGGTAACGATGATATATGACGTGGCAGGATCACGCCTGACCTTGATGGCCGCTGGAACGAGGATAAACGAGGACGATAGCCATTGCCTTTCGTTTCATCGGCATTCTCACGCGTTAAATATCGATCCTTTCGATATGTGTGTGTGTGTATATATATATATATACATATATGTTTGTGTGTGTAACAACGACGTCACTTAGAACACACGTTCTTGTCCAGGGGAACATCGTGCCGATGGTTTATCAGATCGGTATCACCGCTGAAAGACAGGCCGGTCATGCTGTTCGACATTCGTGATCACGATGCTCGTCCACGCGACGGCCGAGTAATTGCCGATTCTCCGGGAACAATTACAGATTATATGTGCATACGTAGACGCGTGCACGCGTGCTCAACAGGTGTCGTTGACTAAGAAGAATCGTCTCATCTTCCTTCTCTGTTTTCTTTTTTCTTTCTTCTTCTATTTGCCGTTCACAGGTCGGAATGAAGATTTTCGTGTTCATTTGACATTTCACGCTTGATAATAACGAGTCAGTTGAATTAAATTTTCCGTGGAAAATGAAACGTATTTGTAAATATTTGGACACTCTGGAATATTCCGAGACTAGACTCTTTACTCCGTTTGCATCATTTTTAAATATTCTCTTCATCGCTGTCAATATCAATTAAATTATTGATTTTTGAAAAAAAAAAGAAAAAAAGAGGAAGAAGCAATGCTAGTGTTATTTCCAATTTCACAGCAACTGCGCATACCTACTCTGCGTAATCGTTCTAACGACGCAACGTAGACACACTCGCACACTCTTGAAAAAGCGTTAGCGCCAAGAGGTTTAAAAAAATCCTCGCCAAACAACCGATCGATCTCTCTCCAACCCCGCCGATTCACTCGACATGCAAGGAGAAGAAACACTCAATGCGCGAGAGGTCAGAGAGCGCGATCATTCCGAGAGAGAGAGAGAGAGAGGCACCTCTCTGTAAACCAAAGTCTCTCTCGGAGCCAGGTCTCCTTTGTCTTTCCGGCCCCTGGTTCTTCAGAGGCCCCCGCTCTCGGAAACGTTCCCCCCGTTAAGCGATCCTCGAGTTCGAACGATGCACAATGCACCTGCTGCTCGCGCAACGAGCCCCGAAAGCATCTCGAGGGCCGAGTGTAGCAGGTGACCGCGAGAGAGCACGGTACATAACTTATCCCTCTTAAAGTGGTTGCCGTGGCAGCGCGTTTGCCCCGGGAATAAAGGATACCGCCCGCGGTTCCGCCACGAGTCACGTAAATCAAGAATTACTTGCCTCAGTTAATTGGCTTCGGCCGCGATTTACTTCGCACGGCGAATGATTTTCAGCGTCGAGCTGCGTTCGCGCGGATTTAGGCTTTGGGATGGATCCCAAGGTCGAAATTGAGAACACTCGAGAGTGCAAGATGCGAGAAGCACTGACGATAAATCGTCGGCAAAGATTCTTGGTGAAAGTGGTTACGTCGGAGAGAACGCGAGTGTGAAAAGATATGGAAATTATTAAGACTTGGTAGATGAAAGAGGTTAGGTTCGAGTTAGGTTTTAGGTTAAGTTTAGATTTAAATTAAGTTGAGTTTTAGGTTAGGTTTAGATTAGATTTAAGCTAGGTTTGGGTTAGAGGATATGGAAATTATTAAGACTTGGTAGATGAAAGAGGTTAGGTTCGAGTTAGGTTTTAGGTTAAGTTTAGATTTAAATTAAACTAGGTTTTAGGTTTGGTTTAGATTAGATTTAAACTAGGTTTGGATTAGGTTTGGGTTAGAAGATATGGAAATTATTAAGAATTGGTAAATTGCTAAAAGGTTTAGATTTAAATTAAATTAGGTTTCAGGTTTGGTTTGTGTTAGGAGATATGGAAATTATTAAGGATTATTAGAAAGAGGTTAGGTTCAAGTTACATTTTAGGTTAAGTTTAGATTTAAATTATGTTGGGTTTTAGGGTAGGTTTCAGGTATAAATTTAAATTGAAAGACACTGAAATTATTGAAAATTCCATGTAAAATATTCCTTATAATATAAATGTGACTGTTTGGCGAAATGTATGGGCGATATCGAAAGATATGGGTAATCAGAAGATTGTTACAGTTAGGAGAAACTGAAGATGTTTCATGATATCGAACATGTTGAGAGATAATGAAAATGTGAAGAATCTGAAAACGCTCTGGTCCTCAAAGAAACGACAAACTTTGCAACGTGTATTCTTGTTCAATACTACTACAAAAGAAAAAGAAATATCATGATTCTTTGAAAATTCTTCATCGCCACAGAATAGACCATAGAAAAACATTGCAATACTTTAATTTCGTTTGATCTCACGCTGTTTTGCGAGTATTCAAGTCAAAATTTCCTGCATTTGTCAGTAGGAAACAAAAAAAGCAAGTACGTAATAACGTTACACGAACTACGTTTCAAAATTTTGTCAAATTGTTGCCGATCTTCCCTCCCCCGCGCGAGAGTGTTAGTTAAGACAAACATTCGCCCCTGATGAAAAGGAATATAGGTGAGGGCTATATTTAACCAGAGCTGGATGAGGTTGACGGAAGCGTGGTAACTGGAGCCTGTGTCACCCCACAACCCTAAAGATTGATGGCGACAGCCAGGAGGGTAAGGTTCGAGTCATCGATTCCAGGAGTGGAAAGTTTTTAAAGTCTCGTCTCCGCGAAACACGCATCGCCTCTTAAATACACTCGAGTTCGACAGCTTCGAGTTCCTTCTCTCTCTCTCTTTCTTTCTCTCTCGTCCGCGTAGCCGATTTCAGATTTCAGATCTCATTGCCGATAAGGGACACGTCGATAATAACCAAGGGAAAGCGGCGAAGCCCTTTGGCGGTCTTACGTTAACCTTTTGATTTAAAATTCTCGGTCGGGGGAAGGATTCGCCGCAACGAAAGCTTTCTCTTCTTTTTTAAGTGTCTTTTATTATTGACGAGAAGCTAGGTTCGCCAAGTCAGGTTTGGTAAAAAATGAGAGGGATTACGGGTGTGCTCGCTCGGAGTTTCTAAGATCCGATAAAAATTCAATCTTTTTTTTCGTTGGACGCATTTTTTTCTTTTTTTTTTTTTTATATATATATATATATATATATATATATATATTCCCCGCCATTGACGAAGTCTCATGATTGAGGAAAACTTGCTTAGTTCATGTTGGAACATATTGTTCGCTGTTGTTTTAAAACGATAGAAGTCGAACAGTGAGCGAGAAACGTGTGGAACGAATTCATCTTCAACCCATTTATGAAATAAACCGGTCCTTTTATGAAAATGATACAGTCGTAGGTAATGATACAGTGATAATTGTCAATTTTAATGCAGGAAACAATGCGAACGAAATGACTTTTAGATACGAAAAGAATTTCTTTTTATAGGAGAGTCATTAAATGAACGAGAGAAATAACAACGAGCACAGAATTTGAGATCAAATTTTCAATACGTATCTTTTGATACATCGTTTTGATGTTTTGTCACTCTCTTTGAATCGTCCACGTAACAAAAAAAAAAAAGATCAATTGTTTTATCAGTCAGTATGGTCGTATTCAATCCAAACTTGCAATGACTGTCGAAAAATAGAGTTTCCTTTGCGGTGCACCTTGAGAACGAATATATATATATATATATATATATATATATATATATATATATATATATATATATATATATGTAAATGTATTTACCGGAGGGCAACTCTTCCATGAAATGGCAGCTCTTCTATCCACGCAATTCCCCGTCAACTAACGATCACTTTTCAGGCCCTGTAATTATCGACCCAGGCGAGGCATGAGTCATTGCTCGGCACGGATTAGACTGTATAACGCGAATCGATTAGCGATCTCGAAGTCGAGCCTCGATCATGATAATTCGTCGAGGTACCTCGTCATTCTACCTGCTGGTAATGACCTTCGCCGGAGGGTCGAGTCATTCGTGGGAGGATCGATTCCCCTCTTTCTCTTTCTCTCTCTTTCTCTCTGAAGACGTATCCGATCCACGACCATGAGAAAATAATATCGGCGAAACAACTTCTCTAAACAACTTCTCGCGATCGCGAAGCTGAATAATGCAGCTCGTGACTCTGCTCCGGTGAAACGAACACCCTCGGGTGTCCAGTTTTCTCTTTAGTCACCCGTTATTTTCGTTACAGAAATATCGCAAGCGCGTTAAATGAGTGGGACGTCCAACGTTTTCGTACGCGTTTCTCTGTCAGACATTCGCGTAAACGCGTGAAAATCTGCAGTTTACTGATTATTCTCGCGTGCACGCATAAATAATTGGTATATATCGTTCTCGGTACGATTGAAGGCTCGACGTTTTTGCCGGACGTGATTTGGCGAGCAAGTTCTTCTCAATTTCATTTCGTATAAATCGATCAGACGCGCACGCGTGTTTCGATTGTTTTAATAATTCAACAATTGACAGGCGTAATTAATACTTCAACATCACTTCTAATTATTTGCTTCTCCTCTTTATCCATGTCCATTAGTTGACAATGCGTTAACGTTGAATCGAAGAGATTTCATTTGAGTTGCGATAATTGAGAAACGTCCAGATACTTATATTTTTATCAGTGAGTGGAATCGTGATAGGTGTGATATTTTTATCGGTCTGGCCGATATTGTTTGCTACAATATTTAGACATAATATTTAGGGGTAATAGAATAGTAACATTTATTTTACTATAATATTTAGAATAATAGAATAGTAACATTTATTTCACTGTAATATTTAGGAGTAACGGAGTAGTAACATTTAATAAAAAAAAAATTAAATTTCCATTTAAATACCTCTTTCTTTAATTAATCACGTTTTTCGAGTGTTCGGAAATGCATGAAAATCGGTGGTCTACTTATCAGCGCAAGTTCGTAACAACATTCAGCGATAAATATAATTGTACGTCTATTTATCGTACTCGTGAATATAATAAAATTCTAATATATATATATATATATATATATATATATATATATATATATATACATACTCCACGTTTGGACGAAACAGCTCGCAGCTGGAAATTCGCATAGCGGGCGAAAATTAACATACGACTTTTTACGCGAGCATTAAAATCAAAATCGACACCATCGTAATTTATGCAGCGTCCGAGATCAATAGATTTCGGGCTGCAGCCCAGTTTAAAGCGCTGGCTATCGAAATGAAACATATTAACGATTTGACGACTCGAATTAACAAACAAACGGACGAGAATCACGCGGCCCAGATGTAAATTTACTCTTGCCTGCGAAACATATATGCGGGGTCTTCGAATTTGTTAAATCGCGACAGTTGCAATAACAAATTAAATCATGTTGTCGGAATAAATCGACCGGCATAATTCTCTCATTTCCGATGCACGCGTAGCTTCGTGAACGATTCTTTTCAAAAATGGTAGTTCGGTGTGAAAGTATTTGTAAAAATAATACTAACAAATGTATTCGATTTCAGTGTGAAAACATTTCGGCGAGACTTCGATAGAAAAAAAAAAAATATACCAACCGGTAGTAACAAATACATTGATCGATGCAGAAATTGATACATTTTTGTTGTTTGTTATTTTCATATCCATTCTTTTTTTTCTTTTTGGATGTGTGAAACATAATATTATCATTCCTCGATATTTGAAAAAAGAAAAATGATTCTACAAAGTTTCTGCAAGATGTTGCAATCTTTTATTCTGAAGAAAAATGATATTCTTGTTAAATAAGAAATTTCAGTGTGATAAATTTAACCGATACGTTGTTATTGTGTACATATATGTATCTCGAAACAAAAAGACAGCACACTTTATATTTTCTTGTATTACGTTTTCTATCGTAAAGTAGAAAGAATGTGTAGATTGTCGCATCAGTATCCTTGGGCTAATGTATTAGCCACGTGTATTACGTCGAATGTTATTACCGAGACAATTTCGCAGAAAGGCAATTTCTCTCTCAGAAACACAGAAACGAAAATGTAAATATTATCCGCGGTCGCGAGACGAACAGTATCGAACAAGTTCTAACATTTACGTTCCTCAGTCGTACGAAAGCTATCGAAAGGGTAACATTCGCGTGAAATACAGTCGGCTGAGTGCGTATTAACGTAATAACTAAATGAATTTGTAAAAATGGGTCGCGGGGAAGAGTGAGATCCAGTTGAAATACACGCGATATCGAAATTAAACGAAGAACGTTGCTCTGTGACGAGTGTGGCTCGACGAAACAGTTGATAAAAGTCATAAAGTGACGATGAATTTACCAAAAGATCCGGACAATTACGGAAAGAGAAAAAGTTGCGAACGACCGCAGTGTCTTGCACATAGGGATGTACGCGCTATAATACGCATAGTGTCGAACTCGAGCTCGACTGCGAGACAATTTGCAGAAAAAACTAGAGTTACGAGAAACGTCGGGAGTGTTCGACGCGTTTTGAAGAATCGCGAACGTCTGAAACGACGAAAATTGCAACGAGAACCTTGGCTCAAGCAACAGCATAAGCTGTGCCCATTTGCAGTTTACAGAGAAACGTGTTTATACGAGTAAGAAACGTTCTTGGGTGATTAATACAACATGTTGGCAAAAACATTTTATTATGAAATTGAGTGGATTCGTGATTGCATTGATGCGACAGTTTTCTTTTCTGACGAACGTTCTTCTTTTGTTTCAGGTACGTACACACGATTTTAACATACGATGCACACTGATGCGCTCCACTAATACAGACACGGACGAGACGTCGTGTAAGTAAATTTTCCAATGTTCTTTTCTTTCAATCTCTCTCTTTTCAAATTCTGTCCATCCATTAATGTTGATTCTCTGCTTAATGTACTTCGTTGTCGCTCCGACAAAGATTTGACCATCGTGACCGAACGATGTGACAATTGTTTTCGATTGTGAAGTTGGAGAAATTTGGCACGAGCCATTTAACGTCGAAGGGAGGGATATTATCAGGAAATATTTCTTCGGTTCGCTTGGCGATTTTGCACACGAACGGCGTGCGAGAACACGATCGTTTCTTTGCTTTCGTAATACATTATAGACGTAAATATTTCGGATATTAGAGCGGAGACGGTACATTTTTCAGGCACCGAATGTGGAACGTGGAATTTAAATATTTCAGACGTAGTGAATATTCGATATTAGTACGTGGTAAATTGAATTAACAATTGATTCGACAGGTATTAAATTTTAGTCTATAGACACAACGTCATATATAATTTTATCAAAAAATTTTAAAGCTTGTAAATATCACAAATCGTTCGACATCGTTAGAAATTTTAATAGTGAAACAATATTCCCAGAATATGAAGGTAGGAATGTAAAACATTAAAGTCACGGATGTTTATATAATTTTACATCTTTATGAAGGTAATTTAAAAAAAAAAAAACCCCTGGATAGAAAATTATTCTCTCACGTTAGACATTAGTATTAAGGAACGTTGTGTTTTATTACGTCTTCCATGTTACTCGGGTCGCGTGCATAAATAAAAATTCTCTCTCGATCTCAAACGTAAGTAGCCGTATTAAATTTTAATGCCACGCGCGCAACTTTAAGCTTCGTAATGCAATTAAAATACCAGAGAAAATTCTGAAAAAACGAACGAAACGACGCAGACCTTCGTCTCGAAATTAAGTTCCTTTTCTTTTCTTTTTCTTTTTTTTTTTTTCAATTTTTTCAACATACGGAGAGCGAAGGATCCGTCTTGCATGTATACTCAACATCTGTACCGAATTTCTCTTTCTTTGACGATCATCGCGTAATCGTCCGGGGTTACTTTGTTTGTTTGCCAGTCGCTTAAACACCGACCAGTGATTTTCCAACGTTCGCGTAAACGAGTTCCGTCTCCCATGACACATATGGTCGACCCGGTCTCTTTAATGTCGAGAAACGGCTCCACGAGTTGCACTTGCTCAGCCCTTCCTCCATCGTCGCTTCGATCCCTCCTCGAGCTCGAAAATCACCGTCTAATGCGTTTTTAATTGGCTCGGGCGTATTATTTGTCGCGCTGTCTCTGTTTGTCCGTGAGAGACGATCAATTATCATCGGAACGAAGACGTGTATTTCGTCGCGACAGACGTTTCGAAATTTCGAAAGATGAGTTCATCGATCTTTCTACAAACGAATATAGTAGGATCGAGTTGGAGTAAGAGAAAATCCGCAAATAGAAACATTTTCTTCATTGAAATGTAACCCGGGCAAAAGCAAACGACGAGTTGATTGCTTCTTGATCGTTTCTGTCCAGTCGACGAGTCCAGAAGGAAAAGCAAAGCGGCGAATTATTGTGTACGGTTCGGTCACTCGTTACGGTCCGCGCAACCAGTTGCCGCCGCGATAGGTCGAAACAATCGAAAAATGGACTTCTGTGGATCCTCTCGAGATTCTCAAACGAAATGACGGAGCGTGACAGCCTGAACACGGCAATTACAGGCTACGAGTGGCAAGTGAACAAAGCGCGGGGGCCTCTGAGAAGGAAAATCCTCCGGGGGTCACGTGGAGTCGTTGAATGACGCCGGGCCATTGGCGATGGCGCGATTTTTCGCTCGGTTAGCGGAAAATTGCCTCGATAAACAAGCGAGTAAAGACAGGACTCGTGAGTGCGGATAGACGCGAGACGGCTGTACAAACAGCTTCGGTGCACACCGGTTTAAACCGTAGCGAGACGTTCATGCGAAATGGTCAATTGAAAGCAGGTAAAAGAAAAAGAAAAAGGAAGAAAAGGATGGAATATCTGGGTCCACAGATTTAAAGGGGCCCCAGTAGTTTAGCGTACAATGGGCGCTTGTCGCGGAAGTGCTAGCACGATTGTGCCCCTCGTGTACTCGACAGGGTGGACTCCATTCGCCTTTCGGACATAAGACGGAATAATATCAAGAAAACGACAACTTATTGTTGGCGTTCTGTTTTTCTTTCTCTCTCTCTCTCTCTCTCTCTCTTCCGCCGAGGAAAAATTAAATCCATTATGTGTTCTTTTGTGGATGGATTTTCTTACTGAAATCTGGCGTGAAATCTTTGTTGTGAGAGATTGAGTGGCAATCGGTTGCTTTAGATTATTTATGAATGGCCGTGGACTGTGACGAATGTTGTTACGGGAGAAATTCATTATTTCTTTTTTTATGTAGTGATAGATAATATCGAATAAATTCTTCGTCGTAATTTGTTCCTAATATTATTTTTATTTTCTGTTTTTTTTTTTTTTTTTTTTACATGTGGCAGCGAATGAGTTTTTCCAAGTACAGGATAAATAGTCGATTATACACTAGGAGTAATTTTTAATTTTTCTTTTTTTTCATTTACATTGGATATAGTAATAGGTAATATCAAATAAATTCTTCGTCGTAATTTGTTCCTAATATTATTTTTATTTTTCGTTTTTTTTTCCATATGGCAGCGAATGAGTTTTTCCAAGTACAGGATAAATAGTCGATTACACACTAGGAGTAATTTTTAATTTTTCTCTCTTTTTTTTATTTACATTGGATAATAATAATAAAGTAAAATATTATGTACATTCTTCGTTACGATTTCTCGTTGTAATATCATTTTTATTATTTTTCGTTTCTTCCCACAGCCACTGAATTCTTCCAAATATGGGACATATAGATTAAACGCTGGGAACGATTTTTAATATTTTCGTATTTACGTATGTTGTTTGTCCTTAGACGGGCGTAGACTATATAATTATTCGTTCATCCAAAGTCACGAATTCGTAAAAGCGTTGAATATTTAAATGCAGACTATCCTTAGACACGCGTAAGACACAATAGAAAGAAAAATATTTACTTGTAGAACGAAAAATTCAGAAATTTATAGGAATTTATTGATTCATAGAAACAAACATTTTCAGAGATCAACGACCAAGGGAAATCTAATTGTTTACCGGTTAATTATTCGCACGTTTGAAACCTGCGACATTCTGCAACAACTTCGGGAAAATATAAAATTCCCCCGGGGCAAACTCGAGGGTGGAATTCATCGGGAAATTTCCCGAAGAATCGATAAATCGTACCCCTCGGTCACAGTCTTTTTAAACGACTCAAATATTCACGTCGATCTAGCTGCATAATTCAAAAAGTCACAGAACAACCACCACCACCACCAGAGTAGAAATTCACCGTTGCTCCAAGATAAACGGCACGCGATTCACTTTATAAACCCTGTTCGTACATGTGTGTATGTGTGGTACGCGTGTGTACGCTCGCTTTACACGAGGCGAAACGCGCGAAGGCGATAATCAGATTTCTGTCGGGCGTAATCGTTTCGCTCGGGCGTCGAAGCTTTCCACCGGGCGAACTATCGCGGCCTCTCTTCGTTAAGGCGGAATGAAAGCTAACGCTATTTTCCAACAACTAACAGGGTGGTCTCGTCACAGACCAATCAACCGCTGCTCGCTTCCGAATAGCCCCTTGAGGTACCTAAAATTACGAGGTCCGAGGCACCGTGCCTCGGCCTATCGGTCTCCTAACGACTCAATTTCCCATCCGAGCATCTATATATACTCGTGATCGTACTCATCTTCGTTGTTTGTTTTTCCAATTTTCCGTGGACCTGGGGTAAACAGACAGAGAGAGAGAGAGAAAGAGAGAGAATGATGGATGGAGAGGAGAAACGTAGGAAGTTGCTGACAAAGGTATTTTTCTTGGATTTGGGTTCTCAACTTTCGTTACCTCTTAACCCTCCAACAGAATGATCTTTGTTAGATCACGAAAATTTCTAATATCTTTTCTTGGTTGTGCTATTGTGTTTTACATTATCTGTCGTGCAATAAACTTGTTCGTACGGAATATCTTTAACCAACGATTTCTGTTGTTGTTTGGCTTCGAAGTTTCGAAGTTTTAATCACTTTTTGACACTAAAATTTATCAAAACTATTAATACAATAAATATTCTAATAAAAATACAGACTAATAAAATAGACTATACTGCATATACTATACTATACGACTACCACACTACATATACTATAATATACTATTATACTATGTAACTACACTACATATACTATTCTACATATACTATACAACTACTACACTAGATATACTATACTATACTATGCGACTACTACACTACATATATTATACTATACGCTATACTGTACTACTATACTATACGACTACTACACTACATATGCTATACTGTACGACTATTACACTACATATGCTATACTACACTATTATACTATACGACTAATACACTACATATGCTATACTATACTATTATACTATACGACTACTACGCTACATATACCATACTATACTATTATACTATACGACTAATACACTACATGTACCGTACTATACTATTATACTATACGACTACTACGCTACATATACTGTACTATACTATTATATTATACTACACAACAAGAGTATATACTATACAACTATACTATACTACTAATAAAATAGACTAACAAACTTCTTTCTCTGAACAGTCATAACATAAGATTTACAAATTTCTTTTCTTACAAAATTTCCATGAAAAATCCCACCCTGCAAATTATTATTCGTTCGCCAATAATAACAACAACTCGAATTAATCGACGCAGGATTCCCAGTTCCTTTCATCTTTTCAATTCCCCTTTGCTCCGCGCGACGAAATGCAATCGTTCGCCGATGGACCTGGCAACACGTGGCACACGTCAACCTCGTAGAAAATCGTAGAAAATCGTCGCCGACTCGAGTCGTAGCGAAGAACTCAGTATAGTTCTGCGTATACAGGGTGTCTGTTGCGCCACCCAAAGCGAACGAAACGGTTGCCGGCAATCGCGGCAGGTATTGTCCTCGGCCGTGTATTTGCATTTAAAGCCAAAACAGCCCTGACGGGGCGCCTGAACGCCGGGACAATAGAGGTTCCCGGACCTCCTGCACGCCAGACGCCCAGCGTCTCCCGCTGGGTCAGTATCTTCTTTTTTCTTCTTCTTCTTCTTCTTTTTCTTTTACCCTCGGGGATATCTGTTGGAACGTCGTCCGAGCTGAAAAAGGGACTGCCCTTTTCGGGAAGGATGTTTGGAGCACGCCTCGGTTGCAGTCCTAATTTCTTCGTAGACACAATTAGCCCCCTTTTAGCCCCCGGAGTGTCACGTCGATCTCAACGACAGTGTCTCTCAATCTCCACGACGGGGAAGAGAATTCTGGCGGATCTTTTTACATTGAAATGTGCCTGTTTGATTTTTATTTGATATTCTTTTGGCCCTCCGAGTGTCCACGCTGTCAGTTTTTAACCGAATGACGCACGTCGAGAATTCTTTGGCCCAAAATTGCAACATTTTCTCAGTTTTAAGTATACTTATGTATAACCCAGGCAAAGCAAATAGTAAATTTGTTACATCCTAGTAATTTCTATCCAGTGATATACCGATGTATTCAAAAATTGAATTCAAAGTTATTGTGTACCGTTTGCTCACTCGTTATGGTCCGTCCAGTTACTAGCGCAAGAGATTAACTAACATATTTGATGAGGGATAGAACTCCCAAGTGTCACGTTGTTAGTTTTAAACAACGAATATCGGTGGCTCTTGTCAAAAATGTATGTTACATGTCATTGATCTATTTACGATTCGTAAGTTTGAGTGTTGTAATTTCTTTTTTTTATTTCCACTTGAATAATACTAGCGTCGACTGATCTCTGGTACCGCAAAAACTGCTTTCCTTGAGAGGTCAAAAATATTTTCCAACTTTTTTCGCTATAACAAACCTCACGTTTTCATCGCATTTACATTTCACAAAATCATCACAGTCCACAAATCGACATATTTTTCATTAATTTGTAAAATCTACGAATTTATTTTTCCGCAACTACTTCAATACCTTTTACGTACATCGTCGTGCATGTTGCAAAATTTACCAGTTCGCGAAGTCGACGACTCCAGCTCGATGCACACGGTGTAGAGCATCGCGAAACGAGAAGAAATCTGTAGTCGCAAAGGGAGCGATGGCGAAGATCTGTGTACCACACGTGCTGTTCACCGGTGACCGGGGGAGGGTGGAAAAAGGAGCGCGGCTACGTGACGAAGAACAATCGCAGACAGATCTAGGAACAGATGGATCGACGGATACCGCGACCCGAATCCGAGCTGATGAAATCTGGCAACACTCGGCACGTTCTGCTCGTGGAACAAGGGAAGAACCTGTGCAGCGTGCAGCGCCTTTCCAAAAGATCCTCCCTCCGATTCATCCCTCGAGAAGCTGTCGCGAAGTTAAATAGCCGGTCGGGATAATTTCGTAATTATGGGTGACTGAAAATCACAATTCACATTGTGACGTTTCTATAATTCGAGTTTGAACGACGTGTAGAAAAATATATAAAGTTGTACAGTTTGTGCAATAATTGGACAAAATGTTCGTTCGATAGAATCCAATTGATTTCTATCGTCTTTACTTCCGAGTGTACCGTCCATAGTCTTCAGGTAGCACCTTTATTTCTTCTAAGGATCTCGCCAGTTCCTAGAAGGTCCGAGGATCCTTCGTTTCTCGTGTTTTCTGTTGCGAATTTCATTGTACTCTTGACACAAGCGTCGAAGACTCTGTGTGTTTAGTTTCGTGTCTGGTTGTTGTCATAATTTCGTTTACTGCCGAGAAATGGCCGAGCATTTAACCGAGAAAACATCATCATTTCACCAGGAACGTCGTGAGTGCGGCTGTTACGCCATTGTGATTCTCAACCCTCGAACTTGTGATACGATGCGCAGAATAAATTGCACCATTGCGTCGCATCGTGAGTTCAAACTTTTTAAATTTAAATTCTTTCAATTTCCATTAGCATGACACGGTGAAAGAAAGTTCTGTCGATCCCCGGAACCCAAAAATTTTAAATTCAAGATAATGGCGATTAAAAACTGCCGGAAACAGAAATTCGTTTCTTCTCGTTGTAAATTAAACGAAGCAAATAGGGTCAGAATGAACAAAGTTCCATGAAAGTTCGATGAAAATCGCGCGACGCGAGCGGACCCAGTTTAAACTGCTGCTTAAGTAGCCTGGTCGTAGTTGAAACTGCGTTTAAACCGGCCATAAGGAAGTGGGTGTACATTAGAAGCACAAAGGTCCGAAAGGAAACAGAGTATCGTGTATTTCGGTTTGTACGTGGGTCACGTACGGGTTGTACATCCTGTGGACCCGACGCATGATCCCCGACACGACGTCCAGATGGACACACGAGGGAACACGACACTTCTTAACGCAAACAGTTCCAGCTGTGACTGAGGAAAGCGTGAAGAAGACCCGGACCGCTTCCCGAATCGTCGCTGGTAAAACGTTACGAAATTTCCAGGGACGACAGGGACGACGTTGAAAACGACCCAACTGACTCTTGTCTAAATTATCTTCAGTAATTTTATCAAGAAAGTTTGTCGAATTGTTTCACGTGAATCGTCGCTGACACATTTTCTCTCCTCGCGAGTCGTTGAGAATAGTGGCAGAATTCGTTGGAAGCCCGATGAATCGAAGACAGTGGTGGTATTTTCACGTTGGGGCGGAGAGATTTCCGTTTTGAGTGCGCGGGGCGCGACTGATCGATTGGTATCAGGGGACGATATCACACGCCAGGGACGTAATACAAGCCGCACTTGGAGAAATTGCTAATCCCCCGTCCTCTCGTGGCGTTGCCTTTCGCTGTGCTTCGCCGCACGCTGAAGGAAATTTCCCTTCCCCCTGAACCGCCGTTTTCGCATAATAATTCTCGCGCGTTCGTTCGTTTCGATAAGACGTGCACGGCACGTGGGATTAAGTGGAAATCAAGGGGCGTTTCTGAGTATAGTTTTTATAAATTGAGGGGAAGGGAGACGTTTAGCGAATTAGTCGAACGAAACGAGATAGTCGAGATAAAACGGCAGGAGATCGTGAAGATTAAAATACAACATCTTCCTACTTGATTCAGTTGAATAAAACTTGCGAAATATAATTAAATAAATATAAATTGAATAATATATATATATATATATATAATTAAATTTCTTATATTTAATATGTAATTAAAGTATAGATACGATCGAAATAAAATGTGTCGTATGAGTGTGAACATTTCCCCTGGCAAATTAGAATAAATATTCCATTTGATCGTGAAAATACACACACACACAAAGACAGTCAAGTTTAACTTAAAAATTGCAGAAGCATCTGAATAATTTTCGATAATTAACTTCCAAACGTCTGAAGTATCTCTATAATTTTCTGTCTCCTTGTAGATCGTCGAAGAAACGAACGAACATGCATAGAAACCCAAAAGGCTGAATAAATTCAGGAAAATTAACTTGCAAACGTTCGAAAAAGAATTTCCAGACGAAGAAATTCCGAAAGCTGACTAACTTAAACTGTTCTCTGATACGTAATTAGGCATATTAACTTGTAAATTGCGATCCTTATTTGGTATTCAAAATTCATGTTCCCCCCAAAAACACGTCGTAATTCATAATTAACGTCGTGGGTTGAAAGCAGAAGCTCTGTCGACGCAAAAGGGGCCTCCCTTCTGATTAGGTGCGCTCTGTTTCGAGGACATTGAATTTTTCTTCCCCCCCCCCCCCCCCGAAAAAAAACGATAGTTTCGACGTGTCACACGTCGTTCGAAGTCTAGATCACGCGACGAAACGCATTAGGGCTCTTTCGTTTTCTTTCTTTTTTTTTTCTTTCACTTTTTTCCATTTTCCACCCATTAATCATAGCGAGCTCCAGCCGAGCATTGAGATCGACGTGACAGGTTTTCAAAGCAATTAGACACCCTTCGAAATTCCTGGCCGAACAGTCATCCTATCTATCCCCACCAAGTTCTTTCCATTTCAAATTCTCTCTTCGACCTGTTTCGACGGATCTCGATCGTTCGGTGAGAAGCAATGTCCTTTAAGTAGCAACAGATCCGATGGGTTTCTTTAAAATAGGCTTGGTTAAAAGCATTCGTTGGCGAGCGAAAGTTAAACCTTTTATTTTTTCTTCTTCTGGAACGTTAAATCGATCAGCTTCGTTTTTTGGTTGATTCTTTGAACATTATTGAATATTTTTGTTATAATCGAAATTCGTTTCCGCAAGATTATTCATCGTAAACGGATTTGAATTTGGAATAAATTAAAAAAAAAAGAAGAAGGAAGAATTTCCATCCGATGATTCTTTGATATCTCGAATTACGAAACGACAGTAGTTTGTTAATTAAATGTTAATAAAATATATTGAACAATTAAGATAAATTTGGAACGTTTGAAATATCTGAAATCTTCGACATGCCTTTCACCGTGAATTGTATTGAACTTATTTGCACACACTCTACTCTTTTGCGGTGTCTTTAATTCAACGACCCCAAATATCGCAAATCTCGGTCAAATACACGAAAGTACACATTTCCTTCCACCCCTCTTTTCTTTCTCCCCATTAGATCTCGCGCGTTGCCTTCTCTTCTTTCACCTCGCTCCATTTACGCAACTCCTCCCCCTCGTTTGTGACAACAAAACGTCTCTCGATAAAGAAGCCAATCCACCTTTGGTCAAACGCGGTTCGACTCGCTTTATTTTTAATCAATTTCAGACTGTCAGAATGTTCGATGTAATTAAATTAATAGCACTAAATTTGCAACTGCTGAAGTGCTGTCGAAGTGCTAACAAGTAGGCTAATTAATTTCTCATGAAACTGAAAGATCTGTCGAAAGACCTGTAGTTTCTGGTTTGTTCAAAAATGATTAAAAACGAACTTGTAATTTAAATTACATGTAAACTAACACTGTCTTCTCTCTTTATTTTCGTTTTAACAAAGGAAATCGTGCGTCGCACGCGATGAGATATCGTAGTAAAAGTAAAATAAAAGGTGAAGAGATCTCTAGTCTGAATAACTGTACGTTCGCTTGTTTTTACACTGTATATTTGCATTTCGGCAAATTCAGAAACACGCACGGCTCGCGTCAGTATCGACGGTTCCCTGAAACTTGACGTTTCACACCAAAAGGAGATAAAAAACGAAAGCACTCGAACGATCGAGATAATTAAATCCACGTCGCCACGTAGATTTACATATGCATGTCCTCGACTGTTGCGAGTTCGGTAAAGACCCGAGAATAACCAACTTCACAGCCGACTGTATGCCATAACTATAACCTGGATCGAGAGGAAAGAGAAAGAAAACGATAATAGCCGAAGGAGTGGGAGGGAGGGGGTTGATACACACACACACACACACACACACACGTGTACACATCGGCGCGCGGAATACGAGATTCACTCTCGTACGCCTCGAAATGGAAACGCGTTTCTCCGCCGGAAACTGGATCGGATTACCACCCCTCGGTGCGGCGCGTATCGGCCGATGCTAGGCATTCGTTTCGGTATTCGCGGCGGGTGTTTGCGTGATTCCACGGGGCCAAAACAGAGACGCCGGGGGGCCCCCGCGGCTCTGCTATGCCGTACGCGCGACGAAGATTTCACCGGGCGCATGCACGCATACTCTGACGATTCAACGTAGGCCAGCGTCGGCCCCGTGCGAACGTTGGACGAGGAGGCGGCTTGGGGGTCCTTAAAGCCCTTCCGCCTCGTGAAACCGCGCAAAACACCGAGCATTAACACGCGCGCGCACGTATGCACCACCACGCCAGCCAGCGATATCCACAGTGATATCCGAATATGCTAAGGGAATTCCGATAAAGATTCTCCGATCTCTACGCAGACAGCATTCACGAGACGCGAGTGGGGGGTGGGAGGGTGGATATGGAGTCGAGTGGCGTTAACTATGAATGGTATTTTTGCTACTGGGAAGATTTTTGGCAATTACGGCAAGACGATTGATTTCCTTTTTCTCGTTTCCTACGTTTTCAGACCTTTTTCTTCTTTCTTCTTATTTCTTGTCGGATTTTTAGGTGCTCCCTGGTTCAAATTTCTGAAAATGATGTAAAATTGCTTCTCTTTCCAATTTCCGACATGATCGAGGTTGGTTTTAGGTTGGACGAGCGTTTCGTCCAATCTTCTTTCTATTTTTTGAGCTAAAAACCGAAGAGACGAAACCGGTTAGTTTTACTTTCATTTAATTTTGGACTGGAGAACTCCGTTCAAGATCTTCGCGATGCAGAGAGAAAAAGAACATAAATCCCTGAAAGGAAAATTTCTGTTTTTAAAAATGCGTGAGAACAACGAAAACGGAAGAGAGGCAAGAAGATATCGTTTCGTCCAATTTTCTTTCAATTTTTTTATCCTTGGACATTTCTCCGCTGAATATCGAAGAGACAAAACCAGTTAGTTTTACTTTCATTTAATTTTGGGCTGGAGAATCCCGTTCAAGATCGATTCTTCGCGAAGCAGAGAGAAAAAGAATATAGATCTCTGAAAGAGGAAAATTTCTGTTTTTAAAAATGCGTGAGAACAACGAGAGCAGAAGAGAGGCAAGAAGATATCGTTTCGTCCAATTTTCTTTCAATTTTTTTATCCTCGAACATTTCTCCGCTGAATATCGAAGAGACAAAACCAGTTAGTTTTACTTTCATTTAATTTTGGACTGGAGAATCCCGTTCAAGATCGATTCTTCGCGAAGCAGAGAGAAAAAGAATATAGATCTCTGAAAGAGGAAAATTTCTGTTTTTAAAAATGCGTGAGAACAACGAAAACGGAAGAGAGGTAAGAAGATGGCGTTTCGTCCAATTTTCTTTCAACTTTTTTATCCTCGAACATTTCTTTCGATTCTTCGCGAAGCAGAGAGAAAAAGAACATAGATCTCCGAAAGAGGAAAATTTCTATTTTCAAAAATGCGCGAGAACAACGAGAGCAGAAGCGAGGCAAGAGGATATCGTTTCGCTGCGCAGAATCCGGTCACCGGAAGCGGTGCGTCGCGTTTCTCGAACGGTCTACGAACTCAGCCACGCGTCGGTGCCTCGCAATGGAGGATCTCGTCCCGACAAAGGAACGACACAACACGGTGTAACTCGTCACCGTGGCAGAGCCATGACGAAAATGCCTAAGGAACAGAGAAGAGAGAGAAAGAAAAACACTTTTAACCGCGCGGCGTTTGAATAAGTGTCCCTCTAATTCCTCGGAGCACCGCGACCGAGCTGCCGTCGAAAGTCAACGACAGACATGACAAACACGTTTGCGTGGATGTAGCATCCGGTCCTCGCCGTAACAGATGTCTCGACCGAGCCAAAAGTCCGATTAGTCGCGCTGAACACGCCGATTAGCCGCGTAAGAACCAGCTCGTTGCCGCTCGTTACGTTGGAGGTCCCCGTTGGAAGATCTATTGCGGGAAGAAATTCGGGTGGCCGGCTCTCGAAGCGAGTGTAACATCACACACGCACGCGACGACGTGGTGTGATTTTTAGCGCGTTACGATATTAAGCGGGATCGAGTTTGGTTGATGAAACAACGTGCTGGAATGACGAGGGACATGACACTGTTTCGAGAATGGTGTTGGGAGATTTGAATTGGGCTCGTGTTGGTTAATTGAGCGAGCGACGAAGCTTAGAATTTATTGTATTGGATTATCGTAACCGTTGTCGTGGTTAAATTAGAGTCTGTCGAGTTTTTTTTTTTTTTTTTTTAGAGAATTATTTACTCGCAGAGGGGAATTGAATTTCTATAAAAATATTATATTCGATAATATTCGATAATTTAGAATTAGAATTATTGATGGGCAGTTATAATTGTTATCATTTATGATTCACTTTCAGTACGCGATAAGATTTGGAATTAATTAAAGTTATTTATACAGAGGTTTCCTAAGCTTTGTTACGTGTTCGTAGAATTATTCACGATTTAAATTAAGGATGCAGAAACTCGTAGAAAGCACTGAATGAAATTCCATAAAATGAGATATTCTGTGCAACATTTGGCACACGATGGATTAGAATCATTTATATAAAGTTCTTCGAGTTGTCGTTTGTTGTAATTTGTTGCGATAATTTCTAAATTCTGATATAAGTTTGCTACACGTTCGTAGAATTATTTACAATTGAACGTTACTCGAATTGAAAACGAAATTACGTGAAACGATCCTCCATCCACCATCTCGCGATTATTATTTCTTTCTTTTTCGTTATATTTTATTCTCAGTTGTGCTGATTGAAAGTCGACTTCAGATTTAAAAAAAAAAAAGAGAAAAAGTGGAGGAATCTAACATCAGAAATTCGAAAGACACGCGTTGCGACTGTTCCTCTCTCTTCTTTCACTTCTGTCTGTCGAGCGTTTCAACTGCTGCAGTGTAAATGAATTGAAATAACTAAAGGCGAACGGGCTGGCCAATAATTAGAAGGATTTTTTTTTTTATTAGTGGAAAACCGTGTCCTCGGTGAAAGCGTTTCCAGGCGGATGTACGGCCCTCCTACCCACCAGCCATTCGTCGAACAAATTATCCAACTTTTCAGAACACCAGGCTGGATTAAACATTTTCGCAGAAGCGTCCCCGTGGAACTGTGTTTACGATGCTCGCCCGTTCTCCCGATCTTCTCTCCGGGATTTATTTTGTAATCGCTGATGCATTCCCTGCTCGGAATACCGCTTTAAATTCCCCGCTTTGATTAAGGGAAAAAAGGAGGAAAAAGGAAAAAATGAGGGAAGACGAGCGTATCGATTCGAAAGATTCGAAGAGGCAGAAACAGTAAAACATTTGTACAAATTTATGCACAAATTTGTACACATTTCTGTATAAATTTGGAGCATCGAGTCGAGATTTCGAAAAGGTACTCTAGCTTAATCTAGGTTAATCGAGATTCGATTAGTTGATAGTCGAATTTTTAATATTCTGATCTTACACGTTTTTGAATCTTACGCTTGTTAGATTTACCGATACTTTGAATTAAAACGTTCAACGTGAATTAAGATATAATAAGAATTTCTTCATTCTGTTTCTTTTGGAACTCAGACGTAATTCTAGAAGATTATAATTGTGAGACAAATTAAAAGTGCGTTCCTCATTCCAATCCTGCCCTCTGATGCACAAGTAAACTAAAAATTATAATTTACGTAATTTATTGTAACATATACGTAACTTATAATTTACTTAATTTATAATATACGCGAGTAATGTGATTGTAATTTGTAAACGTCGCGGTACGAACTGAAACAGTTTCAAACGATTGTACGTACAATTTTCGAACGATGAATAAAGAAAAGCATCGCAGTCGCGGTATCGCGAAACAATAATCGTGAAACATTGTACGAAATTTGTAAAATTATAATTTATTATAATATATACGTAACTTATAATTTACTTAATTTATAATATACGCAAGTAATGTAATTGCAATTTGTAAACGTCGCGGTACGAACTGAAACAGTTTCAAACGATTGTACGTACAATTTTCGAACGATGAATAAAGAAAAGCATCGCAGTCGCGGTATCGCGAAACAATAATCGTGAAACATTGTACGAAATTCGTAAAATTATAATTTATTATAATATATACGTAACTTATAATTTACTTAATTTATAATATACGCAAGTAAAGTGATTGTAATTTGTAAACGTCGCGGTACGAACTGAAACAGTTTCAAACGAATGTACGTACAATTTTCGAACGATGAATAAAGAAAAGCATCGCAGTCGCGGTATCGCGAAACAATAATCGTGAAACATTGTACGAAATTTTCCCAAAAGTAACGAAGCGGTTCGTTTATTTCGTGGGGATTGATATTCTCTCTCGAGAAAAAAAGTCCTTTTTCCACGAGTCGAAGACAGTTAATCAAACGGTGGAGACCAGTGTTACCAACGTGCCGACCGCTTCGTCCACTCGCCTTCAGTTATTGGATCCTTATTTCACCACAGACTTTACCCTCTCGACGACGAAATATGCTCGTATCAGCACGCATGGCCTCTTATTGACTGGTCCCCGTCCTCTCTCTCTCTCTCTCTCTCTCTCTCTTTCTCTTCTTCCTTCGCCCGTGAAAAAGATTTCTCGATCGTAATACGTTTAGATGGTGTGGCAAGAGAAGCAAGAGAGAGAGAGAGAGAGAGAGAGAGAGAGAGACGCGCGTTTCCTCCTTTCTCGACAGACAAAATGAGAAAAATCCCTTGTACGCCTTATTCGACCTAGGAGTAAGCACTTTTCTCGCGATGACGAAATGAAAAGCGTTTTTCTTTCCGATCCAGCCAGCGGACTCATCGCTGCCCCCCTTTCTAAAGTGCCAATAAAACCGTGTCGTTTTCACCGCAATAATAATAATAATAATAACGATCGGTGTGCGGTGGAATCTGAAGGGAGAGAATAGCCTACACGAATGGTTTACACGTCTTTTACGCGCCGCTTTACTTTGATTCCTCGAGACGTTCAACGTGTCCCTTATGGTATTATTTCGTTTCGTTTATATTCCGTAGTTGAGGGGGATGTTCTTCGACGAGATTTGGGAAGTTGAAGTATCTGCCGTTGTGATTTACTCGGTCGTCAATAGAATTCAATAATCTGGAAATTTAAATGCAGCGTTATTTTGTTAATTTTCGAACACTTGTGACTTGAAATAAGTATATCTATGCGTTTGCAGAACGATTCGAGAACGTGGAACCGCAGAGAATTCACGTTCGTCGGTGCAACAGTCGCGAGGACGCAAAAGTAGGTTGAACCTGATTATCAGACACAGACAAATAATTAAAAATTCGAACGGGGTGTCTCAAATAGATAAATTTACAAAAAGTTCATTGCTACAACATAACGTAATATAATACAATGTGACATGAAGTAACCTGTTAACCGAACTGGTCACTAGAATTCCAATTACTCATAGCAAAGTGTGTGTGTGTGTGTGTGTGTGTGTGTGTTTTTCAAAGCGTAGTATCACTTTATAGCTTACAAAGAAACTGTGTCATAATTACATTTATAAGAACTGAGATTCAGACCAAAGTTTATATTTATTTATTAATCTGTAACCATTAATACAACAATTGTTACATTCATATAAAGTATACTATACTATATAATATATATATATAGTATTGTTACATTTATATTATAATATAATTATATTATATTAATTATATTATAATTATATTTATATTATATTATTTGTATTTTAATTATATTTATATTATATTATTTGGATTATAATTATATTTATATTACATTATTTATATTATTATTATACTTATATTATATTATATATAATTTATATTTATTTATTATTCTATAATAATTAATACAATACAGAAATCTCTGGCTGAACGAAACGATCAATGATATTATTCGTAAAAATACGAAGATCACTCAGACACAATGGTCAAACATTCTTCGAGAAAGATAAGAAAAATTCTCCAGTTCTTTTCTCTCTCTCTCTCTCTCTCAACACAAATATACCCAGAGAGAGAGACAGGAGAGAAATTTCGCAGCCGCTGGAAGAATCGGTGGAATTTAAATGCAGCTCCACTTCCGTAACTCCGCCGGATGAAGAGACAACGATTACAACGCAGCGATCGGCGATGTTTTATTGAAACTGTCGGGTGTCCAAAGCGATTTCGCCGACAGATTTTCTTGCCCCGGTGATTTCGACCTTTGGTCACATGCCTCCGGATAATCCGGCTAGACTATCGAGACCTCCTCGAAACTCGAGGAACGAGACGATCGCAGGCCCCTTCAACCAGATAAGATGGACCATCGTCCCCCCTCCCTCCTCGGTTCTTTTGCTGTTCTCTCGAACGTGACATCTTCTTCGATTGTAAAAAGATGTTTCACCGTCTGTCCGTGTGTCCCTCTAACAAGCTCGAGTCTCGCCACGCAATCAGACGCCACTTACGAACAATCTTTTCTTTTTTTTTTCTTTTTTTTCGTTTTCCTTCTTTCTTTTTCTTCGCCTCCGGGTCGCTTCGATAATTTCACCACTTTCTAACATTCTGGTGTCTCCTGATTGATTTCTTGTCTCGTGGATTGTCGGAGATCTGTTACTAGCTGTTACTGTCATTTTGAAACACCGAGAGTTGCTGTATTCTCGAAACTGTCGCTACGATTCTGTTGTTTTAAGATTGGATGGAGTATTAAGATTCAATCGCTATAAATTAGCTGACCTTTAGGAACAGGCTGTCGCCACTTATTTTTTAACTGTTTCCGATTTTTTCTGTTGTTCCGCCGTGGCGGTACTATCCTTGTTGCTATGCCACTCCACGTGGTCGCTCGCATTTCTTCTTCTGACGTTCCACGTAAAGTCTCTTAATAAATATATATTTTCTCACAGTTTACTGGATACGCGTGTTTTTCCCACTGAAACCTAATTCCATTCATTATTTATTTTGTCAGATTATACATTTGTTCATTTTCCATCTCTATTGTTTCAATTCCATCGCTCTGGGGCCAGGAGAAATCTTTCGTATGACGTATGTCCAATAAACACTCTGTTGCGTCATTTCGAAAAATTTCAGAATCGACAGGATAATAAACTTTCGATATTTCACTTGCCATTGGAATATTGTTTTTATCGATCTTAACGATGACGAGACATCTTATTGCCGAACGATTATAATAAAAATCATCGTGTTCTCGGTGGTTGACTAATTTTCACTCTCGCGCTGGTTCGTGAAATTCGATTCGAAACAGGAGAGGGAAATTCAACGATGGATGATTAGCTCAAGCCTTCAAAGTATGTTTGTTATTATTTTAAGTTGAATTGTTTTTCTCGGATCGACAAGGAGAATCCCTCGAAACTCAAAGCTAATATGTTAATGATCGATTAACAACCTTTCTCTCTATCTCTGCGAAGGATCTTTTACAAATTCCACAAAGGCAATTACCCGCGGAAGGAGTTCAAGCTTCATCAATTTTCGCGTTGCGATCGCCGCGTGTCAAAGTGCGCCGCGGAGGAAATGGCAGAGGACAATCGCCTTAAAACAGAGACAACCGCGGAAGACGCTATTAATCATTGTTCCTTTGGGCAGCCAGCTGTGAAACACATTTTCAGACACACCCATGGATATCGGTGATAAGTAAGGTCGATCATCGCGCCGCCATCGCGGGTTCAACGAGCGTTTAAGCCGAGATCTGATCCGTGGTTGCTCGCGATCTCGCTCGAGAAAAAGCTGGAAGATTCGATAAACGATAGGAGGGAATCGAATCTGGCCGGGAAATAAACACGTACAGTGAACGTGGATGACTATGATTTAAATTTCGCCAAGGAAAAAAAGAAAAAAAAATCGTACCCTCAAACCTAACCTAAAATTGCAACATCTTCTCAGTCTTGAGTATATTTAAATGCAACTCAGGTAAAACAAATGACAAGTTCGTTACTTCTCGTTTCTATCCAGTGGTATCACACCGACGAGTTCAAATGAAAGAGAAAGCGACGAATTATTGTGTACGATTTCGGTCACTCGTTATGGTCCGCGATCAGTTGCCAGCACCACAGGGTGAAAACATTCGTCGTCGTTTCGAAGATCGAGCACCTAGTGATTCCGAGTTTGATAAAATGATTTAAAAAAGAAAGAGAAGGGAAGAAAATCGTAGGGTTCGTTGCGAAGAGAAAAACTTCGATCTTCAAGTCGTGAGAGAGATTTTCCCCGACGTTCTTGCACTTTCAACTGTTCCAATCTCGCCGATGAATCTTTACATTTACGTTCGTCGCGAGAGGAAGAGAACGGACACGCTAACTGTCCGAGTGGAAAGTTTCAAACGAGACGAAGCGGATAACGCGAATCGTCGGCAATTTTTATAGTTGTCGAAAATAATATAGTTGTCGCCGCGTCGCGTTTTAACTGCCAATGATATTTATCTGCGTCGATCGATTATTCACATGTTAATCAATTCGTCGAACGTGAATCAAATTCATCATTCAGAGCCGGATTTGTAAACGAATTTACCCTTGCTCGAGCAAGGCCGAATGTTGTTCATCCCTTCGAGAAGAACCAATAAGAACACTGTGATGCAACGAAACGTGTACGCTTCATGTACGAATATTCCAAAGAGAAATGAAAAGAAAATATGTCGAATATTCCAAAGAGAAATAAAAAGAGTAGAATGTACTATATAAAAGAAAAATGATAATAATAATAATTCCAAAGGGAAGCAAAAGAAATTCTCTCTCTCAGAAACCGGCGCGGAGTGTCGCCTGACTCAAAACTTAAAATCCACTCGTGCAACATACGGTGCACGCGCAAACCGACACGGTTCGAAACGTGCGCGCAACCCTTTTTTTTCTGAGGAAGGGGTGGGGGGAAGGTTTTGGGCGCCTGCATTGTGACGTTGCACGTTTTCAGGTCGGCTACACACACATACACGCGGAAGGGAAACACGGGATCACCTTTTTCCGGCGGCGGGAGCTTCCCGCACTCGAAATTGCTAGGCTGCCACTCAAATTGGCCCGGCGCTGAACAATCGGGCTTATTAACCGGGGCATTTGTCAGCGACGTGCTCGCTCTCTCTCTCTTTCTATTCCCGTTTTGTTCTATTTTTTGTCCTCCTCTCTCTTTCTTTTTCTTTTCTTTTCTTTTCTCGTTGCACGCTGCGGGGACAAGCAGCCAGGCACCTCCCCCTTTTCTTTTCTCTCCCCATCGACCGACGAACCGGAGAGTCGTCTCGTGTTTAGGGGTTGTTCGACGTTTAATTGAAGGGCAAGATACATTGTAGCGGGATTTAGAATCGGGTTCCACGCCGAGGAACCACCTGTCGAACATGCCCGCCTTTCCGCGCGGAGGGCGAGGGGCGACGGTTTGCGTTGCAGGGTTGAAATTCCTCGGCGTTTGTTCTGAAATAATCGATACCAGTTTGAGAAACTCTCGTCTGACCGACGAATAAATACGCTGTCTCTCTCTCTCTCTCTCTTTCTCTGTCGGTTTTAAAACGTACGACGTACAACAAATTTTTTTAGAACAACTAATGGCAACGAACTTCCAAAATTCTCCGATGTATGAAAATATTTTCTTCCATGTGTTGGATTCCGTGTAATGGAGTCAACATGCTTATAATTTTGAAGAGTTTATTCCTTGTTCGTGGTCGTGTATGATGTAGGATGATATAGAATGATATGGAATGTTCTGTGATTTTCTAATCTGTCTCTATCTACTGCAATATTCTATTCTGTCTAACTTTACTGTAAACATGTCCTTATATATATTTGATTATCATCTTCAAGTGGAAGGAGAAGGAGCATGGATGACCAAGTATTGGATCTTGCCCTTATGACTAACTATTCACAGTCCACTTTTATGTGGACAGTTGCTAGCTCGTTGTCATTATTAGCATAGATCCGATATTGTTTGGGTTGGTTATCCAACACATGTTCTCCTGTTCTTTCCGTCATCCAGCGTCTCCAGGTGATTTCTCAACAAATGAAATCGTTGAAACTCTCGAAACTTGAATTCACTCGAGAACAGTTCGACACGGTGTCACGCAGCTCTTTGATATCAAAATATTTCGTTCCATATTCTCCAGTTTTTTCTGTCTGATTGACTCTGGAATATACGATACGCGGCAGCACGAAAAATTGAAACTCCTCAGAATTAGTCTGAAAAGCACAGAAGCACTAGAACTCTTTGGTGTGAAAATATTCTGCTCATTCTTCAGTTTCCGACTGTGAACCTCCTAGCACGGAAAATTGAAACTCTTCGAACTTGGGTCTCTTGGGAACACTCGGACCTTCTAAAATTTTGCGGAAACGTTCTGTTTTCAAATTTTCTTTCATCGACTCTCGAGTACATGCTTCCTGAAACCTAACCTCTCGACAAGGGAGATTGAAACTTTCCAAATTTGAGCCTGCTGGAAGTCGGTACTATTTTTTTTTTTTTTTTTTTCTAGAATACGTAATACCAAAACTCATCAAACTCTAATCAACTAAATCGATACAACCTTCGACACGAAACTCGTCAATCCTCCATTTTTCGAATTCTTTCTATGTGCAAAGAAATGTTTCACAGCGCGAAAAACCTCCCACGGAAAAGGTCGAAACTTGGCGACTAACTAAGTCGGCTCTTTTCTCTCTCCCCGCAATCGGGATCTTTGTATCGGCGACGATCAGTCAAATTGCGATCCCCCCACGTGGCCCCAGCCTCGTATTAGATAATCAGCAAAGAACAGCGACGCGAACGGGGGAGGAAGGAAGAGAGAGCGGCCAGAGGGACTTGAAAGGTCCCGACATTCATCATCCACGCTCGAAGAGAAGGGATTTTCCCCCTTTGGAGCGGCTGGTCGATGCTGGACCTGTACGCAGCTTCCCTTTCGAAAATTTTGCTCTTTGTCCAACAGCCTCTCTCTCTTTCTCTTCGTCCCTTCTTCCCGACCCCTGTGTACACGCCGGGGGGAAACACAATGTCAACGAGCACGTTAATGTTACACACTCGGCACTCGCCGCCATCTTTCTTTCGTTCTGTCCCTCTTTTTTTTTTCCAGCGACATTTCGTTGTCAAATGTACGTACGTACATACATACGTACATAGACGTACGCGTGTATTCTCACGGAGATCGGCAGTGAGAGCAATTGCGCGCAGTTCACCGAGAGAGATCGACTGTGCCGATAATTTGGCATTGTTCCGCGAGAGATCGGCTAGTTTGCGGGCCATTTGAGACGAACAATCGACAGGGAATTGTTTCTTTAAGTCGTAGTTTTTTTTTTTCTCGAAATTTTCAAGAAACTACACGTGCCTGTGTCTCTTGACTTTAACTCGAGAGTAGATCGTTTGTCAATCCAGACGACGATTCCAACCGGAGGATTCTCCCAAAATTGCAGTATTTTCTCCGTTTTAGTAGTACATTTCAGTAAAATGTGCAGAGCAAATAATGAATTGGTTACTTCTCAATAACCTCTATCCAGTGACACCGTACCGACGAGTTCGAGAAGAAAGCGACGGATTGTTGTACGCGGTGTTACGGTCACTCGTTACGGTCCGCAATCAGTTGCCAGCGCAAGTGGTTGAAATTGCACGAATATCGACGAGTCTCCAGTCTCGTGAGATCGAACAGAAACGCGGCACAGACTTTCATTGTCGAGGATCTCGTTTGCCGTTGTACAGATTGAACGACGATATATAAACTATAATCCGCACGAACCGCAAGACGGAGAAGTAATCAGATATCAAATTTCCGTTTCTCCAGTGAAAGAAACGTCAGGCATTTTCATTCTGGCCGTTAGCTGGAAAGTTTTCTGTAACATCGGGATCAAACAGAGGGATGAAACGACGTTACGAGTGATTTATGACGAATTACACATGTGTTATTTGACTTGTTATAGTGCGCGGTATTGGGAATCGTTGGAGGCATCTCCATTTCAGTATGGGGGAGGCCGGGCGATCTATTTGAATAGGATTCGGATGAAATTGTGGGGGGGGGGATGGATATACACAAATTGCAGGCCATTAAGAGTAGTTGCCTACCTATTTCCATAAAAAATGATCTTAAACATTGAAATTTCCAAATCGTTCTGACCGATCGTTTAACGTGAAGGGGGTTACGACGAAACGAAAATGGTAGCACATCTGTGGTACACATTTACGAAACGAGCAGACGAGAGATTTATGATCGGTTATTTGGTTTCTGCGTCTCATTTCTTTTGGCTTTATTAAATCAATTAATTGTCTACGTTGAGACGCATTTTAATTACAAAGTGCACTGTTAAATTATTCGTAAAATATTATTGTATGTCTAATGAAACATTTTACTTTTAATTCTGCGTTAAGACATATTTTAATTACAAATGCGTCTCATTTCGGATATTTGTAACATGTCGAATGAAATATTTTACTTTTCGACTCCGTTTAAATACTTGCGTTAACGTTGTACGATTGTACGTGAACAAAGTGCGCGATTGTTAAATTAAGTGTAAAATTATTCAGACGTTTCCAATATATATATACACGGTTCGTAACTTGTGAGAGCTGATTGTACACCCAAAAATAATGAAAAAAAATCATATGAATATATGTTTATGAGATATAATGAATTTTCTGTTTTAATTACTTTTATAAAAGATGCTCGAAATGACCACCTTGCATTTGAAGACAAACCTGCACGCGTCTTGTCATTCATCTGGTTGCTCTCTCTATCATTCCTGGTGTTTCTCGAATTTGTCAGAAGCCTTGCTCTATTCTATCTCGTAGTATTTCAGCATTTTCAATCCATGTTGCGTATACAATAGATTTTAAATGTCCCCACAAATGAAAATCTAATGGATTCAAATCCGGAGAACGAGCAGGCCATGCAATGAGGACCTCCACGACCGATCCAATTATTTGCAAAGTGTCGATTTAAAAATTGCCACTCGGCTAAAACGCGGCGGAGCTCCATCATGCATAAACCACGTACCAAGTCTAATATCGACTGGAACTTGCTCTGATATTTCGTGTAAACGCGTACTGAAAAAATCAACGTACTTTGCGCCTGTTAGTTTCCCATCAAGAGCAAAAGGTCCAATTAAAAATTTATCAATTATTCCTGCCCGTACGTTCAAACTAAACTGGTCTCGATGTTTTGAATGCACAATAACACGTGGGTTTTCTTCATCCCAATTATGATTATTATGAAGATTGAATGTACCATTCCTGGTAAAACTAGCTTACTAGAGTTTACTCTGTTTATAAAATTCATTCTATCTCATAAACGAAGACAGATGGGTCAT
Source organism: Tetragonisca angustula (assembly GCA_036937485.2). Lineage (NCBI taxonomy): Eukaryota > Metazoa > Arthropoda > Insecta > Hymenoptera > Apidae > Tetragonisca > Tetragonisca angustula. The sequence goes on along the minus strand of JAWNGG020000369.1, from coordinate 71,898 downwards.
ATATTTATATGACTTTGTTTCATTATTTTTAGACGTACAATCAGCTCCCGAAGTGGGTCCCACAAGTTACGAAACATTCTATATATGTAGGAAAATATTTTATTTTCAACTCTCTCTCGTCTTACGCGAAGCTACTTTCGAAATATGTATTTCTATTTTAACACGACAAACGCGTTGCTGAATTTCACGCCTCTTAATCAAAATTACTCTTCAGAGGTTAAATTGCCTAGAAAATTCTCGAACCGCACCCCCCGCCCCCCTACGAAGTCACTCGACAAGTTTCGCCGCAAGGCGATATTTATGCGAATACGTAAGATGTTCGATTAAAGTTTGAGGAAGAATTACATTTCCATTAAAATTGCCGCCACCGTGTACGCACGGTGAATGCGTTTCCAGCTGAATGGAGTGGCTTTCCATTACGAAAACTTCGTTTTCTCATCCTTAATCCTCTCCCCTCTCTCTCTCTCTCTCTCCCTCTCTGTATATGCACGCGTGTTTTCACGTAACCGCTAAATGACTTATTATTCAACGATGCAATTAAATTATAAATTTCCATATCCATTACCTGGGGACTCGGTCGGATTATCCTAGTCACGCCCATAAATACATAAATGCAAGCGTTCGTGATAAATGATACATATATAGGAAAGGAAAGGGCGAGAGGGAGGAGGATCGGTTCCTCCGAGACGTGAGAGAGGCTACTTTGAATTTGAGCCTTTGAGTCTTTTCTCGACGACGGCAGAAAAGGTGGAAGCAATACAAGGATTTGCATACAAAGAATTCAGTAGCCCTCGCGCCACTCTGATTGTGAGAAACGGGCCTCGTTTGCGTTGTATATCTACGGGCAGTCGATTTCGGTATTTATCTCGACCCGAGGCCGATTTGAAATTAGGGAATTGCCCAGGCCTGAGAAGTCCAATCATCCACAAATCGAGTGAAATCGAAGAGAGTGCTTATAAATACTGCACACTACCAAAACAGTGACTTGACGCTAGTGAAGCGTAGAATTTTCGTCGAGAGATATTAAAATGAAAGAAAAACAGAAATATTGTAAAGTACAATGGTACATTCAAATCTCTAAAAATGCGTTATTTTACATCTGCAACGACAGAATTATGAATTGGCCATTTTGACTCGGCAAGTTAATTGAACTTGTAAATTAACTCTCGAACACGAATCGAAAGAGATTGTAGATGAAGATTCGACGACGTGGGAACAATTTTGCGTTACCTTCTGGACGAAATACAGTACACGCGGTTCTTTCATCGAACTTCGATCGACGAAAGTTCGATGATTCACTTTAGAATTATTTCGCGTAGCTGGCCGTTTAATTAACAATATGTGTGTGTATGTGTATATATATATATATATATATATATATATATATATATATATATATATATATGGGTCAGAAATATTTCACTTTCGACGCATGCACGAATCCACCGAATTCCAGGCTGGTGCCATTACGAAAACGCGGCGTGTGCCGCGTTGAAATTGCAAATACCGGTTTACACACACACACACACACACACACGGTGTAGATAAACAAATCCGCCACGCGCTAAATATACAAATTATAGAATTGTAGATACGCGGTTGACGTTCGCCTATATATGTCGGCGAGTATCGCGCGGTATCGTCAAGGTATTATTATGCCCCCCTGTATTTGTACAACTGACCGTCTGTTTAATATTAAAAGCCTCTCCCCCCCCCCCGATTCGACACGAATTCGAAAAACAAATCTTCGACATCCCGCCCGCCCGACACGAATTGGCATTTGAATTTTCGCGTATGCTGATAGGAAGATCTACGCTATTCGCCATTTTCGATCCATCTAGTATTTTTGAACCTGTTACCTATAGTATTTTTATTACTGCTACTGCAATGTTTTACTATTATAGTATTTTACCTACTACTGTAGTATTTTTATTACTGCTATCTATAGTACTTTTAAACTTATGCCTATATTTTAACACTGCCGATAATACTTTCACTATTACTAGAGTATTTTATCACTACCTATATTTTAATATTGTCTATAGTATTTTAACTACTACTATAGTATTTTTATTACTGCTATCTATAGTACTTTCAAACTTAAGCCTATATTTTAATACTACCGATAGTACTTTCACTACTACTATAGTATTTTATCACTACCTATATTTTAATATTGCCTATAGTATTTTACCTACTACTATAGTATTTTTATTACTGCTATCTATAGTACTTTCAAACTTAAGCCTATATTTTAATACTACCGATAGTACTTTCACTACTACTATAGTATTTTATCACTACCTATATTTTAATATTGCCTATAGTATTTTACCTACTACTATAGTATTTTTATTACTGCTATCTATAGTACTTTTAAACTTATGCCTATATTTTAATACTACCGGTAGTATTTTCACTACTACTATAGTATATTATTACTATCTATGTTTTAATACTGTCTATAGTATTTTTACTACAACTATAATGTTTTGCTATTACCTATAGTATTTTTAAACCTACATTTTAATACTACCTATAGTATTTTCAAAATTAAATAAATGTCAAAAATCGTTGCCAATAACGCTTTACTTGTGATGCGTTGTTCTGCGAACATCTTTTGAAAATAAATCTTCCATAAATGCATAATTTCTGGTTGCCGAATATAAAATTGAAATTGGAGGATCGTATAATAATTGTGAATCACCATATTTTCTGTGTAATTCTTCTAAAATTTGTCGCGGGAAATAATCTCTCATTCGACTAATAATCTGTTCGAATTCTCCCTTACGATTTGTCATTTTTCAACACCATTAGTCTAGATATTTGCCATTGCGTTAATCATTGGCAAAGTCTCTGAAGCTTCTCTGTCTCTACTCCGCTGAAACAAACCCAGTTTCAATTCAAATTGAAAATTCTGTCACGTTCCATTCCAAACGTAAACTGTCAAGCATCGAAATTTCCTCTGCGTCGAAAATTCCGCTCAAGATCACTTAACGCACGAGAACAGCACGAGAGAGGATTCAGTTTCAAGCAACTGATTTGGTTCGTTTTCAACGTTTCAATATTTAGACACGCGGGGAAACGGTCTCCTCCTCTCTCCTACGCTCCGAAAACTTTTTTGGGGGCCAGTGGTTTCCGTGTACTCGATGGCAAACGGCGAGCCCCGGGCCTATTTCATGCGCGAACACGCACGGAAACGTGAAACGTGCGGCAGTGTGGAGGAACGAATGGGTATCGTCCGTTTCCTCGGAAGTTCGCACGTGAGTCACGTGCCTTTTCTCGCATTATATCACACGCGGGCTTTTCCCTCCTCGCGGGGCGGGAAAACCGGTGGCGATAGAGAAAAAGACAACGAAGAAGAAGACGAAGAAAGGAGAAAGGAACGTGAAACGAAAAGAGGCACGGAGCCTCCTTTTTCACGACAGTAATCTTTGTAACTTCTCGCTAAACGACGTTTATGCGTCGTTCGCGAGTTCCCACCAAGCTTCTGTAACACGCTGCTGACGAAAGTATCACCGGCGAAAGCGGATGGAAAAAGAACGAAAAAAATGAATGAATAACGCTGAGCCGTCTCTCTGAGCTACTGTTATGGCCGTTAATGCGGAATTTCAGGAGGCAGAATTAAAAAAAATTTTTCGAGACGCGTTAGGGCGTGCGTGTAGGTTGTCACGTGGTACGAATTTCGAGCTACTATCGCGGCCATTAATGAGTGAACTTGGGGGAGGTCGAAAAGACTTGTTTCATTTATTACAGACGTAGTTTTGTCTATTAACGCGAATTTTCAAGAGAATTGTAATTTTAAACAGATTTGTTACTCGATACACGTTCACAAATCAAAATTGGTCACAAAATTATACAATGCAATAACGTTCTCGCAGTAATTTCTGAATCTGTCTCGTCCAAAGTGCCGTTCCGGGGAATGCCACGTGAAACTTTTGCGTGAAGGTGTACGATCAGCCACGAAACTTCAAAAGAACGCCCCAAACTCCCCGAGGGGAAATAAAAGAAATAAAAAGGGAAACGTGATGGACCAATTCGAACCGTATCGACGTTGGTATGAATAATAAAAAAGAAAGAAAGAGAGAAAGAGAGAGGAAGGGAGGCGAAAAGGACGAGAACGTGGGTGAGAGCATTAGCATAATTCAGGCTGAACGAACGTTCGAGATTCCTCGGTCTCGTAAGCCGGGACGTCAGATGGTCTACGAAGAAGCCGGCGGAGAGCAGAAGGATCTCTCGTCGGGGACGAGTTTCTCGCGCGGAGATTAGCATCGGCTAACGTAAACGCCAAGGAAATAAGGCAAGACCCCTCCCGCGCGCGTATTGTCGGCCGCCGAAAATTTATTCCAATCCTTTGTTCTCGGACGCCCGTTAGTTATCATTAGTACGCTGCGCGCCTGCGGCACTTGTCAGCCTCGAGGAGCAGCGTGTAGGTACCCGACGAGAGAGAGAGAGAGAGAGAGAGAGAGAACAAGTTTGAAACGAACCAGCCCAACAGTCGTAAAGAATCGTACGACTTTTCTGTATGAGAGAGTTAATTTATCGAAGTTTCTTATTGAGATATTGTATAATCGTGACCATTATGATCTCGCGGAGGAGGAAAATTGACCGAGACACCTTGTACAATACTACGGTGTACAAGGCTTCGTTAGCCGTTGAATATGAATTTTGTAACATGAGATACTCATCAAGTATATGCTGGCGATGAGCTTGTCGGTTGAACAAAGTTTGAGTGGTTCTCAAAAAGGAAGTTCAGACGAGTTTTGTTTTTAATTTAAATTTATAGTGTTTATTTATTTTGAACGACTGTATTGATCATTAAGACGCTGCGGATTTTTTATGCATTTTAAAATATTGCACAAAACGCAAACATACAACGTCAAACCGTGTATACTGCTTTCTTCTCAATAGACTATGTCAATCATTAGACATGGGTTTTCTATTTCAAAGCATACAACAAGTATTAGTATAACCAGGAGATGTAATTTTTGTTTTGTGTTCGATCGGTGTTGTTCGTAAGTTTGACGATGTTTGGACGAACAAAAATTCATTAAAACACTTCTTCCAATAGACTGTATCAATCACTAATCATTAGACATGAATTTTCTGCCTCAAAATACATTCCAAATATTAGTACAAGGAGATGTAATTTTTGTTTCGCGTTCGATCGGTGTTATTCGTAAGTTTGACGATGTTTGGACGAGCAAAAATTCACTAAAACACTTTTTCCAATAGACTGTATCAATCACTAATCATTAGACATGAATTTTCTGCCTCAAAATACATTACAAATATTAGTACAAGGAGTTGTAATTTTTGTTTTACGTTTGATTGATGTTATTCGTAAGTTTGACGATGTTTGGACGAACAAAAATTCATTAAAACACTTCTTCCAATAGACTGTATCAATCACTAATCATTAGACATGAATTTTCTGCCTCAAAATACATTACAAATATTAGTACAAGGAGTTGTAATTTTTGTTTTACGTTCGATCGGTGTTATTCGTAAGTTTGACGATGTTTGGACGAACAAAAATTCATTAAATCACTTCTTCCAATAAACTGTATCGATTATTAATCATTCAAACATGGATTCTCTGCATCCAAATATGAATGTTGCGCAATGTTTGAGCAAATTTCGATTGGATTCAAATTTGAACGATCTTAAGCGGACTAATGCATTTTCAACTCACTTGCCAGTCGACTGTACGTACAAAGTTTGCAAGTACACGCGCTCACGTGTTGCACTTTGCGCTTTTACTACCGTTGCTGGTCGTAGTTTTATTGAGGTTTTACGATTACGAGGCGGCATTTCCAAAGGAGAGATAAAGTCGTTGCCGAGCGAGACTTTGAAGTTTCACCGACCCGGATGATTTTTGGGGAAAGTGGCGAACTACCCTTAATACCCGGCGATTGTGTACACTCGTGGACCCTTGCAGTTTGAGAACGGTCCTGTTTAAACAGTTCGAGCACCCGATGATGTCGTCTCCCTTGCGAGATGACTACGACAATTATCAACTACGCAAACAACAGTAAATTAAATAAGACGAAAGACATATAGAAAATGTGCGCTGCACACTGAGCATCCCTTGAAAACAAAAACATTTCGAAATAAACACCCGAGACAGAGAACTAGAGTACATAGCAACTGCGACCATTGTTTGTGACATTTCTTAGAAAAATAAATTCAAGGCTTCACGAATTAAAATATATTGTTAATATTCTCTTTTAAACAATGTTTGGAAATCGAAATAATTCCACTGTCAATCAAACTTGATGACTCTTTGTATAATTAATTCTACTAATATTCATCTGTTGTAATTTAAATTAGCTAAAAAAAACGGAAATTGAAATCTAGACGAAGAGTTGTCTCGTCTACTGAACACGCTAGATTCACCGTACTTAAATGACTCGCCATATTTAAAATGGGGTCGATGTCAAGGACCGCGTCATTGTTTTATTTGCATTAGGCATTTGCCGAATAAACAGCGATCAATTTCTGTGATCATTTTATTAATGCGCGCTGGTGATTATTCCGTTCCCGTTGTTAATATTCGTTTCCAACGATGCGATACGGCTAATATTGACCAAGTAAAACTGCGCATCCATTGCTTTTAATAATAACAGGCTCCATTATTGTTTGTAGGGATAATTTCGTTTCGGTAAATTAATCGCCACCGTATCGTGCGTGTGCATGAGCATTTCGGCGAGTACGAGCTGGAAAATCGGGACGATACGAGCGCGTAAACTTATAAATCGAATGCTCTATTTCGTGGCTCTCCGTTTTTGAAGTCGCAGATGTTCATAATCTGTTGCTAGATTGTCGAGAACAAAATAAAATATATATATGAAAGTTAAATTTTCCACGGTGTGTAAAGGTTCATTAATTGCAGAGAAAAAGAGAATACTAAATATTTTAGCGTTACCGGTGTTAAAAAATATTTCCTATTTCCAATTGTCGAATCGTCGGTAAAGGTTATTTTTTAAAAATTATCGCCTCGAAGAAAATTACTTCGAGCCATCGAGTGAAAAATATGTTAATTTGTCAATTTTGTGATTTCCCCCGAGGCTTTGAAAATTATAGGAACTTTCAACTTCAGACGTTCGATTCGGAGTTGAAAGTAATCCGCGACTTTTCTCGGATGAAAAAAAAGATAACGAAGGGAAGATAGGTGTGGTACGGCCACCAAGGAAGCGGATCGGGCTACGGAATTCTTCATGGACCACCAGATACGAGAGATTAAGTGACTGGTAACTAAAAACTGGCGAGACCAGTGCTTGTCGACCTGTCGACAGTACCGATCCTTGCCGAGACCTTGTCCTTTTTCTCACGAAAGCTAATATCCAGAAGTTGCAGTAATAATGCCATTACTACCCCATTATCGTGCAAACGCTGTAAAAAAACGTCCAAGCAAAAACGGCGGGGGGGGGAGGGTAATTCCTCCTCGAAGAAACCCGTTTCATTTTTTAAGATTATAAACTTCGAGATTTAGAAGTTGGAAAACACTCTGCAGATTCCGCGCGGTAGAGACGCAGAAGCCTTCAACGAAGTTTCAACATCCTTCGTCACTGAAGAATCTTTTTTTTTTTCTGTTTTTTTAAAAGATTGTCTCCTATTATAAAATTGGTGGAATCGGAAGTTGAAGAATTCCAGAAAACAGATGATTAGCGATATATTAATTTCTCGTGAAAGGGAAAAGAAGAAACTGGAGGTAATAAATTAAATCAAGGAGTACTTAAAAAAGAAAAGGATCGAATCGAAGAGCATTTTCACTGAAAATGAACGAAATATTCATCGTATCAGCGTGAGATTAATCCCAGCTACTTCTAACTGATCTATTACTAATGTCACGGTCTAAAACACGACACTACCAAGGACGGCACTTCCTCTTCACGCGACACCGTGAATGTTATCTCAGCACCGTATCTCACGTTGTTTTCCCCGGGGGTAGCTAGTCGTCCCTTATTTCAAGCTATACGGCTGGCCAGTTCCGGCCTATCCCTTTGCCTCCGCGAGCTTTATGGCCTCGTCGTGGTGTGGCGGGGGTGCTTGTATCCCCAAGAGGTAGGAAATCACGGTAAGGCTTCTCTGAAGAACCTCCATTTTTTTCTTCCTTCTTTTTCTCTCTTTTTTTCTCTCCGTGAGTACTAGAAGGAGGAGGGAGGCGGGGGGCAAGGAACTCGTTGAAAGCGGAGACGCGTTCGATCGGTCGCGAAATCTCTGGCGATCTTTCTCTCTGTAGCACATCGATTCATTTTTGATTGAATTTTGGTTCTTGAACGTTTGATCTTGGAACCTGCTTGGAACGTAACTTAACGTGAATGTGAAACAAATCGATGCGAGATACTTAAAATGAATCCCTAGTTTTTGAGGTTAATGAAAATAGTTCTCTTTTTCCCTCGTATTTCGATGTTTTGTTGAAAGAGGAGAAAAAAATAGGCGGGAAGAAAGCGAGTTAAAACAAATATTAGGTAAACAAAGTTTGTGCAGTACAGCGGATCAATATAGAACAAACAAATAAATACAGAGCGTAGAAATAAATATTAGACGAACAAATTGTAAAATAGGTATGAAGGGATAAATATTAAACGAACGAGCGAACAGGCAAACAAATATAGAAATAGAGACAATGCGGAAATAGGAAAAACACGCGCAGTGTGTCACTACGCTGTGTGGAATAATTAAGATATTCCCGAAGCATATTTCAAAATGCTAGAACCTAGAGGATATTTTTAAAAGAATGCTGGAACGTGGAATAATCCCACTTTCTAACCAGCGGAAATAGAACTCCACCGGAGAACATCCCTACCACCGTGTTAAATTAAAAGGGCAACTCTTCGATCGAGTCGTTCACAACGGGGCTGGTACAAAAATCATTTATGCATGTTACAAAACCTTAATTTCGTTAAATATTGAAGGAACCAAACCATTAAGTGAAACGTTCACAATTGTATCAAAGTCACGCTGTTACATTCTTAAAGCGGGAGGATATTTCTGTCGACCTTTTTTAGCTCGAACGATTAGCAAATCGTAGCTCTCCTTTTATTTAGAACCGATCGATCCGGCGTCGATTTCGTGGATAGCGACTCGATGAAAATTATCCATCCGTGGGGATCGTATAAATAGACAGGACCGATTCGCGTTAATTATACTTGTAAATAGGTCAGAACGGTAAGAAGAAGATGACGAGGAAGAAGAGGCCGGATATCGCACAGGGGAGGATGAATCGCTCGTTATAATTTATGCAGCTTCACAGAAGCTGATTGTTTCCAGCGGAACTACGTATATCACGTTCCCCCGTTCGGATATATCTTTCGTTTCTTATCGACTATCGGTACCGGTTCATGAATGAACTGCTATTGCAGCGCCGGGCGATTTCATCCGGTCTTCGATGGAAATTCGAAGATAATTCTGTGAAATGTTAATTGACCGTTTTACCTAATTTCAGTTTGCTTGGTGTACGCGGGTTGGCGTGTAATAAAATAATTCAGGAGGACGCGAATGATTTATCAACGAGTGAAATGGGGAATTTAAAGTCGGAACTAGGCGAGAGTATCGAAAATACGAGGAACGGATGTAAAGTCACACTGGTGTGATATAATAAATTATATTATTATATTTTACATTGATGGAATGTATGTAAAACTGTAGGACACCGTGCGAAACGACGTAATACGTGGAAATACGTGTGAAATTGCTTATTAATGTTAAACTATATGAAATATAAAAGGATATAACGATTCAAGTGTCGCTGGTCTAAGCTATTAATTCCTGTGATAATTTAATTCGCTTTCCAGCTTTCCAGCTTTGATTTAAAATCCTCGTTGGACATCAAATATATCTCACCATAGGTACGAAGTTTCACCGAGACAGAAGGTGATGCGTGTTTCAGAAAATCTGTCAATTTGCCGCGTCACGCACCCCTTTGGGTGGTGGCCGAGTTTTTCAACTTAACCTTCGTTCGACGACGAAAGTGGCCGAGGAAGAGTATCAGATTCTCGCGTGTTCCAAACGTTGAGAAACGATCTCGCAGTTTGAGGGGCGGATGTGTCACGATAGGAGAACCGTGACTGGAGAAAGAATTGGGTCGCGTGCGAACGAAAAATCGGCCAACGGGTACTATTCTCCCGGAAAATTGAAAATTTCCCCCGCAATCTTTCTCTTTCTCTCGACTGTAGCGGATACGAATTTATTTTGTCTCTCCCCCCTTTTTTTCCTGTTTCTTTTTCTTTTTTATTTCACCCCCGATTCTTTTTTTTTCTCTCTTTTTCTTTCACATCTCTGTTGGAAAGATTTCACGAAATTCGATAAACAAGCGGTGTTGATTTGCTTTAATCCGCATCTCGAAACACGTCTTTGTGTGTTTCATATATTTCGCTCGGTGGGAGGGAATGTGGTCACTTGCGGACCACGTGTAGTATTATATAATATATTAATAATATAATATTATGTATATTATATTATTTATTTTTTACCTTGAAATTACGTGTAAAGTTGTGTTATATTTGTTGAATAGAAGCTGCATCGAATTCAACACTATATATATATATATTGTTACATCTTACGCAAATTATTATACATTCTGGTACTTCTCTAATCAGAGTCAGGCAAAACGCGAGCCGATTAATGATTAATGATCGCGATCAACGCGGGATCCGGCTATTAATTATTACAGATTGTTACTATCAAATAATCGGTAATCACTGATTAATGAATAAGGGAAGTAATCAAAATCGTTGTAATCAAAGGTTATGATTAATTTCACAATCATTAATCGTGAAGTGATTACGCTTCTGATCACAACATGTATCGGTGGAACATTGTGTATATTTCGTAGAAACTAATTAATTAATTAGCATTTTGCTCATTGTTTCGCAATGTGTACAATCCTACGATTTTGATACTCAACAAACGTTTCGTCAACCATAATCGTAAAAGTCTGCCGTCTGTGAATTGACGAAGATCAGCTTTAATAAGAAATTCGCCGTGTGATGAAAATGTTCAAGTTTCTTCTTCGTCGATTCTTACATCAAAAATATATCGGACTGTTAACATTGTAAACATTGTCGAATTACAGCATAATTCTGGGTGATTAAACCCGTTACGCGGATGTTTATGGAATTTCAAATTAAATGGGATCTAGAAAATTGTTGCAGAATTGTAATTAGTACACTGCTTTGTATATTTTGTATGTGCATTTTTTGGCAACTTGGAGTTTTCTATAAATGCGCGAAGAAGAAAATAAACAAGTTTCGCAGATTGTTTCGCGACGAGTTAACAAATCAATGCGTTTAATGACCTGAAAGTTACCTCTGTCAATGATTACGAAATAGTTGCAAAAGTCAAGGTTACTGATTTATTTATAACATCGTGCCAAGTAATTCTTCAACTCGAGCAATCGTAATGTTCAAACCTACATGTCCAGCGGGCTGAAATTTATAAAATTTTCAGTTTGAAAAAAGACAAGGAGCAACTCACAGATCCAAAACACTTAAAAACTCGCTTTCGATTTCGTCGCTGGTCGCTGGAACCTCGCCGCGTGTTTCTCGACGCGGATCTCTTCCCAGGAGATCCTCGAACCACCCGAACGCCCCGTTATTACGCGCGTTCTTCTCGCGCGAGCTCGCACATTACGCTCACGGAACGCGTGAACGTGTGTTTATCCAGGCCCGCGGCCACGCTTGGCAACGCGCGCGACGTACGCGCGGAAGGAAGTTTTTCACGAGTCGGAATAAAAAGAGGGAGAATGAGAGAGATTCCTCGTAGCCCTTTGACCGGCGAAAACGACGCGAGACGAGAGAAGAGAAGAGAAGAGAAGAGGCTTGCCTAGAGCCGCGTAATTTACGGACCGATCATTCTTCGTATGCAGATGGCGCAGGCCCGCAGGGTTGTTACACGTACGGGTTCTCTCCGAACCGGCAACAACCCTTCTCTCCCCCCCCCCTCCTCCTCCCTCCCCCCCTCGTTCGTTCGTGTTCAGTTCTCTTCAGCGTCATCGCACGACGTCGACCTCCCGCGTGCCTCGCAGTTTTATTGGCTTAACTCACTATTTTACAGCCGATAGTGGATTAAAGAGATTAAGCGCGTGGCTGGGGGGAGGGGGAGGGGGGGGGTTCGTCGTCGGTAGATACTTTCTATAGAGACATAAACTGGACGGGGATATACCGTGTCGGATTACCGGTATATTTTTCGTTGTACGTTTCTTTTTTTTTTACTCCTCGTTTTTTTGGTATCACGTTTTCTTTTTTTTTTTTGGTATTGTTGCAACGAGCGATAAAAAGTCGATTTACGCCGATGCGAGTGGCCGTTGGCCGAGGTTCCTCCCAGAAAACTTCAGTGGCTTGCGATGGCAATGGCCACCACCGGTCGGATCTCGTTCAAAGAACATCGCGCGTCTATGGTTTCTTCTCTGGTAGGTTAGACGTACGTTGGGAATATCGAAAGTGACGCTCTAAGTAACCGGCTGTAATTTTTCTAGACTTTGTCTAGACGATACAAACTTCTTTCTCTTCTTTCGGAGTCTTGGCGAACTCGCAATGAACCACACAGGTCGAATTTGAAACAGCACTCACTCATTGTTATTTATCATTGTCTGAAGCTCGTGTGATAGTTCCCACGTTGCCAAACTATTTTTTCCCCCCACGTGTGTCCATTCGTTTCGGTGGGGGGGGGGGGGGAGAAAAATATTTCGCTCGAAAATCAACACGCAAAGTTTTCCCCCAAGACTTTCGTCGAAACTGTTCGATATTGCGGCAAATTTCACGACACGGTGTACTCGTACCCAGAGGCACATGCTGTCGGAGAATGAGAAATCACGGTGGAGGATACAGCAGGATACGACACGGTGTAGGATAGGTAGGAACATAGGTTGCCGTGTGCGTCTTGGATTTCGAGAAGAGCGGATCCCACCCCTTTCATTCTACTCGGTCAATGGTGTCCCTCTAAGAGGGTTCCTTTCGTTCTTCTCTTTCGCCAGCGACGAAAGTTCCATCGAACCGAATCCGAGCTGCTTCCTCGCGTTTCACCTACCATCGTGTGTATTACTCGGCTCGGTCGAGATTTTTCGTGTAATATCGTTGCGCCCTGTTCCGGGGGCTCGCAGCCGGGAATGGATTTAAATCGGAAATCCGATTGTTTCGTTTCGCGTGTGGTACAGTTTGGAAAGGAAATTGCCTTCCGTTATTCTTGAACCTCGGATCAACTTCAGTTCGATGAGTAGATTTTAGTGTTTTGTATATTCTGCGTTATTAACTAACTGTTTGTAACTTTTACATTCTACATTTAAGATGCTTGATATCCGTAGTATTCAATATAATTTAACTGTGTTCAACGTTCCACAGACTCTGTATTTTAGCTCGTGCAATTAAAATTAAAATATGTATTTTGTGTTTTAGTATATTTTAATATTCCAATTTTTAATATTCTACATTTAAAATGCTTAATATCCATAGTATTCGAAGTATTCAATTTAACTGTGTCCAACATTCTACGGACTCTGTATTTTAACTCGTGCAATTAAAATTAAAATATGTATTTTGTGTTTTAGTATATTTTAATATTCCAACTTTTACATTCTACAGACTCTGTATTTTAGCTCGTGCAATTAAAATTAAAATATGTATTTTGTGTTTTAGTATATTTTAATATTCCAATTTTTATATTCTACATTTAAAATGCTTAATATCCATAGTATTTGTAGTATTCAATATAATTTAATTATGTTCAACATTCTACAGACTCTGTATTTTAACTCGTGCAATTAAAATTAAAATATGTATTTTGTGTTTTTGTATATTTTAATATTCCAACTTTTATATTCTACAGACTCTGTATTTTAGGTCGTGCAATTAAAATTAAAATATATATTTTGCGTTTCAGTATATTTTAGTGTTCCAACATTTAAACTACTTAATATCCAGTGTTCGTGATATTCAATGTAATTTAAATGTCCGTCATACTCTACAGACTCTATATTGCGCAATTAAAATATATAGCCTGTCAATATAAATATTTTGTATCTCCATAATCTCGACATATTCGAAATACAATACATATATAAATATTTAAAGTTGCACGTTCTGTGCTATTTTAATGTTCCACGTATGTCGACGCATTTTTTACAAATATCAAGATTTGTAGTTTTTATCTTTATCAATTATTATCTCGACAATTGGCTCTACGAGACAAAGTACTTAGAACGAACGGGTGGAATAATGGCAAGGAGTGGTTTCAATCTGCCGCCCCGAATTTCTAATTTTCCCGCGCGTCATCGTCATCCATCCTGGAGAAAAATAGTAGCGCGGCTAATTCGAACAGGTTCACCGTGACTTCGCAAGTATCGCCGCGAGAGTGGAGCGAGCGGACCGGGTAATCCTTTAAACGCATCCTCGGCTGCCAGATGTTCGATCGAGCGCTCCTCGCGCGAACCAATAACACGATCGATCAACAACGTTTCTCGAACGTGCCTAAAAAAGAAAAGAAAAACGAATCATTAAAATTAATTTTATTAATTAATCAGAGAGCATCGAGTCTAAATCTTTTGAATTAAAATCGTAATTCTCCGACTAATCCCATAATTTACGTGGCTGTTTACTCAACTATACCTTATATTTTTCTATTTTTTTTTCTTTGTCTCTCTCTATACATATATTATACATACGTGTGCACAAGCTCTAAGCTCGGTTAGGATGGCAAGTTGTTGGTACAAGATCGTGGAAACTCTGGCTTGACCAGCTAGCTTCTTACGCGGGGCGAATGCTCTCTCTCGCGAGTTTAACCAGGCTAGCAGTTATGAGGCATGACGAGGACGTGCACCGGAAGTTTCCACGCGAAGATTCTTGCCGCGTTCCAGTTGTGCGTCAGTGTGGCCACGCGACAAACGTGCGAAGTTGAAACCGGACAAAACCTCGTGGAACGTTGCACGTAGATTCACTCGATGGGAAACTGTGTGTAGGTACACGTGTATACACGCTTCCCTTTGGAGCAGCCTTAGAAATCGCCTTTTTACAATACGTAGGAACATATTTTTTCACCACGCGCACTAACGCTAGAAAGTATAACGTTTGTTGCAAGGTACGAGAGGAAGTTAACGATACGATTAAAAAGCACAAGCTTCTTTCTGTTGATATATTTTATTAAAAATCACTCGATTACCTAAAACTACACTGATCGTAAATATATTTAAATATAATTTAAATATATAAATGTAATAATAAAAATATACTGTTCGTAAAATTGGTACCGAAAATTGATAATTTTTTACCATTTTGGTTCCAGTATCAGCGCTTGACAGATTCTCTATAAAACTGTCACGTTATTCTTTTTTCATTTCTTTCTTCTTTGTTTTAGATTTGCAGCGAATTGTAATGTTTGTTTCCAAGACTTTCGAACGTTCTCTCTCGATAAAAGATTCGGTCATCGTGATACCATTTATCTTTCTGGTAAACTTTTTCTTCCTCTTCTTTTTCTTCTTTCTTCTTTCTTCGTTCGTTCGTGGCGAACGAAGTATCTAGGTAATCTCAGTTTCTTTGTTCCGATTCGAAGCTTCGACTGGATGACTTTATTCTGTTGGTTGGTAGAAGAAAGATTCTCATCTCGGGTTAATTCTTGAGTTAGGTTCGGGTTCGATAAGAAGGGAATAATAAGTTACAATTCCAAACGTCTATGAAACATACATATGTATGAAATATGGACAAGGTTCTTTTTTCATTGAATATTTTAGCTTCCAGTAGAAATAATTACGATGTAAAACAGTATGTAAAAACACTAAAATACTCACTCATTATATAAAGATGATTGCTATACAGAAAGAGGTGATTCCAGAAATAAAATTGTATTTTTAAGTTCGATCCTCTTCTTGAACATTTTAACTTTCCAAATTATTTCAGTTATTACCACGTTACGTCAAAGTGATTAACCACAGTTCCGATTCTATTGTGCGTCATAAAACTTGCTAGTATGTAATCGTTACCTCATCCCGTGTCCCCTTCTAATTCCCCTCTCCAAACAAGAAACGAACCTCCCCAGAAAAGGATCTGCCCGAAACTCTCCAAAAATCTTCTTCCTTTTCAAAAAAAAAAAAAAAAGAAGAAGAAGAAAGGTGAAAGGGGAAAGGAACGGGTGCAAAAATCCGTGTACAAAGAGAGATTCCAACAGACGAAAGAATTCTCACGTAGGATTACGCGAGAACGCGTAGGGTGGAAGGAGGAGGGGTGGACCAGGGAATTTCGAATTCGATTTTCGCGGCGATACAAGACCGACTTGAATGGAGTCTCGCCGGCCAGAGAGAGGCGAGTGACGTGGAAGCAACCGAAAGCTAGGGAAAGAACGAGTTTCTCATCCCAGATTGGGAAACGGCCGGGATTACGTAAAAAAAGAAAAAAAAAGGGGGAAAAAAGGAGAGAGAAAGGAGTAAGTCAGATTGCACATCGACCAGATGGCAGGCGTTCACCCTCGTAAACCCCCCCCCTCTCTCTCTCTCTCTCTCTCTTTCCCTTTCTCTCTCGATCATCTCCTTCTCCGTGACGCGTTTCATACATGTATGTATGTGTGTTTTCGCCCGTACCTGGCCGCGGTGCATCCATTTCTTTGTGCGGATCGTGACGAACCCGTATCAAGTAATAGCACCGGGCGGTACTTTGAAGTGGTTCTTTTGCTCGGGAATCGTTGCTCGACGCGATACCAGGTAAATTACCGTGGAAGGAATTGCATTGGTTGACTGTCAAGTGAGCAATGCATCCCGTTCGGGGTCATTGGGGAACCACGACAATTTTCACTCGGCTCGTTTACTCGATTCGCTCTTCGAATTTTCAATTCGTATTCGTTTTTTTTTTTTTTTTTTGCTTTTAAAAAGTACGATCGACGAACTGAATTTTCATCCGGCTGTCGAACGCTAAAGTTTTTGCTAATGGAGACTTTAGCGATTCGGCGGAAGTTATTGCAGGCTGTTTGTAACAATTTTGAAGCGTCTGTACTTCGTTGTGAAATTGTTTCGTGCGACAAAAGGGAAGTGAAATTTTTTTCGTAGAATAAAAGAACCTCAATTTATTTTAATTTTAATTTTGATTCTAGTGATCTGATGTAATGAAATTGTAACATTCTGATTTTAATTTAAATTCAGTGTACAAGTTGAGAAATTCGAACGTAAATCTACAATTGACAAGAAATTCTAAAATTTCTCCGTAAAAATAATTAACAATGTAATACTGTGTATTGCTGCATAATACGTCGCATCAATATTTCCAGGAACTGTCCGATTTTAAGTAATAGTCGATTTAAAAAAAAAAAAAAAAAAGAGTCCAATGAAACGATCGGCTGTCACGTTTTTAAAACATGGAACATTTCAAAGGTTTACTGGCGGACACTGGCGATTTACCGTGCGCAGAGAGAGAAAAAGAGAGGGAGAGAGAGAGAGCAATTTAACGATCAACAGAGTGCAATTTAACCAAGTGGATATTTTATAATCTAGCGAAATCACCGGGTCCGATATCCAACGAAATTGTAACGTGTCTCATTAAAATCTAACTACCAGCAAATCACTCGCGAATCCTTTCGCATCGTTCGGTTATATTAATTCGTAATACGTACTAGCTGTATACGCGCATTCGAATCGATGCTCATCGCTAAAAGTGTCGGTGAAATTTTCGTTTGGCGGATAGTTGGACGTTTTCGGCGATAAGCTCGAACGACATCTTCCGACTTGGTATTTATTTATTTGCCTGAGGGAAATATAGATGATGACCGATTATGAGATATATACAGCGAAGAGCAAGTGAGAAGTTCAATTTAAATCGATATAAGTTTGTAAAAGAGGATCACCTGACGATTCACTCGATCTCGTTTTTCTCCCCTATTTTACGAAAATCTGTCAAATGTTGTTCTGCAATTTCTTTGTCGACCATTTGATATCATTAAACGACAGAAATTCAAGAAATTCCAACCAGGTTCAATAAAGTAAAAATAAATATATAATAAATAAGAGTAAAATTTCTTAAATAGATAAAAATTTGATAAGTGCATTTATAAAGATAAATATATGAAAGATAATTCGATAAAAGCGAATGTCAATAGGTTTCAATCTTCGAAACTGTACTGAATTTTAATTACGAGGAAAGATTTTCGATATTTTTAAACGCGTACGAATTTCCACAATTATCGAGAAAAAGGAAGTGTCACGATGTAGTGTAAAATCATCTTTAGAAACACGAATTTTTGACTGTTAAAATAGAAGTGCTTCACGCTTCGTGGGACCAAAGTCGAGCGTCGTGCGACCTTTTTTTCATACAAAATTATATCAATTCAGATTGTCGGCAATTTTCATTGTCATCGGTTTAAAGAGAAATTAATTTCCCACGAAAAAGAAGAATCTCTAAGACTCCAAGTCGTACCAAGTTACGAGTCGTTCGTTTTCAACTGGCAGTGGTAGTGGAAGGGTTAATGAATTAATAGACACGTAGCGAAGGAAGGGGGTGGAAAAAAAAATGGGGGAGACTATGGTTCCGCGTAGTCAATACTTGGTCCGTTTACGCACGAGCATTCGCGTTGCCCGGTGGCCCATTCAAGTCTCGTTACGCTAACCATTCACTCGTTAACTCGCTCATTCTCTCTCTCTCTCTCTCTCTTTCTCTCCCTCGGTCATTAATACGCGATGCATTACGAGGGCATTAAGTCGAGTGCGAATTCTTCGAATGCCTGCTGCTGATGCAAGTAAGTAATTCGCGATCTTTCTCACTTGAAGATCGGCGTGTCGAGTGAAAGTAAAGTAAAAAGAAGAGAGGAAAGGAAGAAAAAACAAAAAGGTGAGAAACTTGTTCCGGCAAGTGCAGAAGTACTTCGCGAGGCTGAAATAAAATCATTCGTCCGAACGTTTGAGAAAGTGTAAACGGGCGCGTTTAACAATTTGTCATTAAATTTTCCAACAGACTGTTCGTTGTTGCGATCGATTTCAAGTTGTTTGTCTCGGTGCTTGGAAACGATCAAAGCGATTCGTTGTCTCTTTCGAAACTCTGTCGATAAGAGCCGCGGCTTCTTTTAAATTCAATTTAAAATTCGTTGGTTATCGCGGCCGGCGAGCTCGAAAATGTCGCGGTTCCCTCGGAACGAGCGATGATCGAGCACAGTATTTTCGTCGAGCGGCCAGATGGATAAGGTCAAACCGCGACAAACGGACCGGCGATAATCTCGTCCTCGAGAGCCACCCACGTCATTTGCTTATTCTCTTCGTGATATCGCGCGCTCTTCTCTCTGTAAAAAAAAAATTCTCCTCGCGAGATTTCGTTGAGTATTGCGCAAACGAAAGCGAGAAAAAAGGGGAGCAATACGAGTGTTCAGATGAATGTGAATTATAAAGTACATTTACTAAATTATAATTTTACTCGATACATTTATATTTAATTAAACTGAAATGTAATTATAATTATATTTACTTAAGGTGCATCTACATAATTCGTAAATAGAATACATTTTCATTTTTTTGTCCATTTTGAAAACAATAGAGTCGATCTCGTTTATTTTTTTTTTTTTTTTTTCCCAAGACAATCATCTCGAAAAGATATTCGAAAATATACACTCTTCGTTACAAGAATGAGAATTGCCGTAATTGTTCCCTCATTCGATTATCGTTCGTTCGTCCGACGATGGATTTTTCGCATCGCGCGAGATAATACGAGCGAAATAATGCAAAAATTGTTTGCGTTCGACGAGGCACTTGAAACAAAAATTGATGAAAATTGGCAGAGCCCTCGATTTTAATGAAAATCTCTCTCTCTCTCTCTCTCTCTCTCTCTCTCTCTCTCTCCCACGCCGAAGGATAAACGATTTTCGACGCAACCACGATTGTCGTATTATCGAGTACCGAAAGGAAAAACAACCGCGGCGAAGACAATGCGGCGAATCGTCGATCGCTTTATTTATTTATTTTCGTATCGTAAACGATAAACAAACAAAAGCGTGCGCGCTTTTGTTGGGAAGCAAGAGACAACGAACAATAATACGATGGCGGGTGACTGTGATTGACATCGGTCGAAAGAACAGAGGGACAATGTTAAAAAGATCGCGCATGTATTTTCTATTCTTTTTTTCTTTCTTCTAATTGACAAAGTCTACAGGAAGGAAAATTATATATTATTTCTCACCGTCGGGTCCCGCGTCGAAAATCACATTATACCTACCGTACGTATATACACGTGCGCGTGTTGCTTCTATTTTTTCTTTTTTTTTCTTTTTTCATGGCCGCGTTTACAATTGCAACTGTCGTTAAATCGATAATCCATCGACACAGAAACAAGTGGTAACTTTTCCGCTTCTATTATTCCATGGCTTTCTCTCTTTCTCTCTCTCACCCCCCGTTCTCGTGGGTAACTTCATTCAGAAATTACGCGCTTGAATTTTTGAACGCCTGAATTGCCCGTCAATTGGTTTGAAACCGAGCACGATTTCATAATTCCTCTCGTTTTAATCTCTCTCGTTCGACGGTGGAATTGTTGTGAAATCAGCGACGCGACTTCGCTCAGTTTCTTCCTTCCTTGCTCGTCGCACAGACGAACGCCGTTTGCAAATAATTTCTTGGCAATTGGAGCAGACGACAGCGCGGAACAGTGATATTTTTCCTTCAATGTTACATTCCACGTTTACAATATAGCGCGCGGCTAATGTTTCGAATATTTATGGTTGAAGAGTGGACAGAATCCAAGGTGATAACTCCATTTAAATTGTAAATCGTAATATTTGTAGAATGAATATTTGCGCAAGTTTTGCGCGGGATTTGCATGAAACTTCGAATCTGGATTAATTAATTCTATATATAGGAACGATCTCTCCGCCTGTTTTCCTCGCTGTGTCGGCGCGGAACCGCGGTACGGTTTTCACACGGCACCGAGCCCCGGGATTAAATACCCGCGACAAGTCGATTTATCGTGGCCACTGCGGGGGCGTTCTTTAAATCGACCCCAGACACGACCCGTCGCCGCTCTAACTGACAGGAATTTATTCTTATAAAAACAATCGTCTCGGTCCCTTCCGGATCCGCCTGCTTAAACACTCCTCCTGATCAATCCACGCGACCACTTTTTCATCTCGAAAACTTCCGACGACTGTCAGAGAGAGAAGAAAAAAAGAATCTCCCCCCTTTGACGCCGTAACGGTCGTGATTCTATTTTAAAAAATTCACAGACCTATGGGAAATAAAGTATAATACAAGTCACATTTTCCTTTTTTTTTTTTTTTTCTGGAGCAACATTACAATTTTTGAAAATCGTTGAAAATCGCGTGACGCCGCGTCACCGGAAGTTACAGCGTTGGTCCATCGAGTTTCTAGGTTAGGCTCGAGATTAAGAATTGCTTTTGAGAGAACTGTACTTGGGATTAAAGGGTTGCTCCTTTGGAATTAACACTAGAACTATCAAAGTGGCCGAAATGACCAATTTATAATTTTCTGTGAAAATTTTATATATTTACGACAGTGTGTTTTTTTACATACTCGAGTGTTCTTTGATAAAATATATTAATGGAAGCTTTTTACTCTTTGTTGTAAATAACTGTTTCCTGTATCTGTCACTTTAATTTTCATACGCTACGAACAGTAGTTCTAGTGTTGAGAAACCGTAAAAATGATTGAAAATCAAGTTGACAAAGTGCCAAAGTCGCATGTTTACTTTCATACCTCGAGCACATTACTGATCCTCGTTCCAATTTCCAAAATCTCAATAGCGAGTCCGTGTATTGTACCAGAGACAGAATTACGGATACCGGTGAAATACCGGTATTTTTAGGTTACTATTCGATTACGTTTGATGAAACTGAAATGGTGCGAATACCGGGTATGTTGCTATCAAAACGATGTTAGGTCGGTAGATGTATTTCGGTATAATACCGGTAAATAAAATATTAATTATATTTGAAAAGGAAAAGGAGACAATGATTAAGTGTTTTCACAAAGCTGTCGATAGTAAATTCGATGACGCTTCTTTATTATTTCTAATACTGATTCATCGTTGTATCTCCATACAATATCAGCCACGATGCTTTTACTTAATTTTAAAAGATAATCTCTCGATATCGTTTTTCCTTTTTCTCGGTGAAAAATGACTAATTGTCGTACGTCGATAAATCGAAAGAGCTGAAACAACGATTAATCGTAGAATGGAAAAATATAAAGTACTGGAAATATGCCTAAGCGTCTGCGATATATTATCGATGTTTGAGGGCTATCTAACAAAATATTAATTACTGTTTATGTTAACAATTTTCAGGTTCAAATATTGTAATTCTTCAAATGTCCGAATATTTTCGCTACAGTTCGACATAGTTCAGTTTATTGTTTGATATTAAAAAAAGTATGTGCAATAAATAAATAAAATTTACGTCACTATAAACTATAACGAATGCTCTATTATATTATCAAAAAATTGATCCAAATTTACTATTATAAAGAGTCGAAATCCACAACAATATTTTGAATGGCACGATATTAAATAAGAGTAACACTGTACGTAGAAAATGAAAAATGTGTTCTCGGTCAGTAAAATGGTACCGTACCTGTATATATTTCGATATTTTTACCATTATGGACATCAAATACCGATGAAAATACGTATGAAAATACCGGTATGACCGGTATTGAAACCGATTTCCCAAATGACGGTTATATCATGGAAGCAAATACCTAAACCTCAACAATATTTCGGTTTCAGTCTCTAGGTATAATACCTAAACCTCGAAATATTTCGACAACGAATACTTCCCTACATCTTAATCGTATGCAACGATTACGCCGTAGAGCGAAAAGAGGCGAAAGGATAGGAAGGAAGGAAGACAAGAAGAAACAGAAAAGAAAAGAAAAACACGAGGCAAGGAAGGGAAAGAAGGCGAAAGCGGCGTGGATTGCAGGAACGTCCCGATGGAATCCACTGCAGCATCGGTGAAGTAGTGGTTGCTGCGATCGTCGAGGACCGGCTGTTGTGCTTCCCCCCACCTTGCGGTGCGCGTTCCTTACCCTTTGCGACGTAAAGGTCCTACGGGAACCATCCCCTACCTCTGGCCACGGTCGTTTGCTCCCCTCTACGTTTCCCACTCCTCTCTCTCTCTCTCTCTCTCTCTCTCTCTCTCTCTCTCTCTCTCTCTCTCTCTCTCTCTCTCTCTCTCTCTCTCTCTCGGCACTATCCGCTACAGTGTCGGGAGTCATCGGCTGGCCCTGTATCCTCAGTCTGTCAGTGACCGCGCAAGCGTGCGCATCGTCCTCGTATTTTAAGCGTGCGCGCGTGTGTGACTGTTGGTGGTGCTTGTGCGTTGTGCAACCCCTCGCGGGAGGGTATATTTTCATCCCGTCGATGCCACGAAGACTCGAAGAAACGACCCGGCGTGACTGGTTGTAAATACTCGAGTCGAGTTCTCGGCGAAGGAGAGCCGAGCGTTGAGCGACGTCGCTGGCCGACGTTGACGAATTTAGCGAATTTCTCCTCCTTTTTTTTTTTTTTTTCTTCTGAGTTCGACGGAGAGCGAAGGTGTTTTTTCTTTTCGAAGGGCAGAGGATTATCGATCAGGTGAACTCTCGAAGAGCACGAGTGAAAATTGTCTTCTCCTCCGACGGTTTGTCGAAGCACGTGAGGCGAAAATTAGAGGAGACTAGAGACTCGGCCGTCGGACTTTCGATAGATTCTTGGAAAAAGGAAAGAGAGAGAATTTTTTGGGCCCGCGTCGGAAGCGGAGGGTATAACAGGTGCACGAGAGGGGGCAGTAATTCCGCTCGCAACTTTCCACGGTGCTCGGTCGTATTTCACGTGAACACGCGACGACCAAGTTTAATTTAGGATTCGCGGCGGAGTTTCGTGTGTACTTTGCCGTACGTAGCAGACACCATCCATCGACGTCTCGTCGCCCCCGATGCGATCCCTTTGAAGTCCATACCGGAAAGGATCATTTGTGCGAAGGTCGCCGAACCTTCGAAATTCTCCGCTCTCCGTTCTCGAGGCTCGGCGAAAATTTGTAGAACTTGAAGATATCGACGATCGGTGCGTGTGTGTATGTGTGTGTGTGTGTGAAACGTTCGTGATTGAAAATCGTGGTCAAGATTTTGGGCAAAGTTTCTTCGAATATTGATAATTCGAAGGATTTTTTGATGGAAGAGAGATTCGTCTGAGTTGAAAGTTTCGAGCACGTGTCTCCCGTTCACGAGGAACAACTTTCCAAGGAAATTCATTTACATCGAGAATTCGCTAACGAGAAAATAAGCAAAAGCAGCGAGAGAAGATCGAGAGTGTGAAGAGATCAATAACATTTGATTTTGATTTACATTCATTTTACCGAAATTATTGATCAAAAGCTCGTGAACAAAAAAAAAAAAAAGGAAAGAAACATCGTCTAGAAAGAGATGAACAACTCTCGACGCTCGGATTCATCTATATTTAAAAAGACGAAGAAAACAGAGTCAATGAATGAGGAATTCTACGCTACGAAGGAAAAGAGTGAGAAATTTAATTTCGTTCAAAATTCGCACAAAATAGAATAGAGGAATCGAGGCGAAAGATCCTGCGCTAGAGATTGACGCGAGTCAAAAGAAGAAAATTCATCTCACGCTCTCGGAAATTTTCTTCGTCAACGCCTTATCGTTCGAAAGATTCGCGATAAAGGATCAATCTGGTGTTGCCGGTGGGCCAGAAAGTCAGCCAGCGCGTGTGAATGTGGTGTGGTCGATGACGAAGAAAATTGAAAATTGGTCTCAATGTGCGATCCCACGGCGTTGTTGGACCTAGTGCCGAGCGAGGGATTACTCAAGCGGCCGTCCATGGACTATAACGAGTACACGTATTGCTACGGTGGTGGTCGAGGTGGGTGGTATTCTTCCCTTGGCTTCTTCGCGTCAGTTTTTCTCGCCGTGGCCTGAGAAACCAGTCCAGTTCCAAGCGGTTGTTCGTCGAACGAACCTTTCCCTCCAGTGCGTCTCTCGTTTTTCGACGATTTCGTCGCGACGTTTTGACCTTCGTCGACGGCACAAGCTAATTGATCACGCGTGTGTGCGAACAAGGTGATTTCGCGTACATGAAAAGAGAAAAAATTAAACGCGACGTTGTCTATCATTTTGATCGAAGGGTCCCTACAGTTTCGTGTTTGATCCTACAATGTCAATGCATGTCGACATTCTTTATTCTCGAGGACGTGGTTTATTGCTTCTTGGGATCAAGGACGTTCTTCTAATTTATAATTTCGGTAAATATCTGGACGCTTGGCTAGTTTCAACAAGGCGTCTTTTCTGTCCGTTGCAATGGTGAAATTAACTGAACTACAAAGCGAGAGAGAGGAAGTGTTCCTTGTCGAGAAATGGGAGATTTAGTACAAGTTGGAAAGATTCGAATGTTTTCTATCATTTACCAGCTAGAAAAAATTTAAAACATTCATATATATATATATATATATATATATATATATATATATATATATATAAAACACACATCAGACATGCATCTATGAAACATTGAAATATCGCGCAATCGAAGGGGGTGCTAGAATTAAAAAGAGAAAGAAGAGAAACCAGGAAAATTCCGAAATCACGATCACGGAATGATAATAAAAGATTCGATGGCGGTGATAACTGTCTAGGGTGTGCCTCGCGATACACCCTCGCTATCTCTCTTGAAATCTGGCAAAAATCCTTCGGGTGTGGAGGGGGGAGGGGGGGAGGGTGGCGCGGCATTTCCCACTTGGGCGCATGAAAAATTTCCACGTGTCACGATTTGAAAACGTCAACGTGACAAATATGTTCGGCGTGATAATGCAGTTGCGTGACACCGCCTTGCCAATCTCTCTCTCTCTCTCTCTCTCCCTCTTTCTCTCGGGTAGCTCGGGGGATGTTTTCTTCATCCCGGTCTTTTTTCCGCGCTCGCGAGCGGCACAATCAATTTCAGTCGAAAATTCCCGCTTTATTCTCTCGTAGGCATGGCATATTTTCTCTACTGTGAAACACCGTATACAATGGAACATCGTGGAAAAGAGCAAAAAAAGAAAGAAATATGTGGAGCCACGCGCGTATCATCGAGGGGCCCCCCCATTCACCATGCTCCTCCTCCCCCTCTGCACGCGATACGTGAACAAAAGGAAACTCTCGGCGAGGAAGACGTCTCGCCGATCGTTGAAAATAAAGAAGTCGCGATTCGGTGGGAATTAATCGAATAATTGACTGACGAGAGGAAATTATAGCGGTTGGGGTTGAATTGAACGTGGACTGGTGGAGATTTATTCGCGGTATGATAATAATATAACTATACGTGTACGTAAGATCGATGAAGTGATAAGAAGGAGGTGATATTGCAACATAATTAACTGACGTTGGAAAACTATGGATAGCGATGGAATGAAGTTTGATACGAGTATGAATGTAACAGTGCAGTTTAACACTTTTATAGTTGTAGAATAATATTATGTAATATTATAATATCATATAATATTGTTGTAAAAGTGTTTATAATAATATTATAATAATATAAAAATGAATAGTTCAAATTAAATCATTATCGTCTAGACTTCTGTTGGTTAAAAATTGCTCTGAAACGCACAAAAAAAAGGAAATGAAACGTAATGTTGTGATATTAATGTTTCATATTGAGATCTCGTTTTTTCTTTTTTTTTTTTTTTTAAATTACACTTAAAATATAATTTCTACTTCAAACGAGTAAATGAAATTTCTGACTACTATTATTCAATTAATGCAAAACCGATCGTCAATCATTGAAAACAACGTTAATAAAACTTCTCCATGCATATTTAACTTCGCTCGCAGAGTTCTCTCTCTCTCTTCGTCGTTTCGATTTCAGACAAAGCTAAAAAAAAAAAAAGAAACATTCTCGCGCGCGCCACCCTAAAATGGCGGCAACCGTTTAATCCCGCCGGCGCGGAATATGAAAATTCCTCGGTTTCGGGGGGCGTATATTATACTTGATAAATCACGGGGGCGCGTCAACTGTCGCGGCGCGAGAACATCGCGTGAAATATTCAATGGCGGGCGGGAATTACGGCCGTGGGAAACGGGGAAAACTTTTAAGGGACGTCGTCGTCGTTGCCAATTAAGAGGCGCGAACCGAAAGAAAGAACGAGGGAGAGAGGACGTCGTATTGGGTTTTCCGTTTTTGAGGGAGGAGAGGCGATGGTCTCGAGGCACTTATCGCCGTTTCTGGTTCATGCAAATCGCTGCCACGCTAAATTTATCCCCGTGTAAATTCATGCGCCGAGGCCTCTACGCCCCGTGTATCGATTACCACCGCGAAATCTCGGCTTATCCACCGATCGGCCTGCTGTTCGCGTGATAAAACCCACCCCTGTCGACCCCTCTCCACCTCCTCACCACCCTCTTTCACTCCTCTGTGCTCTGTATTTCGAGCGACGATCGATTTTTCCCGGTGCAACACTTTCGCTGGTTTTAGAAACAAGGAGCAGGACTTTCGACTCTGCTCTCCCCCCTCCCGCCTCTTCATTAAGTTTCATCCCTTCGGATCTGTGTCTGTTCTTCTTCTTCTTCTTCTTCTTCTTCTTCTTCTTCTTCTTCTTCTTCTTCTTGTTTTCTTTTGCAACACTTTCTCTGTGAAAGATGTGAAATTAGATGAAACGCAATTTATTTAGAGGGCTGAGTGTGTGTATTTTAATAACGAAATATACCATCAATATTTATCGTGAATGGTCGTTCGTTGAGAAGACTCAAATGAATTTTTCTTCGCGCGGGAGCGAGTATTACCGATTACGGTTAAAAATTGTTTGCACAATGAAATTGAAACCTTTGATACTTGAAACGTACATCTCGACACTTTTGTGTCGTGAATATCAAGCGGAAAAATCGAAATCAAACGCCAAATTATAGTTATTCAATTTAACCACGATTTTTTTACAAGTGTGTTCGATTGATTGATTCTTCGGGAAAAAAGAAACGTACAGTTCTTGGTTCAATTATGTAGCTTTCGATTCGTTTTATTTCCTCTGGAAACAATTTCTTGAATTGCGAGTGTCGCTAATTACGAAGGAAAAAAAGCTTTGACGTGCTCTTTTTTTTTCAATCTCTTTCATCTGCGTCGAACAGCCACGTGACAATGGCTAACGCGATTTTCCGGATAAGTGGAGTTGAGCTAAACTCCCGGCGCGGGCTTTTATTTGAATTAATTTATCGCAACACACGATGTTTTGCAACGTTAAACGCAATAATGACTGTTCCTGACGTCTTTTGTACAGTTTGATTAATCACTTCTTGTTTCCCGCCTGAAATTATGTGACTATGCATTTTGTACCTGCGAAACTATAAAATACCCTCGCTGAACTTTCTCATTTCACCTGACGTAGAAACTATTACGTACACGGTCTCTCTCTCTCTCTCTCTCTCTCTCTCTGTGCCGTACACTTACCTATAAGTTACTAGAAATTTGCCGTGCAGTTCCTGAACGAAAGAAGGGGAGAGGCGCGTTTATTAAGATACAGACCCTTAAAGGGACAGTGTTATTTATATTTCCCTGGGCGATCTTCTTTTCACGCTGTTAACCGAAGCACGATGCAAATTGAGTTTCCGTAGTTTCTCTCGGCGAGAAATTGCGCGCGGTGGAGCTTTTTTTTAGAGAGGGAATGATGAAAATAGGTGAAACGTGGACAACGCGGACAAGTACATTGTCGCCATTTCTTTGCCGTTCCAAGTTCTTCTTCGGTCGATCTTTGTCAATCGTTAGACCAAAAATCCACCCTCCCCCCGTAGAAATTCCCTCGACGAGACAACTGTTTCGCTGAACAGGAGGACGCAAAGATCGATCCGACCGTGATCTACTTTGAACGAGAACTGATATCCCAAATTAATATCCCTTTAAAACGCCGCGCCGTAACTTGCCCAGCTGGTGTTTGATATATCCCACCGACCCCCGGTCCCAAAGGCAATTTGATTCGCTCTCAATTGGTAGCGATCGTTGGCAGCTGCACTTGAAACGTCCGCGTCAAAGTGTCAATAGACGGAGACCAGCAACAGCGGTAGCAGCCGGTGGCGATAGTTACAAGCCCCGACCACGCGACGCCTTATTATGTAAATTTAATGACGTCGCGGGCACGGTGTACACGCGCATGCTTAGGCTTCCGCCGGCGAGGGTACACCTGATAAACCGCGCGACATTTCGAAATGTCAGCCTGATAAAACGCGCCGGCGACCTCCGACCGTGTCGCGGTCCTCTCACGAAGACGCACGGCCGCGAACTTTCTTCCCGATCGTTGGTACGATTGCGAGGAGAAGAACGCGATATGCTAATTTCTGCTGTTTCACTTTGCGGGAAGCTGAAATTTAGTGTTTTTTTCTTTCTTTTTTTTTTTTAAATAGTAAGCGTCTTTTTCAAGAAACACACATATTAAAATTTTTAGAATAATTTTGAGAAATATGTATTGCAAAATTTTTGATTCAAAACTTTTGGCATTTTAGAATTTCTATTCGAGAAACGTATATTTTTAAATTTTAGAATATTTTGGGCATACCGCGAATGAGAGAAGGATTTAGTTACATGATTGAAGTAGTTGTTTCGAGACGTTTAATTTTTTTTAGAATTCTCTTCTTTTTAAACTGGTAAATGATCATTAAGCGTCTTTTAATTTCAAGAAACGTATACTTTAAAATTTTTTATTCAAAACTATGAATATTTTAAAATTTTTATTCAAGAAACATATATTTTTAAATTTTAGAATACTTTAGGCAAACTGCGAGTGACAGAAAATTTAATTACATGATTGAAGTAGTTGTTTCGAATTCTTTTCTTTTTAAACCAATAAATAATCGTTAAGCGTCTGTTAAGTTCAAGAAACATGTGTCTCAAAATTTTGGAATGGTAATTGTTTCTTTTTTCTTCAGAATCGCGAAAAGTATGTTGGGAACCAAGCTTGTTGAAGATCCCTTCTTGGAAAGTTGTTACCGATGGAATCTTGTCGCGCGTAATCCGCAGGACTTTCATGTAAACGGAATATTAAAAGGCCAGTGCTTGAACAGGCTTCGTGCACAACGATCGCTCCAATTACGCGCGATATCAAATAGTATATCAATTTTCGTGGCTCGGTTACGTAATTACCTGTGTTTAAATATAGAAAAATTGATTGTTGTCGTGGTGCTTTCGAGAAAGCAAATCTGCATTATCGACGCGACGATCGTCCGCCGTCGGTATTGTCGCAATTTCCTCGCGGGTCTTTCAAATTTTTTCCGACGTCTCTCTCCTTCCCTCCCCATTTTCGACTCTCGGAACCACGTAACGCGTCCGCGTTCAACTCGTTCGCCGGAAACTGTTTCAAGTTTCGAAGCGAATCGGGCAGAGGTTCGTCGCGCTACGCTCCTGAATAGCAACCGTAACGATCCTACGTAGAAACGGGACGAGGGGGGCGGAGGAGGGGGAGGGGGAGGGATGGAACGAGTCGGCCAGTTTGTACTCCTTCCGCTTTTCCGCCGGATTTCGTCGTCGACGAATTGATTCGGGAGAACTTTCGTCGGAAATGAACCCTCGTAAAAACAAACTGTGTGTATCGCGAACACGTTCTCCTCTCTCTCTCTCTCTCTCTCTCTCTCTCTCTCTCTCTCTCTCTCTCTCTCTGTCGTTCGCCAGCGAGTCCCTGGTAATTTTTGTTCGATTTCCTGCGACACGGAGATTGCTGGAGAACGTCCAGCGACCGGTATGAATAACTCGCGCCAGAGTACAGCGAGAGAGATCGTAAAGAGAGGAGACGTGGCGTGGGGGATCCAAGGAATCCGTGAATCGATGAAGTGTTCACGAAGCAGTCTCTGCGCCTGAGCGCAGCTCTGGCTTTCCTCTTCTCCACTCTTTTCTCCTTCCATTCTTTTTCTCTCTTTTTTTTTTTTTTTTTTTTTTTTTTTTTTTAATGCGATACTCTCGAGTTTCTTAGGAAAATACGCGGCTGGGGGGAGAGATAAGTTTCTGGAGGATGGATAAGTGGGTCGATGTTTTTGGTGGCGGTAGAAGTTTTCGGAAAGTTTCCTCCGGGAAAACTTGTAGATTTATTTCTCTGGAGGAAATATATCTGTACAACCATGTGTTTATTGTGGTATCTACGTAGTGTTTACTAATTACGATATGATAACAGGTGTGTTAAATTTATCATTGAGAGGAAGATACATTAAAATAGTGCTATATTGAACATTGCTTTAATGCAATAACATTACAAATTCAGCAATTTAACTTTGATGTCATGTACTTATATTTATATTCTTTTTGCGGCAAAATTTTAGAGTGAAATCTCGCGTCTAATTACTTTAGAATAAAATCTTGGTACTTGCTGGTATTTCCAATTACAGTGAATCAAATTAATATTCGGACACTCTAGAATTTTTACTTTATCGCGATATAATTTTGTTCGTAAGAAAATATATAAATATATTAAATATATATAATATATATCATGTCCGCGAATAGAATTCGAGTTCAAATATAAATTATCAGCGTTTCCTTTTTCTAACGATCTCCAAAGTTTCGTAAAATTATGCTTACGCCTGCAGCCATTCTTCCCCCTGTCTACGTTATTAGACGTTAATCTCGTCGCGTAACTCAAGAAGCCTGCCCTCGTTACAGTAGCGTTTCAGTAGTCCCTGCTCGATAATAGAAACGTTCGTCGAGGGTTGTTAGCTACGTGACGCCATGTCAATTCTGCAAGTGATGTCTTACACGCGGGGGGGATGAGCCCGGCACGTGTAACCTCGCCGATTTCCTGTCGCTCGGTCCCGCCCGATTTGCAAATTGTCAACGAATCTTCAAGTCTTAATTGAGCGCTCGTATGGATCGAGTTCGTGACAGAGTGGCGAGGCTTTATAATCTTGTTTATTCAATTTACTTTTACGTTTCACATCTTATCTGTAATTTTCTGAATTTGCGATCGTGTTGAAGCTTCACTCTGGCAAGAAGATTCATCCTTGGAAAATGGTGGGACACGATTACTTTGATGTACGAATATCGGTACGTGATTTCAGAATTGCACCAGGTTGTAACATATAAATTACAATTTATTACGAATTGATTGTGAGATTCTCCTCTGAAATTGATCATTCTCAACGAACACAGTAGCACATCGCGCGATGTGAATGTTACTCTGATTGAGCATTTATCTCGCATAATTATTTAAGATGAAACTTCTTTAAACGCGATTAATGTTTCGCGGCAGTCAAACTGTACTATTTGAAAACGTATCGTTCCGACAGAATTACCAAAATGCGATTGCTCGAGCGGGGATTGTAAAGAAGGAGGAGAGAGAGAGAGAGAGGTCTCTTCCGTGTAGCATAAGGACGGGAGTTTCAGTGCTCTCAACCCTAAGATCGTCTTCTATGACCTCGTCGGGCCTCCTTCCAATATCCACGATCTGCCAAACGCAGAATCTCTCTCTCCTACGTCTTTTTCCACCCCTTAGAAACCCTCTCGACGACTCGCTTCTGCTTCATCTCCCGCCTTTATTTTCCTCCTTTCGTTTCCCTTTTTCCCTCATTTTGCCAACGTCTAGCCGAGAAAGAGAGAGAGAGAGAGAGAGAGAGAGAAGGAGAGGGGTTGGCTAAACGACTACTGCATCGATTTTAACCTTGGCTTTGCGGATTTATTTTGGCCCGGTTCCTTTGTGCCGGCGCAAGAATGCCGGGCCACCGTGTCTTCATGAAGAAATAGCTTCCCCTTTGCCGCCAGCCTAGACAATGGACCGGCAGAGTGACACGGAACAGGAAGTTAGCCAGACTTTACCAACTAACCCCCTGTAATAGTCTCGGGGATGATGGAAAATGAATATGAAGTCGGGGATTATTGTTCGTTGATTTTAAGGTTCCCTTTGAAAAATTTTTCGGTTCCCTTTTGTTTGAAAATTTACCGCTTCCGATAGGCGCGCGTGATTTGTTGCAAGTGGACCGCGGATTTTTTCCATGCAAATTTTTTCGCATCTTTATAAATAAAATTCAGAGGAGGGAAGCTAGATGGAAAATTGTTATACTGACGCGTTTCGGATATTTCTTTGGGTGTTCTTTTGCTAATTACGTGCACTCCTGCGTCTTCAAATTTCTTGTAAATGCATGAAGAATAAAAATAAAATGCAGTCGACCAATTACGAGATACTGTTGGCTTCGTAAATCGGGCGAAATTAACGCAAGATTGGTGAAATTTGTCGCAGGAGCTTCGGAGAAATTTGTTTCTGAAAGTTGAGGAACTCGGAAATTGTCGAAATTCTCTGAAGCGAAATTTTTGAATTGCCAAACCTCTGGATTTCCCTCTGGGAAATTCTAAATTTCTAAACTTCCAAACTTCCACATCTCTGAGCTCCGAAATTTCTGAATCCCCAAGCTTCTAGATTTCCAAACGTTTTAATTTCCGAGACTCAAAACGCCGGGACATCTAAATTTCCAAGCTTCCTACGTTCCCAAACTTCTAAATCCCCAAATTTCTGAGCCCCGAGAATTTCTGAATTCCCAAGCGTCCACATTCTCGAATTTTCTGAAACCCGGAAATTCTAATATTCCCAAATATATTTTTAAATAACCTGAGCTTGTAAATACCGAGATCTCCAAGTTCCTAGAACTCCCAAAAATTCCTAAACTTATAAAATTCTGTAAATCTCTAAATTACTCTACAAACTTCCAAAATTCCATGCCGTGATTCGTAAAATTCCACGATTCCGAATAAAAATCGAGTCAACGAAGCAAAGGAATATAAATAGCAAAATAATATCAATAATGAACACGAACTTTTATTCGTTATTCCGTCATATTTTACAAAAAAGAAAAGTCATTCGAATCTCTCTCTAAAAAAAAAAAAAAAAGAAACGCAACGCTGTAGGTCGAAAGCAAAGTTATCCCGAAAAAAATTATAAATCGATCGTTCTGACCGCTTTGGTAGCTCCAGCGTTGAAGATGCGTCGCCATGTTACCACGTAGTTTGGGAGGTCGCAGCCGAGGATCGAGAGGTCCCTAAATCACGTACTTTCTTCGCGTAGGCGAGCTAACGAGGCTTTACCGAGGGCTTTAATTAATAGTTGGACCGCGATCTTCGATTCTATATCACCGGATTACCGAGCCAAGGCGAGCCGATCGCCCCCTTCTCCCCTCCTTGCCTAGATATTATAAGACGATAACGTACGAGGCGAAAGCAACCCAACCAGCCAACCGAGTTATCCAGCCTATCCGCGATTCCTATCGGCTATTAATGCTACCGATTAACGAGTGCCCACATGTCAAATGCACACTCGGCGCTGTTAACGCCCACGCGTTCCCCCTCCCGGTTAATTAATTCAGCAGCCGATCCTTGTATCCCCGGCGAATGCACGCCTCGCGTCGTTTATGCCGGATTTATGAACGCGGAAAATAATCGGGGTCCCGTACTTTCCAGCAGGGATGTGTATCCGAACATTTCTGACTAAATGAACGCCGCGACGGGGAGGGGAATGTATCGGGAATATATTTTTTGCAAGCGTGACGAAAGCAGTGTGTAACGCAAACGTAACGTGGCGATCGTGTTTGAAACGATCGATCTCGAGGGTAATGAAGAATTACATACGATGCTGTTGAGATACTTGAGATTGAAAAATTTCAATTGTAATTTCCCTTCTTACCGATGGAAATTCTTCTGGATTGGGTATTGGTATGCTGTTGGTACTGTTCTCTTTATTTTGTAATCGTAAAGTGTAAATTGATGACCTGTGAAACACGCGTTCGAACATTCAGATGTAACGTTCATTAACAACGTTCGATATCTAAACTTTCGAACAGGTCGAGTCTATTGTGCTTTCTGGTTCTCGAGAGATTCCTAAAAATCCTGGAATCCTGGAAGAGAAATTATGACGAGGCACATCGAGGACCTGTTCTGCCAAAGGGGAGTTTCCGACGAGGCATCAAAGGGATGCTACTTCAATTTCCAGCGAAGGAAAGAAAAAAAAAAAGGGGGGAGAAAAGTATCGAGAAGCAAACGTTTGCTCGCAGGAAGTATCAATCGCGCGTGCAACTCCCGCTTATGTGAATTTATTCCTCCCCCCCCCCCTCCCTTCCGGAAACCGTTTAACATACCGATGAAATTCCCCCGATAAAGTGCTCACGTGTTTACAAAATGCGAGTGGCAACCCTCGGCTTTCGTTATCGAAATGACCGTCCGCTCCTTCTCCTTTCCCATTTTCCCGTCGTTGACCCACATCGCGTTGCGTATTTCGTTTAACAGGGGGAGGGTGGGGGGTGGGGGGCGTTTTCAACTCTCACTTACGCGTGATTTTCACGAGCGCGTTGTAACTTCGGAACGCTTAACACAACGAGCGATAACGAGTGATAATGTCACGTACGTACGTCAGTGTTAAAGCTGTAACTTTTTTTTTTTTTATGGAATCAATCACGCTAACAGCTTTCACGATAAGTAGAAAGAAAGCAGAGAGTTGCGAAATCGGTTGGAAATAACAAGGTTTCTGCTATTTTTCGAGACGATAACGAAAATATCACGGTACACGCTATCGCGGCGACATTTTAACGTCGTTTCGTTTTTAATTTTGCTGTTTCTTTTTTTTTTTTTTTTTCGTGACATTTTTTCCTTGAAACGGAGCTTGATCCGCTATTTTCGCAGCGGTGACTTTTGATCTTCGCAGAATATTTTTACCTTTGTTTCTATGTTTAAGAAGGTGGTGCCATCGGGGGTATTTCTGTTCGCGAAGGTGGTCGATTTTCTTTCGCCAGCTGCTTCGTCACAATCTCCCCTTTACAATCTTTGCGACGAGCACGTTGAAACTGTGCCATTTTTGTTGAACTCTGATCATTGAGGAAATTCTGACGTTTCGTCGTCTACGAACATTGAAAAATGTTTCTCGCTGTCACTGAATCTATCGCTCGGTTTTGAAGATTAACGTTTCTTCTTTGAAACGACCCCTCGAAGCTTTTTTCCCGAAGATCAGAGTTAAACGAGAAAAATCCAAAAATCCGAAAACCTGGATGTGAAATTTTCTCTACGAATTTTGTTGAACATCTTCGAAAAGTAGAAGAAATTCAACATGGCTTTACGCTTTAAAAAAAAAAAAAAAGTTTGAAGTATCGACGAGTTTCCATCGTGTGTTCGAATGTATTTGCAGACCAGCCACAACATGTACGTATTTTTCACGCTTCCCGGGATAATTAGGTGTAATCTACGGCACAGTCGATCGAGCAGATGATCCAGGCAGGGACACGGTCAGGATAAGTCGTTCGCGCGCCTACGCGATCTGTCCTCTCCGATTAACTTTCGCGTCAAGGTTATCAAGTCTCGCTGGCTGCCACATCGCAAAACGGGCTAAATAAATCAGATCAGTTATCGATCGTCGTTGCGAGATCTGACGCGTTGCGTGCGCCATAATACTTTGCCTCTTCGTCGAGAGCTGCACCTGATCACTTCCATCGAAGATGAATACCTTCACGTTCCGACGTACATACGTGACAGGTGTACGATCAAGCGAATCCTCGATCAATTACTCTGCACGATTGCAGGTTTGCGATTGTAGCGTGACACTTATTGATCGCGATTAACACGAGGAAATTCAACTAGTCAGTTAATTATCGCGAAATTGAGAAAAATTTATGATCACCTTGATAGAATTATTTAATAAAATGAAATGAATGAAATTCTTTGCAAGGAAATTAATAGTTATTAGACTTATTGATTATTATATTAATGTACGTTGTAGAATAAAATAAATAAAACTCATTATTATTTCTTTCTAGGGAAATTAATAACTATTACACTTATTGATTATTATATTAATACACGGTATTCTTACCGTACATTGAAGATTCGTAATGCCGGCGGGAAATTTAAAAATCTCTCCCACTCGAGCTGAAGAGAAGGTTGAAAACGTATTATGAATGTTGACACAAATTGATAATTATTAGTAACAATATTAATGATGCCAGTAATTGATAAAATCGTACATACATTGATGATTTAATTAATCGAATTCAAGTACGTCGATGATACTCTCCCGCAAAGATACTTTGCTGCAAATGTACCGATCGAATGGTGACAAAAGATTTTGGACAGTGGATCGTCACTGTATACCGAGTTTGCTGTTGTTGTGGGCTGAGGATGTTCGCGTCGCGAACGAGGAGGGAAAGGGGAGGACAGGCAGGCAACAGATAAATTGCTCGTTGAAACGAAACGATCTCGTCGACTTTGTCAGAGCTACCGCGTGGGTGGAAATCGTGCGTTTTCAGCGTTACGTCGCGTTCCTCAAAAGGAGATACGAACACCACCATTCGATCCTGCCGTTTCACGACTCTACTTTCGTGTTCCTGTTTTTTTTTTTTTTTTTTACGACCACTCGTGGAATTTTCGTAGGTTCTTTCTATCGCCGCGATAAATTCATACATGATCTCACTCGCTGGAGTTGCGTGCGTATGTACGTACATACGTTCGCGAGATTTCACACGACGGACTGAGAAATGGCGCGTGACCGTGATTATCAACACCGAAACATTATATTGTCACCGACGATCGAAACGTAAAATTCCCCATTAGAGACGTTAAAGTAAAAGAAACAGAATAAATTTATATTACAATATTGGCTGTTTTGCAATACCCTACGTTTTCCAACGAAAATTATAAAATGGTCACTTTGACCATTTTTGGTAGTTTCTAGCGTTAAGTTTGGGAAATCGTGATCTCCAGCCTTCAAAATCATTTTGAATACAATAGAATGTATCTGAATCAATTGTAGATACTGATTTATATTATTATATAGAGTAGTAGTTAAAAAATTGCCGGACAAATTACACCGTCACAGTTAATAAAGTTGATTTTCAGTGGAAGAGTAAATGTTTGCAGATTCGAGTGTCGGATACTAATGGGACGATAATCACAATGAAGTTGAGGAAATTTCGAACACTTCAAGTCCACGTTATTCAATGGACCACGAACTTTCTTATATTTCTGTGCAAAATAAGAGAGAGAGAGAGAGAGCAATAATTTTTCACCGTACGATTGTAATCTCAAAATTCAGCGACAGAGAAAGGAGAGTAAAAAAAAAAAATAGGGATCGGTGCACGGATAATTTTCGCATTTTTTTTTTTCATAAAATTCGCTCTCTTTCTCTCTCTTTTTTTCAAATCTTCTCGCTAGGAAGGACACGCATCCACGTCACGATAAAACAGACGCTTGTTTATGAAGGGCGGCGCTGTACACTCTAAACAACAGGTAAACACGCGCCGCTACACGCCGGAAAAGTCAGCGGAAAAACGAGCCTGGGAGGGGAAAGGCGGGAGCCGGCTTTTCGCGTAAATCGCGGAATATAAATGCAATTGCGAACCGTAGGGACCACGCAACAATTATACTCGAATAACGAAATAACGGAAGGAAATTGGAAGATGGAAGAAAAAAAAGTCGAGATGAAAAGTTATTTTGGGATTAGAGCTGTTTGCTATTCGAGTTCTTTTTAAAATTCTTCTCCGACAAATTTCTGCAAAAGGACTACGTTTCTCTTCCATTGTGTTGTTAGACTTCTTATTCACAAGCATCTTTTAGAAAATTTTTGCAAAATTTAGCAAGCACGTTCTCACGTGTTCGAATTTTTCAGCATGAAATTTCGGGGATATCTGCGCAAAAACAGTGTAAAGTACTCGCAATATGCTCGAAATTCCGTTCGAATATTCACGAAATTCTAATCTTTCCAACGTACAGGAATTACACGTCGAATTTGCTTGCACGTTCGACGAGTATAATTCCCCGTGAAATATTAAAATTGACCGAACAGCCGGTGTTTTAGATTGCGAATTGAAAAATTAATAAACCCTTCCTTCTCCCCCCCCCTCCTCTCCCCCCTACTCAACCCCGGTTTAATCTGCGAATATAAATATGGCGAGATACATTTTTAATACAAATGGAACGCACGTTCCGCGTAAATGTAAAAATATCCCGCGGAAAACCCCTGGACAAATAAATCGATAATCTGACTGACGAGTTAACGCGTTTATCCGAGTTAATAGGTTAAAAACAACCCGGGAACAACCGTCCCTTGCACTTCTTTCATTAAAATTGATTGAAATTGAAATATTAAATTTTATTCGTTTAATACCGGTCATCTGTGCACTTCGTTTATAAACGTTTTTTTTTTATTTATTTATTTATTTATTTATCTCTCTCTTTAATAATTTATTGGATCCATGCTGCATCATAATCTGGAAAATATGCCAGTTGTGCACATTGCCGGGTGTTCGCGCGGGTTACTTATAAATCTTTTTATTTGTTTTCGGTGGGAATTGCGTTTGAAGGAAAATTTCTCCTTTTCTTCTGTTCTTGTTTTTTTGAGAGGAGTTCTCTGTCAATGGAAATAAACGAAATTGAAAGGCACGATTCAGTGACAAGATCTTGCAAATTCCTAGTGTGCGAACTTACTTAAATGACAAGAGGATCGAAGATTTGAAAAGTTGCAAGAGAAAAAAAGAAATCGTTTTAACGCGACTTAATAAATCAGCCTCTTGATAACTTAATCACATTTTCACGCACACGCGATAAACGACCATGGAGGAGATTCCCAGAGAGAACGATGAATAAAAGCATCTTGAGACGGAGGCTCTCGCGCTGGCGCAAACGAGTCGTCTGTGGTTCACAATGGCTGTGGCAAGAGGGTTCGGTGGGGATCCGATAAACGATTGGCCGCTCCGTAATAACTCCTTTAACGAGCCGATAATGCCTGAAGATGAAAAAAATGAGCGTTCGTTTGCCGTATTGGGGGATACGAGGCAACGAACGAGACGCGGTTGGAAACGAAAAGAAAGCGAAGAAAACGAGGAGCACGCTTCTCGCGAAAATCTGGTAATCGAATGATATATTACCCTATTCATGCTGGGAGAGTGTTTCGCGGAGAACAGGAAGAGTCCACGGGGAAATGGGCCGGGAGTTTAATTCGTTTCCCATTAAAATTTATGTGTTGCGCTGGAACAACGTGTTAGTGGGAAAGGAAGTGTACAGAGCGTTTCAAAAAAAAAAAAAAAAAGAAGAAGAAGAAGAAGAAGAAAGTTGTAGATTGAGATTGCGTCTTTGCCTGATTCTTTGAGACAATCATGTCCAGCTAGATCAATGAACAGTTATAAGTGTTCGTTCGTTTTTAAATTAGATTCTA
This sequence comes from Tetragonisca angustula, assembly GCA_036937485.2. NCBI lineage: Eukaryota > Metazoa > Arthropoda > Insecta > Hymenoptera > Apidae > Tetragonisca > Tetragonisca angustula. The sequence continues at coordinate 31,821 of JAWNGG020000369.1, read as the reverse complement.
ACATGGAGAGAACGTTCTCTTGTACGTAGATTGTTTCTCTCACTTCAACAATTGTAATAATTTTGAATGTGCTCTCCACTATTTTCATACGTCATGTAAATGAGGAAATGATCTCTAGTTTGAAGGTGTATATAATGAACAATATTTTTGTCTGCAGATTCGTCGAGAATCATTACTCACGGCTGTCTGTAATTTAACAAAACGCTTATCGAATTTTTGTCCGTAAAACTATCTAAATCTAAAAACTGTACTTTATATTTCAGTTTCACTGTGTTTAAACTATCGACGACTAAAGCGTGAAATATCCATTCAAAGACGTCAAAATTTAAGGAAAGATACAATAGAATGCAATTTTATATGTACATATTTTACGAAAAATCATTTAAATCTCGAAAGCAAATACATTGTCCTCCGCCTGTAAAATTTCTAATAAAAATTCCAAGTATCCTAAGTAAATAACCTAACCTAAATCTAACCAACCGTAAACCTAACCTAAAAAAAAAAAAGAAAACAAGCGTCTAATTTAAATCTAACCTAACCTAAAAAAAGAAAGAAAGCGTGTGTCGAACTCTATCGAGATTTTCATTCAAGCAAGAACTCTGAAATCGTCGCCTCGGACGCCGAAATCAAATAATTTTCGGCCCTTATTAAACCGCCGCCCCATAAAAAGACACGAAAAGGCGGCGGGTTCTTGAGGATCAAACGCGCGGAAGCACGCTCGTTCGAGTGGACGTTCAAGGCACGACATCTCGCAGCCTCACCGCGTTCTCCCTTTCATCCAAAGGGAAAATCCAACACCCGTTGGATCGTGGAAAAGCCATCTGGGTTTTCGTGGTGTTCTCGCGAGGAATTTCTCCTGGAAGAATGGGGAAAGGGGATCGGGGAATCAAAGGAGAGAGAGCGCGCGCCGGTCCGTGTGAATTCGAGTGCGGGTCTTTGGAGGTTGAGGCTGGGGGGAGGAAGAGATCTTGAAGGCCTGTGTGTACTCACGCGTCCGCTCGGTTTTTCCCCGCGCGGTGGAAGAAAGAAAGCGACGCGGAGGGAAAAACGCGACTGGGAACACGCTCGACTTCCGCTCATCGCCGATTAACGATCCTCGATTAGAATTTACTGACTCGTGAAATCGAGCGTTATTGCCTTCTCTACCCCCTTCGTCTCGCGCCATCTTTGTTTCCTGCGCTTCGTCGTCCGCTTACTTCAGGGGGAGTGCCGTTTCGCCTGTCGACTTCTGGAATTTTTAACTTTGAAATTGAAACCAGCCCCGCGTCTTTCGAGGCTTCTCAAACTCGGGTGCGTTGCACTTTGCGATATTTCAGATACCTCTGAATTTCATTTTCCATTGTCTGTTTAAATTTAACTACGAGGGAAATGTAAAATTGACGATTTCGAACATCGATAATTTATATTTAATGATTCTGTCGTTAATTATCTTTGTCGTCTGCTTACTTTGGAGAAGTACCATTTTTCTCTCTTTGCTTCTGAAATTTCTAAGGAATTTTGCAACTCCAAATTGAAATGCGTAGACTTTGCAATATTTCAGACCTCTAAATTTCATTTTCCATTGTCTGTTTAAATTTATCTACGAGGAAAATGTAAAATTGACGATTTCGAACATCGATAATTTATATTTAATGATTCTGTCGTTAATTACCTTTGTCGTCTGCTTACTTTGGAGAAGTACCATTTTTTTCTCTTTCCTTCTGGAATTTTTAAGGAATTTTGCAACTCCAAATTGAAATGCGTAGACTTTGCAATATTTCAAACCTCTAAATTTCATTTTCCATTGTCTGTTTAAATTTATCTACAAGGAAAATGTAAAATTGACTATCCCGAACGTCGGAAATTTATAAATATTTATCGTCGATCGATCAATTCTCATTTCAATTATGGAATTATGACGTTTAATACCGTTCTCATTGTTGATCACGCGACAATTCCGAATTCAGTTATTCGACGGTCGTCTGTTGAAATTCGCGATCAATTAAAAATTAACCACTGAGAAAAGGAATTTTTCAATCGGCAACAATAGCACGTTGTGTACATTGTACGTATTAATATTCGCGAATAATTTTGCACCGCATTCACGTGAACTTCTGCCCGCCGTGCTCGTCGTAATGAAGTCGACCTTTATTCAGCAGTCAACAAGTATAAACGATTTAAAGTGTCAAGTGCCGTGGGGATCATTGATGACCGACATTGTATTTTCCAACGACGCCGGGAGGGGTCATCGATAATTGGTCTCGTCGGACTTGATTAAAACGTTTCCAACAAATCGTCTCTGATGTTTGTGATGTTTCGAGCAAGCATAAAAGCTACGGCAATAACGCAGTTTATTCGTTGTATTAAACGATCGGTGTAATTCGGTGATGTCGGGGAAAGTTCGAGGGATTCGAAACTTCTTGGGGATCAAATGTGATCTCTGTCTCGAGATTTTCGTGTAATCGAGTCGAACTTTCAAAGTGTTAAACTTCTTTTTCTCCGCGATTGATCGTCTCGTTGAGGGATCGAAGATTTTCATGTTTCTTTTTCTTTTAAATGACAAACGAAGAACAATAGCTTCGAGCTTAAAAGTCTCGGGACACTTTGCCATTGTAGGTAATGAAATTTTGCAATTATACTGTGTATATATATATATATATATATATATATATATATATATATGTATTAATATACTTTTTTTCGAAGCAAATACACTGTTATACTCGTCTAAGACTTTACAGCAATGATGCACGTACATATGTGCGTACGTGTACGTTCACGCGAAAATGTACGTAGTCGAAGGTGAAAGGAACGAAACAGGAGGGTAAAGAACCGCCATAGTGGCCTCTGCTATACCTTCTATCCCTCTAACCTTTCTCCCTCGACACCCACCCTTCGCGATTCACCTCACCCTATCTCGAGCTTTGGCCAGGCAACGCTACCACCATCGTTGCCCTCCTCTGGCTTCCAATTAAAATCCTTTCGTCCATCATGGCCCTACATTCTCTCTCTCTCTCTCTCTCTCTCTCTCTCTCTTGACACATCTATCTTCCTTTTTCTATAGCCACAGTCAGCCTGCCCCTTTCAACATTTTTCAAGATTTTTCTCCTTTAACGGAGGCAAGTCGAATCGAAAAGGGAAGTCGAGAGGACTTTGCGCCCTGGTCACTCGGGGATGAAAGTTTACGCGTAGCTGCAACGCGGAAGACCACGTCGAAGTGGTTTTCCTTTTGTTCAGACTTTGACTCCGTAAACTGTCGATTGTGATACGATAAAATTCAACGAAAACGAGCGATAAGGTTCGAAAGCTGGATGTTCCAGCTCCAATCTTTTTCCTTTTCAAATCACAGCAGCTTCCATACTTGATCAATGTCACTTGTTTGTCGTATTTTTCAAAATTATTTTCACACACACATCATTTTTATTCGTAGAAAGAACATAACACGATACGAATAATCTGTATTTTACTTGGCACTTGGCACTCGTATTTCCCACCTCGGTTAACGACCGATTTTCATCCACGATGCTTTTCGCCCACGTCCTCCTGTGTATTCCCAACATTTTTCCAAGTTTCTTGCGTAAAATACGACACGTACGTGTTTTATACGTCAACACGTGCACGCCCGGATATCATTCAACCTCGTCTCATCCTCCCCCCACCCCCCAATTCTTCCATTCTCTCCACCCGTTTTTCTACTTTTCCTTTTTTCTTTTCTACCTCCTCGTAGCCTTAAACAGTGTGGAATGGCGGCGAGGTCGTTTTTTCAGCGGGCAGAGTGGAAACGACGAGAGAGAGAGAAAGAGAGAGACTGACTGGGCTAGGGGTGGAAAAAGAGCTTAATTCGTTTCCCATTAGAATTTACGCGCCACGGGAATAAAGAGAGGCTGCGAAACTGCCGGTGTGAAGAAAGTCTGAAGGGTGGAAGAACCCGGACAGAGAGGAAAAAGCTAGAATTCTCGGCGAATCGTTCTTTCTTTCGACGTTGTAACTGCGTATCGAGTTTCGCGGAAAGGGGATGGGAGGAGGGGGGGGGGAATACGGTGGAAAATAAAATTATCTTTGCCGAATGCGACGTGAGGAGACGAGGGAGGAAGATACGAAGGAAGCAGTTCGAATCACGACTCGATGTTCCGCGCGAAGAAATCGAAATCGACGTCGATTGAGGTATTATAGTACGTACACGCAATATGTTCCAACAACAATAGTACAATATATTCTCTATTATAATATATTATAACTAACTTAATGTACAATATATATATATATATATTAGTTTATCTACTATTATAGCAATATGATTAATTTGATCAATATGGAATACGAGGTATTACAATAGTCTTATTTTAATCAATAGTCGAGTCGAGACAGAGTTTTCGATTGTGACAATTCAAAATTAAATTCAATTGCCATCGCTGTATATTTCAAAGTGTTATAACGTGGTTGATGAATATTATAGTATAATATAGTAACTTTAATCATCTAATATCACAGTAATATTAATTCAACGTTGCAAATGGAGATGATGTTAAAATCTGCACTATTCTAACAGTATACAGTAAGAAATATTACTTATTATATAGAATAGAGTATCACTGGCAATCACAAGTGAAGAGAGTGAAACGATTGACACAATTCAACTACTATCAAGAACTAGATCCAAATCTTCGCGATTCTGCATAGATATAAAATAAACGCATTCTCGCAAATTATAAAATAAACACGTGATAACAAACGTATAATTACAAAAGTATTGTTATTCTCTTGTATCTTACATATTTATTTACATGTTTGGTTAGTTTGAAGTTTCTCAAGGATCAGACAACTGTCGAATTCATTGCAGTGGAGAGACACGCAAGCAACAGAGGCGGATATCTCGATATTTAGATATTTGGACAATTTCGATAGATAATTGACGGATGGCCGATGATTTACAGAATCGGTGACACGACACCACGGCGTTCGTTTGTATAATAATATCGCGAACGCGGTTGATCGGTTAGTATTCCAAAGTTCTCGCGAAAATTTACCGGCAACGGAACGCGTAACCCGCTCCGGCTGCTATATCAATTTGCAGTAATTGAATTGCGTTTTCCGTGAAATATACCGTTCGCTGGATAAAGTGGCGCTATCAAAAGCCTCCCCCTCCCCCTACTCGTTCGATCCAACTCGTCACAAAAAGGAAAATCATTTTTTCCCCTGCTTTTCTTCCCCTCTTGTGAAAATCGCTTCAAACTAACATTCGTTGCCGCGATATTAAGCTTCGTCACTGGTGGAGTTGAATCTAAACACCGAGTACCACGATGAATCGTTCTCGATGGAAAAGGTTCATCCCCCCTTGTTCATGGTGGCCACTGAAACACTGAAGGGTTTGAAAAAGTCGTAACTTGTTCATTTTCTTTTTTTCTTTCTGGCAGGTTATAGAATACTGAAAATACTGAAGAGCATCCATTAATTATATCTGCAAATGAAATAACAATAAAAAATTAACGAAACGTGTGTTTGTGAGAATCATGTTTGTTTTATATTTCAGTCTTTCAGTGACCACTCTATACCGTGTCTTATGCTTCGTAAGTGGCAAATGTGAAGTATAAGTATAAAAATCTCGTAATTAGTAGATTTATGTGATGTAATATGTGGGTATCATGTAGGTAATATGTAGATGGATTTATGTGGTGTATTATGTATCGTATATTGTGGATATAATGTATAATTATACGATAAATATATATTTTTTATTTATATTGTATAATATATATTTTATTTTATTTCGTTTACATTATTTTATATATATATTTATGTTATATTTATATATATTTATATTATATTTATATTTTATATTATATATATATATTTATATTTTTATATTATTTATATTTTATATTATATATATATTTATATTTTTATATTATTTATATTTTATAAATATATATATATTATGATATATATAATTTCCGCGGAATTTCAACGATCGCGCTCGCAGGAATGAAAAGTCGCTCGTTAAATAAAATACGACGTTTCATAGAGACGACGATAGGAGGTGAACAGACTTCTGAAAAGTGGCCTGACACGCGTCGTATCGGCTGATAAAGGGACCAGAAATATTCTTTCGATAATATTTTCGCAGAGGGGCCTGGGCGGCTCACGGCTGGCTGCCTGGATCTACGAGAATATAATTATCTCGCCGGCAGACAGGATATAATTCACATCCTGCGTCAGAAGCCCTTCCGGAAGTACGTTTTCAGTCGGGACACGTCGATCTTGCCTTTTTACAGACGCTATCTATCTCTCCTCTCTCTTACTCTTTCTCTTTCTCTCTCTCTCTCTCTCTCTCTCTCTCTCTCTCTTTCTGGAAAGTTTCGAAGCGTCGAAGTTGAAGACTTTGGATCGGCTGGCTTGGAAAATTTACAGACCAGGCTCTATTCACCCGTCGTTTTTCGAATATATATATATATATATATACTCACCAATGTGCAATATATTTTCTCTTTCGTTTCTTTTCCAGGGGAGTAAAATAGTTGTGGATAATTTTCGGTATCATTTACACGATAATGATAATTTTAGCTATTGGTGTTTCCAGATACAAAATTCGGTTTATGCGCCGAAGGTATTTTTCATTTAGAGTATCTCGTACGAATTCAGAAATTTGGAGCGTGTTACAATGTCGAAAGAAATAAATGAAGAAACGTTTCATTTACGTGTATAATATTTATTGTTATTATATTAATATTATATTAATTATATTATTATGTTATTATTACAGTAATTATATTATTATATTATTATTATGTTAATATTATTGGAATATCGTTGAAAATTTCTCGAAATGATTGCTCCTGAAACTTCGAACGCTAGTGGACTAAAATGCCCATGTAATAACTTGTTAAAGAAAAAATACATCCACAATCCGTAGAATATTCGCGAGAAGTCACCGTACTACAGATCGATTACCTTCTAATAATTCTCGTCTCGTAGCCATCGACGTGAAGGACAGAATTGCAAGCCCTACTTACTACACGAAAGATGAAACGAAAGCGAGCGGACAGACGAGCGAAATAAATCTCACTCGCGGCGTGGAATTAATTTTCGTCGGGAAATCGCCGGTTGCCCCGGTGTTAAATCGTTCAGAAGTAAAAACGCGACGCGATGGAAGACGACGTTGGCGTAACGTTTGCCCTGTATCGATGAGGAAGGGAAGGGAGAGGTGAGGGAAACGATTTGGATCGCCGGTCACGTATCGCCAGAGCGAAATCGACGTATTTTGGGGAGCGGAACGGAGGAAAATGGACAAGGGTTAGCCTCGTGTCTGGATTAGCTTTCGAACCGGAACGAATTAATACTATATCGAGTAGCACGCTCTACGAACGAAGAGAGAGAGAGAGAGAGAGAGGGAAAATGTGTGTGTGTGTGTGTGTGCACGCGTGTAAGTCCAGGTTTTTCCCGCGTGATCGCCATGGGAATCGCGATCCCGAAACGAATCCGCGTAATAGGATTGAGATCATGGAACAATTGCATACCAAATGCGACTGGCACGAATTGCACGCATTAAACGCCACGATTTGTCTTTCTGTTTTTTTTTTTTTTTTTTTTGTGTGTGTGTGTGTATGATAGAGTAGTCTTTCTTTTTTTTTTTTTTTAGGACAGACAGAGTGGCTTTCCCTTTTTTTTTCTTCCTTTTTTTTGTAAACTTCTCAACGTGTGATGATTTTGATGAAGATGGCTCGTTTTTCCACGAATTTAGGATTTTCAGAGATTCCGTGAAACACGATTTTCCAACTATTGGCTCGAATTTTCTTTTTTATTGTTTCGAGCTGCTTATTAATTTTCTAGCAGTTAATTCTGGCCCAGAGAACGTCTGGAGTTCGTATTTCAATCTCGATTACTATTGCTCCTCAAAATGATATTTGACCTCGTGGTAATACATATCCTAAAAATGCAGTTGCTATCGATAAAAATAAAATTAATACTCCAATCAATCAAACATAATTTAATTTAAAAGAGTAATAAAATAAATTTCGTCTGATATGAATATAAATTAATAAAAAATAAAAAGATACACCATTTATATGAATTGATCGGATTAATCATCCTGAATTTACATCTTTCGTAATATGAGAAATCCTTTTAATAGCAAAATCAGTGTTAGGACAATAATGTATAGATAAGAATATTTCTAAACCTCTGACAGTTGTCTAACGATACCGACGACTCCGGAAATTCCATCAGTCTGACAGTCATACAAAAATGACACATCTCGCCGGAGAAATGATCAATTTGTAATTTCCACCGCTGTCGCCACCCTCGCCCAAGGGAAAAAAAAACCATCCACGCGACAGTTAATCTCGAGCATCCAACAAAAGGGCAACGTAAAAATCACGAGAACCCCTCTCCCTTTCTTCCTCTCGTTCGCTCTTGATTCCGATCGAGGACGCACGCCACGCGGAACGAAAAAGGATCGCGAAAGAGAGAAGGGCGGGGAGGGGGGGGAGGGAAAGAAAAGCTTCTTCAGGTACCAAGGCAAGAGAGGCCTGCTCCCATCTCTAATAAATTCCATTAGACATGGGCTCTTGCGCTCCCTATATTATGTTACGCGTTTTCACGTGCATTCTCAATGGGCGCGCATCCATTACGCGGCCCGGTGTGACAACAACCGTCCTTGCCTCGCTCATTCATCGAAATCCTTTTTTTTTTTCGTCCTTTTCTTTTCTTTTCTTCTCCTTTCCTTTCTTCTCTTCTCTTCTCTTCTTCGGGCCCCCTCCCTCCAACAGCGTGTTGAGTTTTTGGACATAGGAGAACATCCTAGGCGCAGGGTGTAGACTCGACCGAGTATAATTCGATTCAGACAGCGGGGCCCCACAGTTTGTTCGGCAACGTGTGCTTAGTTTCGAGGGCGATCAATGGGGAGCGGAGCAAGGATTTCTGCGCGTTCGTGGAAAAGTTGGAAAAATGGCACGTTGCTGTAATTAATCTATACGCGCTGTGTTCGAAGAGCGAACGATCGAGAATCTCATCAGTTTGACGAGACGATCGTCGCGTCAATATTGATTGAAATTCGATGTTACAAAATACGATTATGTTATGTAGGAAGAGTACTGTGACAAAGATTTCCAAAAGTCGCTGAGAAACTCGAGATTGTCGAGGTGAGAACCCTCCGTCCGCCGCTTTCGCCTTTTTCACTTCAAAACACCTTTAACCGCAACGCCTGAACCGACGAAAAAATTCCAACAACCCCGGAGCCACTCCATAGAGCCACAACAGGCGAAACATCCAGCGATCCATCGATCACGCCGTAAGTACCCGTGCCCGAGGAATCATCTCAATATCCTTCGACCCACTTTCAAAGTCCAGGAGCCGCCCTCCCCGGTTCCCTCGACAACGCAAGTATACACGAGTAACTTTGGCACGGAGACAAGAGGTAGAAGAAGAAGAAGAAGAAGAACAGCAATGGAAAGCATCGAACCAGAAGAAGAGACTCCTCTCTTCGCGGCACGTCGTTATTCTTCCTAATAGATCGGCGGGAGTAGTCATTGTGCCGGTCGTTACACGGCCGATTCCTTTCTTCTCGACGGCGATCGGGTCGCGTCAAAGGGAGGAAAAGAGCAACTGGCACAAAAGAAGCGCGTCGTTCGGCCAAGACCTTCTTCCACTTCTCCCCCCGCTCCTCCTCGTCCCGTGTAATTCAGTATCCAGGATGAGTCTCGTGCTGTACTGGGCGAGCACGTTGCCCTTCGAGGAACCCACGGTCCCCATTGCCGAATCGAATTATGCTCGGTTGCTTGAACTTCGTTGATCCTGTTCCCTCGAACGTACAGCGTCATGGGATCAGATACCCCAGGCTCCTGGAGAGTGGCTCTCTGGCAAGTATTTCACGTTAAAAGCGTCCCGATCCTCACTCTCGACGAATATTTTGCGAAATATATATATATATATTTTTTGGGGGGGGGGGGATTTTTTGTAAATGTACAACAATGAAGTCGAATTGTACTCGGTTATGCTCGAACTTATCTTTAACAATGACATTCAAGAAATTTATTTCATTAGAATTGTGTAGCACCTCAGGTAGAATGAGGTCGGTATAATATTGGTTTAAGAATGGATGGACTTGGTACACAACGTTGGCAATTTCATCGCCAAACGGATTCTCAGTTTTAATTCATCTAAATCTTGAAATAAAATTATCCAGAGCTTCAGATAAAAACGATTATTGTTGGTATTATTAACGGTACGATTATTATTGGTATTATTGACGGTACGGTTGTTAACGATCCACGTAGAAAATTGAAAGAAATGACTCTGTCGCAGTGACAGCTTGACGAAGGACTTTTATTCTATAAATATCATTATTCCCAACAATATCTGGACGATTCGATGCGAAACTCGTTTCGCACGTTCGTTGAAGTTTCCAAGGAGAAAGACTTCGCCAATCTGAGGGGCTAATCGTTAGTCTCTCGCTCTTTTTTTTTTTTCCTCCCTCGCCCCCTCCCCCCCAACGATTCGTGAGGGAATTTCGATTCGTGCTCCGTTTGCGCTCTGCCTCGCCCCCTGCCCCCCTTTCCAGCAAGAGCACTCGACCCTTTTACGAGCGAACTTTCTCAGTTTCGACATTTTCCCCCGAGGGGTGCGCCGCCATTTCGCGTTACCAGCGGCGTGCATCGGTTCACCAAAGAAGCCCCGGACATGTAAATTGCTGGCGTAACGCCGAGGTGAACGAATACGCCGGTGTTCTTTCGCGCATCATCGGACTAACGTTATTAGGCAAGTTTCGGAGGTCACGAGATACGATTGTTGCAAAACGTGTAAAATTCTAATGAGCACGAAGCTTGTATTTAGGTAATTTTTATTTAGGTAACGAGGTGTTAGTAGCAAAATTGTGAAATTTTTGGATCTAAGTAACTGACACAAAATTTAGGTAATTTGTATTTAGGTGAATGTTAGTAATTAGTAAATTTAGTAAAATTAGTGAAGGTATTAGTAATTGTAAAATTGTGACATTTTTGGATTTAACGTAATACAAAATCTAGGTAATTTGTATTTAGGTGACAGTAAGGTGTTAGTAATCGTGAAATTGTGAAATTTTTGGATTTAATTTAATACGGAATCTAGGTAATTTTTGCATTTAAATAATTTGTATTTAGGTCAATATTGGTAATTAGTAAATTTAGTTAAAGTATTAGTAATCGTAAAATTGTGAAATGTTTGGATTCAATTTAGGTCATTTGTGTTTAGGTAACAAGGTATTAGTAATCGTAAAATTGTGAAATTTTTGTATTTAACGTGACACAAAATTTAGGTAACTTTTGCATTTAGGTAATTTGTATTTAGGTGAATATTAGTAATTAGTAAATTTAGTAAAATTAGTGAAAGTATTAGAAATCGTAAAATTGTGAAATTCTTGAATTTAACGTAATACAGAATCTAGGTAATTTGTGTTTAGGTGGATATTAGTAATTAGTAGATTTAGTAAAATTAGTGAAAGTATTAGTATTTTTTAATTTAACGTTATACACAAAATTTGGATACAAAGTACTAGCAATCGTAAAATCTGTAAAATTTTTGGATCTAACGTTTGCGTATTAAAATAATAAAATGGCAAAGTGGCACGGTGAAGTTTATAAACTTGATACCACAAAGTGTCAAAATTCCGAAAATTTCCAAATTGACATATCAGTAATTTTAACGAGATAAACATAAAAATATCTGTATATATTTGCTGAAATTTTATCTCAAATCGATATTAAAACCATACAAAACCATAAAACCTTACTCTCTAATGTCTCGAGTAGTATTTGAATTAGTTTACTTTCCCTCCGAGTCTCGTCCAGACTTACAACACCAAACACGTGAAGCTCGGTAAATCTCTCTCGTAGATTCACGTCAATCTTATCACGGGTTTGATACACACTCCATATTCCCGTAGCCACTTCTCTGGTAGCCGTTCGATTTCCAAGCCCCCGGATCAGCGAGCCAGAGTTCTTTATTCGTTCAGGTTTCTCTCCGCTTCCTGTTGCGCAGCAGTCGATCGAATGTCAGAAGCACGTTCTTTAAAGGTGTAAAAAAAAAGAGAGAGAGAGAGAGAGAAGAAGGGAGGACACGGAAAAGGATCCGGTTCATTGGCTAATAGTGGAGAACAACGTAAAAAGAACACGTCTCGAGTTTCTTCCACGGTCACCCTATCCGTGGAGGCACTGGTCTGTTAGGCGTTTTAGATCGTGCTTGCTCGATACAATGGAAAGAGAGACAGAGAAGAGAGGGTGCTTCGAATCTGACCGGGCTTATAATCGGGTTAAACAGCCGAGAGACTGCTCCACTTTCTCGGCGTCGACTTCGAGGAAAATCTAAAAATGAGTTCCGACTTGCCCGAGAAGCTAAATTTATGGAACCCGTTTAAATTCCTCCAAATTGGAGTTTAAACTGGAGAGGGGCTTCTCGTTGTTAAATTCTGCCGCGTTCTTCTGGTTATTCCAGTTTTTCAGACACTTCTTTTTCGAGTTCTCTCTTCTCAATGTCCTCGATCTCTTTGCTTTGGAATAACCTCTCGCTTCTCAGACGCCATTTTCAAACCGCCCGCTGCACTTTTCGGCGCCATTTTTAAATCTATCGTGTGCCTTTTAACAATAATAGTTCTTTCAACCCATTAAAGACCAAGCAACAATTCATCGTGATGTCCTTCAGTTGTAAAATCTAAGACATCGTGATTAAAAGGATATCAAGTTGGAAGTTTCACAATAGCAGTAGCAATAGTGAAACGTGCAATTTTGTAACGCGAATTGATCTTAATATTGACACTTGATGGATCAACAGATCGTACAATTCTCCGAAATTTCTGACAATTCTGTTACAAGCGACACGATCAAATTTCCATCGGCAAACTGTGAAAAAAAAAAAAATACAGAATTACGTATTCAGAACTACTATCCTTCCACCAGCGTCGAACAGTCGTCTCTAACGTCATACATTTCGTTGGTACAAGTCACCAATCTGGTATATTGCTTCCTGAACACCATCAATCGACGCGCGTGGTGGGGAAAAAAAAAATTGTTATAGAAATTCCAACAAAGACTGTCGATACATCGCTGGCTGCCAAAAAAAAAAAAAAAAAAAAAAAGAAAGAAAGAAGAGCGATAGGTATACGTGTGCGTGTGTGTGTGTGTGCTTTTTGGAAAAGTGGAGAAGAGTACAGAAAAAAAAGAAGAGAGAGAGAGAGAGAGAAAGAGAATGGATGACATTGTTATAACTGGCGCAGAAGCAACGTGACAAAGTTGTGTGTGGCTGCCTTCGAAAAATTTTCATTTCGCATGGTTGCACAGAAGAGAGAGAGAGAGAGAGAGTTTCGCGATTCTGGGTCACTCCCCCCCCCTCTGTTCTCGTTGTAATCCGTGTAACAGCGGCGGAAGCCTGGCTGTGTGAAACGTGCCTAATCGCGAGATCGGCTCAACCCTTTCGCCTCGATGAAAACCACCCTGGCCACCTGCCCAGGATTACATAGTGCGTAGGCATTGTTCGAGTATCTAGAAGGAAATAGACCTAGATATAGGTAATCCCGACCGCAACCGTTGCCTTGCTTTCTTTCTTTTTTTTTTTTTTTTTTTTTTTTAGATTAGAACTAGAACTGTCGCGTCGATTTGACGAATTTCATGTTCAATGTTCGGATAATTTTTTTTTTTTTTTTTTAAGACTTTTTTAATTTACTGACGATTCGAGACTAATCTAAGACTTATTCAATTTGCTGACGATCGAAATATAAAATTGGAAGTTAAAGTACAAAAGAGCACCCTTCTTCTCCTTCGTTTCTCGATTAGAACAGAGATGAAAGTCCAAACGATCTAGTTCTTTTGAACATTTTAGCGTGTCATCTTTTATTCAGCTCTCTCGTTCTAATTCCACGGCTGAATAAATTGAATAGATTTCAAAGTTCCTCGGCGTTTTAAAGGGACACGAGGCGAAAGTGAAGTGGAAAAGAGAAAGCATGTGAAAAACTCGGGAGCGAAGCGTAAAATAAGCGCAGGCGGGGCACGATCGATGAAAGAGTCTAGATTTAAAATAAGGAAATAGGTACGCGGCTCGAAAAGTAGAGAGAAAAGGTTCCACAGAAGAGAAAAGGAAAAAGTCTAGATGTATAATATAATTTTCGACTCTAAGTACTGATGTCTGAGAAGTCGTTTTTAATGATTAACGAGTATTTGGTTTATGGGTTGTTACAGGGTGTTTGTTGGACAATTCGGCGCCGCGGGGCCCGCCCGATGTGCCACCCCGTAATCCTACAATGAGTCGCGTCAACGGAAGATTGCCAGGAAGTCACGCAGCCAGCGATCACGAGCGTGATCCCGACCTCCAGCCGTCTTGCCTCGTACGCACCTCATCTGGCGGCTTCTACAGTATACCAAGTGAGTATTAGGGGTTGTTCGACACGCTGATTTTGCAAGCTGCGGATTTTCCGACATTTTATGGGAAAACACGAAAGCATAACGAGCAAAAAACACGGGAAAATCGTTATTGAAATTATTATTAAATTATTAAATAACGTTCAAATTATTGAATTATTTAAAAAATGTAAAAAAATTATTAAACAATGAAAATTGTTGTTAAACAATGTTAGACGAGTTAATAATTATATTTACAAAGATGTGCAAATAAAATTTTATAGTATTAGGGGTTTGGTATACTATAAAATTATCTCAAGGGTTGTTCAATTATTTCGACTTTGACTTACACGCTACGAATTTTCTTGCCTGAAATTCGAAAGCATAGAAATATCGAAAACGTATATATATATATGTGATAAAAATATAGAGGAATCGTAGTGATTACATTACGTTGAATTGACAATTACATTTACAAAGGTGCAACAGATAATTTTATGGTATGTACCAAGTAAGTAATTAGGGGTCGTTCAATAATTGTTTCGACACTACGAATTTTCTTGCATTTGTGGGAAATTCGAAAGCATAGAAATACAGAAAATGTATATAATTAAACTAGTAATCACATTACACTAAATTAATAATTATATTTATAAAGGTGTATAAATAATTTAGGAACGTAGTGTGGAATCACAACGATATGTATCTACTAATAATAATTAACATAATATTATTGTAATTACAATATTTACCGAATGAAACAACTGTTTCGTGCCAATTGTTCCGTCTTTTTGAAATCACGTTCAAAAAAAAATTCGCAGCCTATTGAGTCACGTTGAAAGCGAACAACGAAGACTATAAAGACGTTGAGGAGGGGTTTCACGTCCCTGAAACGGTATATATTGTACGTATTGCTGCTTGCTCAGCTCGATAACTGTTTCAGCCTATTATAACAAATCTAATCGTCAATTCGGAGCAAGTTTCAGTCGTTCTCTCATTTTTGTTTTTCACGCAATAATCAATTAAACATTTAATTCAATTTAATTTCAACCAAATTATACACATGAACAACGCTATCAATTTCTCGCCGAAATCTTTCGAATTAAAAATTCGAAGTAAAATC
Organism: Tetragonisca angustula; assembly: GCA_036937485.2. Lineage (NCBI taxonomy): Eukaryota > Metazoa > Arthropoda > Insecta > Hymenoptera > Apidae > Tetragonisca > Tetragonisca angustula. Next base: position 16,362 of record JAWNGG020000369.1, on the reverse strand, counting down.
GTCGCGGAGGAAAGAAAAATGATTGAAATTCGGGGAACGTCTCCCCGTTGAAGAGGAATTAGAAATCGTCGAGTGGATTCCTCGAATTCTTCGGGAGTGTTTGCCTCGGATCTCTAAACAAACCGATCTGCGGATAAACGTAGGCGAACTTTACACCGGATTCACATTTTTCCGAGATCCGAAGAGCTTTCCCAGGATGATATCGGTTAAAAGTGTTTGAGAAACAAATAGCCAGAGTGTAAGATTGACCGCCGAAGAGGCGACAGTAGATAAAGATTTCTGCTTGAGGCACGTAGCTCTTGACTTTGCAGCCAGAGCAAACTCTCGTAGCTTTTGCGCTTTCTCCCCCTTTGTTTCCTTTTTCTTTTTTTTTTTTTTTTCTTGTTTCTTTCAAACGAACGCGGTCAAAAAATCCTCGCTGCGAAAACTACGTGGAACCACGTGCGAAAAGTCGGCCAACTTTCGTGAAAATGTACAACTAAATATTAACTTGAGTGAATTAAGGCAATTGATTTGTTTCACTTCGCCAAACATTACAGTTCTTGTTAAATTAAATGTTGTTATTCATGATAAATATTGTTAACAAGTATATTTGTTCGCGGGATTGTTAACAAGTGTCAATAACAAATATCGTTAATAAATATTATTATAATTTGATAAATATTGTAATTATTACGTCGATGCTGCAATCGAGTTGCCACATACATGTTGCAACGAACAGATTCTATTTAAATTTCCGTCAGTCCAAAGAGAACGGAGCACTACTGTCCCCGTTCTTTTCACAAAGGCAAACAGCCCTTCGTTCCACGAGTTTCGATAAGCGACGCACATGGCCAAGTAAAAAAAAAATTCTTCGACGAAAAGCGAATATTTCTTGAAAACAAGTCGAAAGTCCTGACTGGACGACGATTAGATAAGAGCGGCTGAAAGGAAACTCGGTCTTGGAAATTATCGCACCCCCCTCGTCCGCCATTGGTCGCCACTGATTACAGCGTGTGTACTACCCTCGTCAGAAACGTCAGTCACTTTTCCCCATTCTTGGTTAAGCCTTCTTATTACTCGTCCTCGATGGAACACTGTCCGTGTTATCGGTGGACACACCTCCTCCAAACGCAAAGTTTCGCTTCCGAGAATCGCTTTTCCCTTTCACTTTCGTTCGCCGAACACCAAGCCAGAGCGATAGCTTGACTAAAAATTTCGTCTCACCTATTTTTCTTTTTCTTTCGTTTAATGAAACATCGAAACGTAAGATGGCAACTAGTTTTATTAATTTTAAATTGAATTTAAGGTCAGGCATGATTCCTCTTCACGCGTCTTTTCACGTTCAACGTGGTTACATTTTAAAATATTCTTTTTAAATAATATAACAAATATATTTGATATATATGGCAAATATATTTTTTAAAATATATAATTAAAAAATGAATTTATTTTAGTATTTGAAATTTTCTCCCTCCCGTAATTTTCTGAAATCTGCGTTGCTCAAACACGAATACCCATTGAAAGTCGACAATCTTAATTTCTCACTTTGAACGTCGCAATTCTCTGTGAACGTGCATTTCTGGATCGTATCGATTTCACATACTTTTACGTATTGTGCGTTTGTACATTTTCACTCCACAGTCTCTCTCGCGAATGCGTAAAAAGACGATAGCGGTTAACGTCTTAATGGCGCCCGTGAAAAACGTCGATTTGCATAGAACAGCGCGCTCTGATAACCGAAAAACCAGCCCGGAGGGACGGCTTGGGACCAGCCTTGCCCCGACCAACTCACTCGAGTTCACCGTGAACGATAACCCGTAAAATGGCGGTGCTCTTCGCGGTCTCCAGAGACGGCTGGAAGAACCGTGGAACGAGCCAGTTCCCGAGACGCTTCGACAACCCATGGCACGTCAACCGTGCGGAAAACAACGACGCGAAATCCGGGACCTCTTGACGTCAAGCCTCGAAACGTTTTATTCACAATGAGACGCGTCCCTTTCGATTTTTCACGGCCGTGAGGCACGGAGGGAAGCCTGGAAATTTATCCACGGTTTTCGAAAAGTCTCGGGACGATCTTCGCTTCGTGGTGTGGTGTGTGTCTCTCTCTCTCTCTCTCTTCATGGTTTGGAGAACGGGCAGGACGCGGTGATTTATGATCGCTCGGCTTGTTGACCCTCGGTTATGACAGTGGTCTGGCGCTTATGACCTTCCGCAGAATACCGTAGGCTTCTAAGGACGATCATCGTCGTCCCTACTCTCTCTCTCTCTCTTTATTTCTCTTTGCTGAAAGTCTGGTCATCGACACGGGCCACCAATCTTCCCCGGGGGCTTTTGTCGCTTTTGCCAGCGCGCGATAGCGCACTTTTCCTTCTCTCTCTATCTCGGCTTTCTCGAATCCGTCGCTGAGAAGTGTTTGCGAAACTTCTATGGTCATTCATCTTTTCCAACGGTTAGGTGAATCCGTGTACACATTGAGGCCGTCGTGTCGTTGTTTGAGGATGTACGTACTTGTATGTACACGTGTTCCGATATTCTCTTTCTTTTTTATTTTGCTACGGCGGCGGATAGAATTTTTTTAGCAGCGTTTTCTTCTCACCTTTCCACGGTAGCTCTGGTGAAAATTTGGACTCGCTGTCCGCGTTGGAACTGCGATCGATTGGTAGAAACAGGCTCTGAAATCCCATTGGAATACTCTGCGAAACCCGTTTTCGTCTCGTTCCGACAACATTTCCTGTTACTTTAATTTCCCAATTATCGTATATTGTTCGAGATTTCCTTGAAAATGACAACGAAATGTTCTCTTTATCTTTTATTTTTATTTATACCAGTGGTATAGTATTCTCGAGTACTTTCTCTTATTTTCCCAATCTGTTTATTCTCGAATCAAACGAAGACTTCGCGCACTTTATAATCACGAAATTTGCCTTCCACACTTTCAACTAGTCGCTAGAACATCCCTCTCTCAATTTTATTTATCTTTGCGTTAAAAGAGAGAAAAACAGATACATAGTAAATTCATTATTTTTTTAATTTATTAATTTATTTAAATAGTTTAATCAAAATATTGAATTGTGATTTCAAAGATGTATTATTTTATTTTAAATTGTTATAAAAATATTTGTTTTTAGAATTATATTATTATCTATTAGTTTAATTGTATTACTTTTTATTATTTAATTATGAATTAATTTTTAAATGAAATATCATTAGTTTTAATTCTATGAAAATGAATATATTTTTAATTATAAATTATGAAACTTTATTATTTATTTTTTTAGCAATATCTATTATACATAATTCTCTTCCTTTTCACATCAAGTCACGAAAGTTCACCCTTTGCCAAAAATTTCCAACTTTCAACGAATCGCGAGACACGTCTCCCAGAACAGGGTGAAAGAAACGCACTGAAACACTCTTGGAAAACCCTTTGTTTCGGTTCGTACTCGTTCCAACTCGCCTTACCCTTCCACGCGTGTATACCTGGTGAGCAGGAAATCGAAGCGTGGGAAGACGAAGGTCCGCAAAAGCAGACCCCATGCCGCTAATTGTAGGTGTTGGCCAGGTCGTTCGGCCCCAAAATCCGATGATTACGGCATTTAGGCAGATATCCCGTGATTACGGGGATCCTGGCTTTTCCCTCGTCGCCCATTCGTTTTGCTTCTTTGCCGGTGATTATCGTGGCCCGCACGAGACGACGCCTAAACAGCGAGAGCGAGAACACCGTGGAGAGAAGGGACCGGTGTCTATCGTTGGCGTGTCAGAATCGCTTTTAATCGCCGGATCAGACCCGCCGTGATTTACCATCGCGCTACGAGAGAAAAGAGAAAAAAGAAATACAGTTCTTAACAAAGACCCCAAAGATTTTTGATCATTTGAGGCTGTGATTGATTCGTTGGTTCGTTATAGAGATACACACGAGTTCATCGAGGGCTTGGTTTTTCGAATGATTCGTTGAAATCAGAGGGTATCGATAATTTACGATTTGAATTTAAATTCAAGCATCGTGTCTTAGTAACTGGGGAATATTTCTGACGAAGGTTGGATCTTACGTTGATTTTAGATCCATCTTGGAAGATTTATCAAAGGTAGAAAATGAACGTGCTGAGCAGATTGATATAGTGTCGTGATATTTTGACGAATGAAGCAAATTTTTACTCGAGTTTCATTTTTTTTTTCTTTCTTTTCTTAATACAGCATACACATAAATTTATAAGTTATATAATTATTAAAACATTATACAATTATGAAAATTGTATAGTTAATTCATAAATACATATATATTCACAAATTTATGAGACTGTAAAATCTGCAGATTTTGATAATTCACTCGTGGGACAGGTACGACAATCAACATCAAACTGCCGCTACGATATAGATCAAAAAAGATTCGTTTATTCCTTAAATATTGCGAAGAAAAAGAATAAATGTAAAAAAATAAAAAATAATCATAATCTATATATAAATATAATTATATATAAAATAAAAATTAAATGTAAAAATTCCATTAACATTAAAAATCTTAAATAATAATAACTTTTATTAAATATAATAATAAAAAATAAAAAAATAATAATAATAACTAATTCATTAATTACATAAATACTATATATATATATATATATTTATATTAGTTATACAATTATTTATTAAATTTTAATTTACAAAATTAATGTTTTATTAATTAAACTACATAACTAATTTAAATTTCCTTAATTATCTATAATTCTCAAAATTATTATTTTATATTAAACTATTTTTTGATTTAATTTAAATTTATTATTTAATTAAAATAATTCGTATCGATAATCCAGAATATATAAAATAAATATATTAAAAACATTTTAATTTAAAATAAAAACAATTTTTATTTAAATTAAATGTATAATTTATTAATTCTATTATTATAATAATATAAAAACGATTTCTTTTCGACAGAAATTCCCACGCTCGTCTATCAATCGAAAAACCCCCCCTTCAAGGAACCAAGGAAAATACTCCATTTCCTAATCGTCAAACGAACGGATTGAAGTCGTCAAACTTCGTCAAACTTCTGACAATCGCGCGCGCACGCTCGAAACACGCGGAGAGACTGAGAATACAACGAGAGGGAGAAGGATTTCGAGGAAATTGTGAGACAATGATCCCACCCCCCCTCTCGCACATCAGTATTCATTATACAACACCGTTTTCAATTACCCGAAGGTTTCGAGGGAAAGTCTGACGAAAGGATCGATGAGTGATCCCGCTAGAAAAACCGCCGGTCGTTTACACGTCTCCCTCCCCCCCCCCTCCCCCTCCACGGTGGATCTTGCGGTGTTTCCTCCGAGGTGTTGGGTTTTTCTTTATGCGCGTTATGCTGCTGCCCGTTTGAAATTCAAACCGAAACCGCCACGATGAATCATGTACTTATCGATTCAACACGGGAGCTTCGTTCGACTGTCTCGCTTCTTCCTCTTGCCCCTCTTTCGTCCTCAGCGACTGGCTAAAAGAAAAAGGAGAAGGCTGGTCGCGTCTCGCATGGCGAAACACGCGAAATATTCCCCGCTCTCTGTTTCGAGGAACTGCGAGTGTTTATTGTAGAGTCTACTAATCTAGTATCTAGTAAATTTAGTATCGAGTAAATTTTGCTACGCGAACATTTCCAATCGTAATTGAATGACGTAGACGTGGACGTGGAGTTTTAACACTAGGGCATAAACGGTGATTAAAATATAAAAATTGCCACTGAAGATACTAAAATAGGGAGAGATAGAATTTAGACTTTATGACACAATGGCGTACACAGGCTTTTATTTACACGTGAATAAAGAAAAGTTATATGTTATAACTTTGTATTACTATTTGATATATATATATATATATATATATATATATATATATATATATATATATATAGTAATTATATATAAACTATTTATACATAATTTATATATTAATCATTTATACATAAATAGAAGAGTTATAATATATGACTTTTTAATAAAATATATATTATATTCAGTATAATATATAACTAATCAATAAAAATATATATATATAAAATATAGTCAATATAATATATAACTAATTAGTAAAGAAAAGTTGTAAACTATTTACACATAAATAAAAAAAAAGTTATAATTAATAACTTTTTAATAAAATATATATTATATTGAATATAATATATAACTAATCAATAAAAATATATATATATAAAATATAATATACAACTAATTAGTAAAGAAAAGTTATTTAAATCATTAAAAACACTATTTCACGCCTGTAAAAATAGTAATTGGTCATTTTGACCATTTTGGTAGTCCTAGTGTGAAGCATGTTTGTCCATCTTTGGAGTCGTTTTAATGGCGATAAAGTAAAATAAAATTACTGAAACGGCGAACCTCCAGTGCACTGGGAGAATGATCGAAAAGAGTTTTGTTTTCAGTATGAAATTACAAATGAATGCACTCTCTTAAAATTCGCCCTGGGTTTTTCAACCCTCACTCGCTCAGTGGTAGTACATAGTGGGAATTAAGTAAATTCAATGGCGAGAAGCATCACTTTGCCAATATACGCTAATGCACCTGCTTGCCTGACGCGGCTAAAAAATTTACCCCGAACCTGAGAAAAATTAATTAACCAATACTCCAATTACCGAAGGTGTCGTAAAGTTTCACTTGTCTACGATGGCGGCCAGCCACTTTCAAAGTGCGTCGATACCTTTTCTTTTCTTTTTCTTTTTTCTTTTCTCCTTTGCCGATACTTCGCGTCACCTTAATTCGTAACAGAAACGTTTTCGATCGAAAAAAAAAAGAAAAGAAGGAAAGAAAGACTAAAATCGAACTGTGACGACGTCCTGGAGCTCTCGAAATATGTATTTGAATAGCAACTCTTCATCTGGTAATTTAAATTGGCGAAACTCAAAGAAAAAGAAAAAAAAAGAAAGAAAAAGAGGACCGTGGAAGAATGAAGTGAATAGATGAGGGAGAAAAGGAGAATTAGATTACGTCTAATGGCCTGTAGGCATCGGACTCGAGTACGTCCATCAACCGGAGAGTATATTCGAGCAGAACGTGAAATAATTGATAGAACAGGTTGCAACGCACGCTGCAGGAATTTAAAGGGATTAGATCGGCGACTGGTGGATCGTTATACCGATTGTCTGACGTTTCTAACTTCGTAGATCGATGAATTATTTCGTACGAGGACGTCGACGTAGCACGATACCGCGTTGAAGAACCGTGAAGATATTGTACGAGTAACGAAAAACTGAAAGAATACAGAGAGAGAGAGAGAGAGAGAGAAGGTTGAATAAAAGTTGGGTTAGGGAAAAAAGTAGGGCAACATTTCCCACGAGAAATTTCGTCGATCTGCAACGTAACAAATTGTCTCTATCGTTCTCTTCTCTCTTTTCGCAGAGATACCGAAGAATGAGTATAACAACAAGAATCAGTCCACGGGGAATAGTCCAATAAAAGTCGAGCTGCAGAACAACATGGACAGGTAAGCCTATCTCATTTTCTATCTTCTGTGTTGTACATAGCGTTTTTCTTTTTTTTTTTTTTTTTTTTTTTCGTTTCTCTCCGAAGAAGCTGGAAAGTTCGAGAGGTATTTTCAATATTTTGTAAAGTGGGGCACACATTATTTAATGCGCTCGATAACGTTGACGAAGTTTAATTAAAAATATCGATGATGGTAAATGGTATAATAATATTTTCGTAACAGTACCAATTGAGTTTTCTTTTAGTTTAATTTCGTCTTCATTTTTATGTTATTACACGTACGTGTGTGTAATTAAAATGTTTTACATTGGAGTTTTACATTGATGCAATTAATTGAATTATTGAATTTATTTAAATACATTGCAAATACTAGAACACCGATTCAGTAGATATTTGTGGAAACATTCGAATCTCATTGTCAGTTAATTGAAAGACTCACTTTCAAATAATCTAATTTAACGTACGTACAAAGTTTCCGAATGTACATCCGAAATATCGACCGTCGGATCCTAAAATTTTGATTGCATTATAAATTCGTTCTACAATGCTCACTTGAAAGTTAGAATTTTTAAAACAAAGATAACGAAAAGAATTAATCCGCCAAATTGTCATTTTCTACCCTTGTATCGAAGTCCTAATTTTAATTGCACGATTTGTAGAACTTTCATCCCCCAAATATCTCTCAGAACAAAAGTATCTGTCCTGAAAATATGAATCTTGAAAGTGATAATCGAAAATTCCGCGGATCGTGAGTCTCAATCGAGTGGCAGCTCTCTCCCGCGGTTTATTATCGCGACAATCGAAAACTAGAAAGTGACAGACACCGGGAAAACGTTTCACGGCGAAACTGTGGAATCCCCGTGGCGTCGAGTTTACGAGACCGTTTAGTAAATTTTCGTGCTCGTATCGAGTGAAAACCGAGTGGCTGCCAAAGGAACGCAGATTTTTCACGGCGGCAAACACGCTGTCACGTGCAACAAAACACCGTTCCTCCACCTCGGAATGACACCTCGCCTTCTAAACATTGACTCATTGTGCGACACCGTCTGAATGGATGATTCACAGGATCTCTTTCGAGTAGTATAATACACGCTACGTTCTTCGTTGTTCAAGAAGAGATCGCACGGTTCATTCGTTCCGTTTCCTCGAAGATTGCCTCTCCCTTCTTTGCTCTTTTCCTCTATTATTCCGTTAGCTTTTGGACTTTCGAAGAGGGAGACTCTGTGCGTACGTGTATAAAATTCGAATATATCAGATAATTTTCTTTCGTGCTGCAGCTATTGAAAAACATCCTCCGAGTGCTTAAATAATTATTGTTATATTCAATGATATTAAAATAATTTAGATTAAAGTCTAAATGTGTAGTCGTTAGGAATATGGAGCAAATTAAAAATGCGTTCGTGCATGTTGCAAGCTGTTACTCTGCTTGAACCTTCAACCTCTTGCGTTGGAATGACGTGCCAATAAAAATTGCAACATATTCTCAGTTTCAAATATATTTAAATGTAAAACAAATGATTCACATTTATTTTATTATGTATTGTTATATATTATTTTATTATTATATTATATTTATTTTATTTGTTTGTGTTTATATTTATTATTACTTGTTAATCATTTCTATCCAGTGATGTCGTACCGACGAATTATTGTATATACGGTTCGGCCGCTCGTTATGGTCCGCGCAACGGGTTAACAGCTAAATTTGTATTTTTCACCCCTTTGTCATCGTCCCTCTGACACAATGTCAAAAGTCCAAAAATAAAAGGAACAAAAATCCCTCCGAGCGATTTGGAATTAGAAGATACTCTCTTCTTCGAGTAGCGAATTGAAAAAAAAAAAATCACATTGCAAATAGTTACTCCATTTTCAAAATGACAGGCCTCGTTCTCTCGCGAGGATCTGTCTAACAATCGCGTTCTTGAAAGTCGGCGAAAATCCCTCCGTCTTTCCGACACGTCAGATCAAACATCAAATTAAATACCAACTAACTCTCTCGCAAGATTAGACAATCTCCTCTCTCTCTCTCTCTCTCTCTCTCTCTCTCTTTGCGATCTGACGATTAAACGCTAGCAAAGGCTACGTATATATCCGGAGTGGTGCGCGGTAAAGTGGTGAAGTAAAACGAGCCCGTGTGATTTCGTACGTTCTCGTCGCCCGAAACGACGTTGATTTCAAAGGGAAAACGGGGGGCGAAAGGGGGTGGTGGGACGTCGGTTCGCGTCGTTTGATACGCGGGCAAATATATTTGTACTCGTCACGTGCTCGTCGCGCAAAAGCATCGCAAGGCGGCACGGGCCACGGCAGCGCAGCCCTGGAGTATGTTTATGCTGAACGTGGTGGAAGCGCGCGCGTTTTCCAAGTAACTCCGAAACGTCTAACAAAAATATTTAAACGGGACGCAGGGGGGGGGCCCGACACGGGGATTGCTGCCTGTTTGCTTTCGTTGCATCACGCGATAATGGAAAACGAAAGCCAGACGCCGCGCGCCATCCTTCTCTTCTTCTTCTTCTTCTTCTTCTTCTTCTTCTTCTTCTCGCGGAGGTCTTCTCTTTACCTCTCCGTCAAAATCGCGCCAATTCTCTTCTCCTTTTTGTTTCTATTTTTCCTCTTTTCTTCTTTTCTTCCTTCACCGGAGGAGAGAGAGAGAGAGAGAGAGGGTTGATTCTTCTCAAGGTTTAAATATTTGGCGTACGAGTTAACTCCGAGCAGAGGGAACTTTCAAGCATTTCCAACGGGATGTTTGGATATCAGTTTTGTTTCGGAGATCGAAGAAGTTTCGTGGGATTTAATTTTCGAACGAGTCTGTCGCATCTCCATTGTGTCGCCATATATTTTTTTTTTTTTTTATTAATAGATCAATTGCGATTATACGCGTGTCATTTTTTTCATCTGCAATTAGTGTCTGAAACCCCCATCATTTCATTGTCTATGATAACCGCGAAGAAAAATTTATTTTCTGTTTAATTTTTCAACGGATCGTGGCAACGGGCCGCGCCTCCGTTATAACTGTTAATTAAAATTGCATCGCTGGTTGATACGGTTTTTATCAGTGTTCGTAAAGTTACGTATCCCATCTATTATTTTATTGTTTCCAATATCACGAGGGTGGGGAGGAGGGGGGGGGGATTTATTTCTATTCGAGAGTTTTAATTTTTCAACTGCTGCACCTCCGTGTGTGATTGTTAATTATAATTGCAACATCGGGCTGATGCGATTTTTATTAGTCCGTCGTTTCGTTATGTTCCCAAACACTGCGAAACTTATTTACACCTTTAATATCTGTCAATTTGGCGCGAGTTAAATATATAAAAGTTAAAGGTCCGTTTGAGGATTAAAGGAAGAAATTTTTTCCTCTTGTTATGAGAATACGAAAAAGAGAGTCGGTCTGATGTTCGTGTAATGACTTTTGATTTCAGGGTACCTTTACCGTACGGCCACGCGCCCTCGATGATCCCAATGAGGAGACAAAGCATACGCTGCCATTTTGTCAAAGGAGTGGACTGGTGCAGCTGGAAATTAATCGCTATGATACTGCTTATGGTCTCGCTGTGCATAACGGCAGCGCTGGCCTACGTAGTTGGTAAGTCGTGCTCTAATTTATACTTTATAATCATCCGTTCAAGCCAGTTCGTTAACGATTAATGATTAATCGACTTTCGTCACTGAATACAGAGCGATTTCACTGACAAATAACTAAATCTTCATAGATCTCTTGGATCTCTTTAAAATTTGAAAATTCGCAGAAATAGCGAATGAATCTCGTTAACTTTGTTTCGTTGTGGGTATAACGTGTCGTAAACGCATATATGAAAATTAAGTATCGAACTAGGATTAGATGCCCTATTATATTAATATAAAAAATACTTTTATAATTAAACGTTAAATTATTAGAATAAAGTAACATGGCGGCCTTTTAATCTTTTTTTAGGGAAATTTATTGTTCAATTTGATGATTCACGATGAGAAATACTTAAATTATATTTACGTATTGTTATTATAATTTGTGAATAAAAATTACATAAATAGAAATTTTATAAAATTACATTTTAAATCGAAATGTAGTATGTTTAAGAATAAATGAATTATAAAAAATGTAATTTTTGAATAATTAATTTTGAAATTTTTAAGGATTTAATAGTAAATTAATTGAATTGAGTATCAATTGGTGTACACATTGCCAGTCAATTTCTAATAGAAATAAATAAATAAGTTCTTGTAATATAGGATCAAAAATCACTTCCTGTTAAAAGAGCACAAACGTGCGAACGCTCTGGCATTATTTGAAAGAAATAATTTTTAAAACGTAATGAAAAAAAAAAAATTCCAACTCAAGTTTAATTTAAAATTAACAAAATTAGATTTTCCCTTATATTCTGATGTTTCGTCCCCCCCCCCAAAAAAATAGGTGGGTCCATCCTATGTAACAATAACAATACTACAACGGTGTAATAAATATTTGTGATGAATAAATTATCAAAAGATGTTCTCCAAGTTGATGACTGTAAAATCCACGAATGTTTACCGAATAAAATCGATCCGAGATGAAGTTACAAAAATCCAGCACCGACGTGATGAGAAAACGATCGTTTCGATTTCAGTTTCCAGCATAGTGAACCGGTCGTACCAGGGTACGAAAGCGTGCGCGGTCCTGGTCGGCGAAAACTCGGACACGAAACCGCTGTCCTCGGACGGGAACAAGACGTCCACGTCGGCGACCGCGTCTTCGTCGCAGTCCGGCGGCCGGACACGGCAACAGGCGTCCTCTGGAGGTAGTATCAGCCCATCGACTAGCATGTCACAGCACGCGTACACCCGTAAACGTAGGGACACGTATTATAACCAGCATGCATGGTTGTTGCACCAAACTGTCTCATCCCTCGAACGCGATCAACGACCATCGTCGCCGGACGCGACGAGCGTGGATCCTCCCCTTGGTGGTGTGGTCACCGTGCATGAAACGAAGCATGCGAATGATGAAAACGAGTCACCCTCGTCTCCGTTGTCTCTGTCCACCACGACAGCTCTGTTCACGTCGGGGTCGTTGCCACGCGCCAATGTCACTCACCCGCTCGAATCTTCGACTGTCGCTAACAATCGCACCACTGTCGCTGCATCCGCCTCTGTTCAGCCTGTCGACACTTTCGTTTCACTTGAGGATCGAGCCACGGCGAGCGAGACGACCGATTTCGACGACGTCGAGTCGTTCACGAGAGGCTCGATCGACGAGTCTGGCGAGTTTGGCGACGCTCGTGTCGGAACTTTCGTCCCCGGGGAAGCGTCCAGTTTGGAAACGTCCTCGGCGAGCGTCGAATCGATCACGAACGCGATGAGACGCGATCCGGCTGCACGCGGCGCGTCTAACGATTCAGAGACGACTTTGCCCGCGAATTTCGAACGCGCGGAATCTGGCTTCGACGGTGGGGAATCGTACACGTACGCGGATCGCGCGAATTTTCAACGTGACGAGTCTGACGTCGAGCTTGAATCGCCGGAGGATTTGAAACACGACGGATCTCGTGTGAATCTCGCGCTGGAAAACGAGAAAAATTCGCCGACTTTGCCCGCGAATTTTGATCCAACCGACGTCGAACGTTCGACCAGTTCGATTTCGTCCGCAACTACCGAATCCGCGGCGATTCTCCGTGAAACGAAATCGGTAGAAAGCAACGGAGAGTCGACGAACGTAAGTACCGCAACGTTGGCGAGCGTAGCGCCGGCGCAAGTAGTAGAGCACGTAGATGTCGCTAGTTTGATATCTCCAAAGACCGACAGCCCGAGTAGACCGGAGATGGAAGACGGTAAGAATCGGGAAGCGAAGATTGCTCTGAACGAACCGACGGATCGCAAGTACGCCGGTTTCTCCAACTTCTCGGACGTGGTGAAAGAGATGGAAGAACTCTCGCGCGAGGATGCCTCCGCCGAGTCGGAGGGCCCCCACCCGAATTACACAAACAGCTCGGAAAAGTCCGAGGAACTGCAACGAGACTACCCCGTTTACAACTACGGGCAGGACGAGGTGGAGATCGTGAGGCTGAGCCAGGAAGCCGCGAGGAACAAGGAAGAGCGAGATCTCCCGTTGGAGAACGAGCTGAGGACCAACAACGTCCCCCGTAAGTCGAGCTTGGCGCGGCAGTCGGGTGATCTGAAGGTGATAACCAGAGAGGAGAGCGACGAGGAGTTTCTGAGAAAGTTCGGCGACATGTTCAACCACGAGAGATCGTCGGAGGACAGCAAGCCTAAGCTGGCCGAGTCGTCAGCGCCCCCTTTGACGCAGCAGGTGAAGATCATCGAGGTGCCGGTTGATCGTTCTCGTCAATCGTCGTCGTCGTCGTCGTCGCAGAATCATCGGCTGCTTGTGAACATCACCATAGCTTCTGGCGACTCAAAACCGCTTTACGTGCTCTCTGTGTCGGTGCCAACCGGTGGCGAGGATACCGTCGATGACAAGCGAGCGTCCAACGTGAACGTGGACGAGGTGAAGATGCACGACGACGACAGACCAACGGTGGACGATGTTTCGAGCATGGCGAAGAACTCTGCCACAGCCGAGGACAATCGTTTGCCACCGCCGCCTCAGCCACCGTCGTCGCCACCGCCGCCGATCTGGGCCGGTGGCGAGTGCGAGTGCTCCTGCCCGTGCATGGACTCGTCCTCTGACGAGTGGGACACGTTTTCAGCAATGGACGAGTCCTCGCTACTCGGATTCGAGGATCTGGCGTCGCACGATACGAACCTCTCGATGAACGAGCATCGAGAGACAACGGTGTCGGACACGGCGGCGCCAGCATCGTCTAAGGACGAGGCGGAGAGTCGCGCGAGCTCGACGAAGGAGGAGACAACGAGCACTGTCGGCTATGAGAATACGACGACCGAGGAGAGTACCGTGGCTACTGTCGAGCACTGGACTAACTCGAGTTCTGAGGATCAGACGAGTGGTGTAGGGTTGTCGTGTTCTGGGACAACGCCGTTACCCCCAGAACCCACTATACTGATCCTGGAAGGTGAGGCCCCGTTTTATCGTTACTCGCTTTCCAACGTTTGCTCTGTTTTCACACTTTTGGACTCCTCTCGATTCCTGACTGGATGCGGATTTTCTTTTTCTTTTTTTTTTTTTTTTTCATTTGCTGTAACATATCTGTTTGCTTGTCTCTCTTATTCTTACTCTTCTCTCTCTCTCTCTCTCTCTCTCTCTTTTTTACTAGCTGACACGCAGAAGCTTTTCTTCCGGAGCTTGGATAATATTGTTTGTACTGTTATGTATATACAGATATTCGCGAGGTTGTTGTTAGATTACGGACGTTTGTGCAAATTTACTTTGCTCTATCGCGTGAAATATTTTTATTTTTACGCGAAGGGAACGCGATAAGTCTTCTACCGGGGTGGGAGTTGGAAAATATTGATCTACGCATTTGAGTCATATTTCCTCTTTTAACCGCGGCTAGAAAAATTTGGAATTTCCTCGTAAATGGATAAACGTCTGTAATCTACTTATTATACCGAAAGTTCGTTTTGCCTGTTCGTTGGGTTTAGAACGTTGGACGGTGGTTAGAAAAGTTTGCACGATATTGTAATATAGTGCTGGTGCATCGTGGCGTTTACGCAACTACGTAACCGAGGTATTTCCTAATCAACTGTTGCACGAGATTCTCCGGGACAGAGAGAAAGAAAAAGGCCTGATAAGAATTCGTTCGAGGATCCCATCGACGAATCAACCCTGTTTTTAGAGCTCAGCTCTCTTCTCTTCAAACAATATCAAAATACGAAAATTTCCAGTGATTTCAAGATTAAAATTCGTCAATTTGCAAATGGATCAAATGGTTGAGAATCAATTCTATTTTCTAAGACTGACAGAAGCTGATCGATAATTCGTGAATTTTCACCTTGACAGACTTTTTCGACCAGTTGAAAAACAATTCGTTTGTATGAGTATTGTGTCGTGTAATGTTGAAATCAAAGTCGTCGACGAATGAATGAGACTAGAAACTTGTTAATCAATGGATCATGTTTAGCAGTTAGAGGTTAGTTGTACGAAAGAAAGTCACACGATTCGCTGATGCGCAAGCCTAGCTAAGTATAAAGCCACGCAATTGTTTTACATTACCCTTTACGCTTCACATTCACGCAAGAGCAATCAGTTTTCTTGAGGAGGACGTCATTCTTCCACATTTTAATCACGCTATTACATTATGAACAATTAATTGACTCTGCTCGGTTAATGTGATCTTCCAACTTGAAGAAACAAATTCGGATCAATATTTTTCGAATATTAAACGCTATTGATTGGCGACACAATTTGAACGTGAAAAACAGTGGAATGACCTCAGTTGTAATTCACACTCCAGATTTGAGAATTTTCTTGTCAAGCTTACAGGGGAAAAGGTACACTCTGTTAACCACTTGCGCTGGCAACCGTTTGCGGACCATAACGAGTGACCAAACCAGTGTACAATAATTCGTCGCTTTCTTTTTGAACTCGTCGATATCATGTGATATCATTGGACAGAGATTATTGAGAAGTAATAAATTTGTTTTGCATATTTTGTTTTACTTAGATATACTTAAATACAATTAGTTTGTTTTACTCAAATATACTTAAATACACTTAGTTTGTTTTATTTAAATATACTTAAATACACTTAGTTTGTTTTACTTAAATATGCTTAAATGTACTTAGTTTGTTTTACTTAGATATACTTAAATACACTTAGTTTGTTTTACTTAAATATACTTAAATGTACTTAGTTTGTTTTACTTAAATATACTTAAATACACTTAGTTTGTTTTACTTAAATATACTTAAATACACTTAGTTTGTTTTACTCAAATATACTTAGAACTGAGAAAATATTACAATTTTGAAACGAAAAAAATTCTCGACGTGCGCGCAAGGGGTTAA
>JAWNGG020000368.1:0-158858 GCA_036937485.2 Tetragonisca angustula | reverse complement strand
ATTTTGCTGAATTTTGAGCATTGAAGAATTTTTGTTGCTCGACTCTTTAAAAATTCTGTTTCTGTCAAGCCTGATCCACCTGATTTGCTTCTGAAAATTCTTAGAGTATAATTTTGTTCTTCTTTTCTTCTTCTTCTTGTAATTTTGCTGAATTTTGAGCATTGAAGAATTTTTGTTGCTCGACTCTTTAAAAATTCTGTTTCTCTCAAGCCTGATCCACCTGATTTGCTTCTGAAAATTCTTAGAGTATAATTTTGTCCTTCTTTTCTTCTTCTTCTTGCAATTTTGCTGAATTTTGAGCATTGAAGAATTTTTGTTGCTCGACTCTTTAAAAATTCTGTTTCTGTCAAGCCTGATCCACCTGATTTGCTTCTGAAAATTCTTAGAGTATAATTTTGTTCTTCTTTTCTTCTTCTTCTTGCAATTTTGCTGAATTTTGAGCATTGAAGAATTTTTGTTGCTCGACTCTTTAAAAATTCTGTTTCTGTCAAGCCTGATCCACCTGATTTGCTTCTGAAAATTCTTAGAGTATAATTTTGTTCTTCTTTTCTTCTTCTTCTTGCAATTTTGCTGAACTTTGAGCATTGAGGTTAGACAACGAATTTCTGTTGTTTACTTATGGTAAAACGCGTAGTTGAGAACGTAACATGAAACATTGTCGATACTGTTTTAACCCCTTGACATATTGTAGAATGACGTCATCTGGAAAACGTCATGCGTTTCCTGAGGATACTATCGAATTATTAATTTGTCCCTTCGTTATTTTTTTATTAGTTTTGTTCACAAGCATCGTGTTTACGACATGCTGCAGTATAAAAATGAATTTTCTGAAGTTCACGCTACGTTTACTAACGAATGTTAAAGTAAAATGTAAATGTCACTTTTTGGTCATGTCGAGTTTTGCTTAATTCTTATTTGCGCGAGGCTTCTACTTTGACGACTTTTCGAGATCGTTTCTTTTTAAAGATTTTTCTGTAGATCGAGTGTAACTGGTGCTTACTAAAAAGTAGGAGTGCTTTTACTCTCAAAAATTGCAAAGTAATAAAAATTCATTCAAACACAGTAGAAGTAGAAACGTTAAAAAATTCTTTTCGTAACTCGATCCATCATGGTTTTAAAAAATTCTGTCTTTAAAAAACTCTCTTCTCTTTCTGTATAATTTCTTTTTTCCTTCTTTTTTGCAATTTTACCGAACTTTGAGCTATCAGTCAGTGAGGTTAAATGACGAAATGTCGGGATTCTTTAGATTCCTCGAATTTTTGCTATTTAATTCTAAAATGTTCAAAGTTCAATAAAGCGATGAAAGAAACTCGCACAGCAAGTTTCTAAACTTTGATCTTCAAGACCGTGATGGATTTAGTCATAAATAAAGTTTCTTTCAGTATTTTTACATACGTGTAATTTTTTTTTTTTTTTTTTTAGAGAAAAGAACACTTTTCCATTTGCTAGGGAGGAATTCGAGGGTAGTGAAACATAAGTCTTTAAACTAGACTAATTAGACTAACTAGATTGCTACATGATCTTTAACGAAGTTGTAACAGTTCAAGGTATTGACAATATTTCATCTAAATTAATCGCGGCGCGAGGAACTGACCCCGCGAGAAATAGAATTTGTATTTGCCAAGGAAATGAGATGAGAAAATTTTTGGTGGAAAGTCAAAAACATCCAGCAACAACGGTACACATTTCGCTTATTTTTCTTTTTTTCTCTTTTCTCTTTTGTATCCTACATGCAAACGGCAAACTCGATAAAATACTATTAACCCTTTGAGTTCAATTTGCTTTCAATGTTGTTGCACGTCCATCTGTATTTACTTTTAGGTAAATTAACGTACGCAACGCTTCGAAATTCAATGTTTCCCACTTATTTATCATCATTGTTGTTGCACGCAATGCAATTTACTTTTTACACTGTGATTTTTTTACACACATAAATGCGTCCTTTTTAAAAAAAAACTGCGACGATTTTTAAAGCAATTCTCCACACAGAGGAATTTTACACGAAATTTGCCCTGTCACTTCCAGCGTGACGTACATACGTAGTTCAAAGGGTTCGTGTTTGAAAACCATACGCGCAGTTGTTCTCATTACCGTAAATCTCGCCTCTTCGTTTATTTAACAACATCGCCCTCCCCATCCCACCCCCTAACTCGAGTCGTCGAAACACCCTCGAAAGTGAAAATTCGTGTCGCGGCTAATGTTTGTCCAATTGTGCCCGCGATAAGATTCACAAGCAGGCAAGTTACTGTTTGATCGCGTTATCGCGCGAGAAGGATACAACGGGGAGGGATTGTAATCTCCTCCCTCTCCGAGACGGTGGAAGGTCGAAGCACACGGTCGACAATTTCCCTCTCGAATGTGGAAAAAAAGATACGAAAGAAAGAAGGAACGAACCTTTTTCCGCGAATTTGGCTTCTACTTTGCCTCTTGGCCAGAACACGGGGTGTCCATAAAGTTTCTTCACAATTGCAAAAATTTATTACAAAGGCAAATGAAAAGACAGACAAGTGAACATTATTAAGAAATAAGACGTATATATTTAAGTTTCTTCCTGCCTCATTTAATACACCTCTATACGGGCACCATTAGTTGCACGAAGCACATCGAGACGGTGCTCGATTTCTTACACGATCGATGCTTTTCCTCAGATGTTTTTGATCGTTCATTTCTCCTTTCATCGAACACTGTTTCTCTCTCCATAAACTTCTTACACCATGCACGAATTGATCTCTTCCATACTTAGTTCTGAAGCTTCGCTGACAATGGGTCACCAGATCCGATTTCAATAAACCACGATACACACTGTGTCTTCTCTTGAGCAGTAGCCATTTTGTAAAGCATTCATTTAACAGTATCTTATTCATCAACAAGGTACCTGAAATTTAATGTGATAAAAATCTTGATAACCACTGACCATGTAGAACAAAATCTGACGAAGATATCTTACCAATTGCCTTTGTAATAAATTTTTGAAATTGTAAAGAGACTTTATGGACACAATGTTATGTTAAAGATGTCTTGTTTCGAACAAAAGTACAGGACATTACTAATCTACACCAGAGGTGTATTAAACGAAGAAGAAACTTGGATATATACGTCTCATTTTGTAATAATTTTCACTTGTCTGTCTATTCACTTGCCTTTGTAATAAATTTCTGAAATTGTAAAGAGACTTTATGGACACCCACACACTGTTATGTCAAAGATGTCTTGTATCGAACAAAGGTACAGGACATCACTAATCTAAACCAGAGGTGTATTAAACAAAGAAGAAACTTGGATATATACGTCTCATTTTGTAATAATTTCCACTTGTCTGTCTATTCACTTGTCTTTGTAATAAATTTCTTTAATTGTAAAGAGACTTTATGGACACCCACACATTGTTATGTCAAAGATGTCTTGT
The DNA here is from genome assembly GCA_036937485.2 of Tetragonisca angustula. NCBI lineage: Eukaryota > Metazoa > Arthropoda > Insecta > Hymenoptera > Apidae > Tetragonisca > Tetragonisca angustula. The sequence goes on along the minus strand of JAWNGG020000368.1, from coordinate 155,452 downwards.
ATCGAACAAAGGTACAGGACATCACTAATCTAAACCAGAGGTGTAGTAAACAAAGAAGAAACTTGGATATATACGTCTCATTTGGTAATAATTTCCACTTGTCTGTCTATTCACTTGCCTTTGTAATAAATTTCTGAAATTGTAAAGAGACTTTATGGACACCCACACAATGTTATGTCAAAGATGTCTTGTATCGAACAAAGGTACAGGACATCACTAATCTACATCAGAGGTGTATTAAACGAAGAAGAAACTTGGATATATACGTCTCATTTTGTAATAATTTTCACTTGTCTGTCTATTCACTTGCCTTTGTAATAAATTTCTGAAATTGTAAAGAGACTTTATGGACACCCACACAATGTTATGTCAAAGATGTCTTGTATCGAACAAAGGTACAGGACATCACTAATCTAAACTAGAGGTGTATTAAACAAAGAAGAAACTTGGATATATACGTCTCATTTTGTAATAATTTTCACTTGTCTGTCTATTCACTTGCCTTTGTAATAAAATTCTGAAATTGTAAATAGACTTTACGGACGCTCTGTATTGTGTCATAGTATCGTCTCCCACGCCTCGCGGCCAGCATGACCACTCGTCCCGGACAAAGAATGCTTCTACCGACGTGTATTGTCATGTAAAAGACCAAAATATTCTCGCGTCGAGGGAGCTTGTGGTCCAAGAAAGGACTTGAGATTTTCGCAAATCTCTTCCATTCGCGGCGGCGACCACTCGATCGATCGAATAAATTAAATAAATTGAACCGTCTCTCAGAAGTCTGGCGAGTGGAGTTGCTTGTTCGCGGAAATTGTTTATTTTTCATCGAACACCACCATGCAGAGTTTGCTAGCACGCGCCTCGGTGAATACTCGATTCGCTGCGGTCGCGCGTCGACGTCCCGATCGGCGTCAGATATTTTATTCGATGAATTAAACGCTCGTTGTCACGTTGTAGGGTTGCACGCCAAGAGGGGAGGGGGATACAATTACGATACAAAGGATACATCGCGGCGTCGATGTTAATTAACGTTTTAACGCGTCGCGTAATTGCGATCGATCGCGTTTATTTTATTAATTTCGTGTATCAACCGATTACCACGTTGAGTTACGCTGGAAATACTATTTCGTTACACCGCACGACGAACCTCGAGTGATTATACCGGGCTTTTTCTGGAATAATGTACAACAATGAAGTCATCGTATCAGGTTGGTAACTATGTTCTTTCTTCTTCTGAAAACAAGCTCGAATAGGTATCGAATTAATGTTACGAGAACACTGTGCATATCATTTATTTAATTACGCAACAGTGTAATCAGTAATGAGAAATTATTACAATATATTACGACTTGTTACACGGTTCTACACGCTTCAGTATCATTCGATTCAGTACAATGGCGTATTACGCATACTATGTCGTATTATAGTTGTATACACATTACTACCGTATTTATAGGTTTAAAGTGAAAATTTTTAAGATAGACACGTACGTATGTCCATCTATTGAAAATATAATTTTTCGCCAATCCAATATTATTTGGTCATCTCGCGGCGAATTAAGAGACGATTGAAATGGAAATTATACAGGATGTCTCAAATTAAGAAACATTTCACGAATAGCTTCGACACAATAATAAAAAGGAAAAAGTTCCTACGAACATACATCTTTTTATTCTTCGAGTTACAGCTTGCGAGTATTTTATATTTTATTAACTTGATAAATTACTATTTATATCTTATATATATAGTTTGTATAGTATCTTATAATTTTATATGAATGGAGAAGACTAAAATTATATATTTAGTATAATTTATATTTATATATAATGATAATACATGGTAATAATATATATATATATTGTATATTTAAATTTTATATTTTATTAACTTGATAAATTACTATTTATATCTTATATATATATAGTTTGTATAGTATCTTATAATTTTATATGAATGGAGAAGACTAAAATTATATATTTAGTATAATTTATATTTATATATAATGATAATACATGGTAATAATATATATATATATTGTATATTTAAATATATTATTGTATTTTATATTTTATTAACTTGATAAATTACTATTTATATCTTATATATATATAGTTTGTATAGTATCTTATAATTTTATATGAATGGAGAAGACTAAAATTATATATTTAGTATAATTTATATTTATATATAATGATAATACATGGTAATAATATATATATATATATATATATTGTATATTTAAATTTTATATTTTATTAACTTGATAAATTACTATTTATATCTTATATATATATAGTTTGTATAGTATCTTATAATTTTATATGAATGGAGAAGACTAAAATTATATATTTAGTATAATTTATATTTATATATAATGATAATACATGGTAATAATATATATATATATATATATTGTATATTTAAATATATTATTGTATTTTATATTTTATTAACTTGATAAATTACTATTTATATCTTATACATATATAGTATTTGTATAGTATCTTATAATTTTATATGAATGGAGAAGAATAAAATTATATATTTAGTATAATTTATATTTATATATAATGATAATACATGGTAATAATATATATATATTGTATATTTAAATATATTATTGTATTTTATATTTTATTAACTTGATAAATTACTATTTATATCTTATATATATATAGTATTTGTATAGTATCTTATAATTTTATATGAATGGAGAAGAATAAAATTATATATTTAGTATAATTTATATTTATATATAATGATAATACATGGTAATAATATATATATATTCTCGTCGCAGCACGTATTTCTTTCTTTCCTCTTTTGCTCAATTTTTCAACCATTTTTACAAACAGAACTCGAAATTCTTCGCGTAACAAAGAAATTTATGTAAGTCACGTGCCAACAACGACTTTATGGTTCTTGATTAGGTTTCACTAACGTTTGATTTGTCATAGTTGTAGCATCACTGTGAGTCTGAATAATCAAATAATAAAAGTAACTTAACTTAATTACTCGAAATATAAAACATTACATCCAGAATGTTAAATGATTAAGTCGCTGTTAGAACGCACGCTTTCGCAGTGTTAAATGATCACGAAACTTTCCTGCCATTTTCCAAGAGAACTATTCGGCTGCGACCTATGGTTCCTTTTACCTTCGTGACGAGTAGAATACAACGCAGAGAACGAAACATTTTTCTTTCCACCCTGTGCACGCGTATTTGCGTACTTCTCGCGCACTGCATTTGCGTGCGTCCATCGTACATAAAAGTCCGCGCTCTACTTACGAAAGCAAGCAGATAAAATCAAATTCGATCGTAAATCGTACGATTGCACGAACTTTTCTCATTCGTTTAGACGTGCCGAGGTAGTCGCTGTTTATTCCACAAGACACACCCTTTACACCCTCTATAAAGAGAGAGAGAGAGAGAGAGAGAGAAAGAGTTGCAAACACGATCAACTTGCAAACCTGATCGCGTTCTGTAAATAGAAGGCGACTGATGCCAACTTTGAAATGGCAAGCCGTGCAACGACCGCTCGCCTCATGCATGACAATCTCGCGGCGCGTTAATGCATTGCAACAAGCGCGCTATGGAGAACTTTTTCCATGAGCTACCGCTTCGAACCTAACCTAACTTAACCCGATACTAGCCACGGACAAATTTTAAAGCGAAACGGAGAGAGATTTGTTGCGTCTCCATTTCGTAACATTGCGTTCTGCGTCCTTCTAATTCTCGTTCACTTTGCGCTTTCCTGGTATTTTCCGCGCACTTGCACAGAGTGGTCACTGAAAAACTGAACATTTACGGAAACACGTTTTTTTAAATTTTTGATTATTCTATCTGGAAATATAATTAATGGAAAATATAAATATAATATAATATATATATATATATATATATATATAACTAGAAACGAAATATATTTAGACCAGATATTTAACCAAAAGGAAATATGGAATAAATCATATACTTTGAAATATTCATTCCAATCTAAATCGTATCATTCTATAGAACGCGCTCACAGAGAATTTACAGATAAACTATGACAAATATTAACTGACTTATGATACTAACTCGATCTTATGATTAAATAAAACTAAACGCACGCAACTTAAAGCTAAGACGCACGCATCCCACGATGTCCCTGCGATATCCCTCGTCGTCCATCGGTGGCCCGCTGGGGGCCCAATAGTTTACTTATCAACTAATTATTCCCACAGTTCAGTTTAGATCGTGAAATGGAGAAAGGAAAGAAATTTTCACGATCTAAACTGAACTGTAGGCTGCGTAGTTCTCAGCTTGATATCGTCTTACAAGCATTAAAGTTTGTAAAACTCTAATGTTTGTAAAAAGATATCAATTACCAGGTCTCACCACGAGGAGGTGACTACGCACGAGACCTGCCCAGGCCCTAGTCCCAACCACCCTCCATTACATGCAAACAACTCATTCTTAAGGAACGCAGAGATTTTATTCTACTTGGCCCGGGGTTACAAACAATGGAGACAGACGTTCAATAGTTCAATTTCAGAACTTAAGTCTAAATCTTAACTCTAAAGCTCATGCATGAGATTGAACTATGGAACTCTGTCTCCCGAACACCGATCGCGTTAACAATCATACAGTCTTTACACTCATACAATCATACGTTACATACGATCACACGCTACATACATTGCATTCAATCACACATTACAATCGTACATTACATACATTAGATAAATCATACATTACAATCGTTACATACGGTCATACATTGCACACAATCATACATTACATACGTTACATACGAATGCAAGTCGTACAATATGTCGCAATCACTCGCAGCCTTTCATACTAACCACACACTCGTCTAACATGAAAGTCACACAATAATTGTACAATAATTCGCAGCCCTAACAGCGCACTCTGTACCAAAGACATGTTTATCGAACTTTGAACGAAATCAGGAGAATGAAACTATTAACACGCTTTAATATCGTGTTATAACGCGAAATGAAACCGCGATTTGCCAATGTGTCGAATCAGGGTTCGAGCACTTGGAGGCAAGTAGTCCAGCGCTACCCCCAACGACACAGTGAGGTTCCAATGAACCACTGGAGCCGAATTACAAAGGACGCTAGACTACAAGAACCGAACTTCATCCTTTCGGACGAGGCTGCAGTTCCCCGACTTGACACACTGACAAAGAAAGTGTAGCGGCCTATAGCGCCTCGAGTACGAGTCTCGAACACCGACTCGTACAAGCCGCAAGTGGCTGTGCGCCTAGCGTCGAAGTCTAGCGATAATCGACGTTAAGCAAGCAGAATGCGGAACACTGCTAGGATGGGTGACCGCCCAGCCTAGCGAGTAGTTATGAAAACAAGCGTCTGGGGTAAGGGGTCGCTGCCATCAGCCCCACTGATGAGTCTAGGCAGCGACTCTGAGACAAAACGCATTACCTTTCCTCACCTTACCCAAATCCTACATCCTTCCAGCATCAATCACATAAAACAAATGTAAATAAAAATGTAAATATAAATGTAAATAAATAAATAATAATATAACATACTTCATCCTGAAACCCTTCAAAAGTTTGGAAAATCTACTCTAGTGCAATGACAGTAACACTAGTAACAATGAACAAAAACAAAACAAAGGCGGTGAAAAGGGACTCCTTATTTCGTCCCAAGTTAAATAAAGGTGTCTTTGTACAGAATACGCTCACAGTGAATTTACATAAACTAAACGCTCGCGACTTGAAACTAAACGCACGCAACTTAAAGCTAAGACGCACGCATCCCACGATGTCCCTCGTCGTCCATCGGTGGCCCAATAGTTTACTTATCAACTAGTTGTACCTACAGTTCAGTTTAGATCGTGAAATAAAGAATGAAAAAAAATGTTCACGATCAGAACTGAACTGTGGGTTGCGTAGTTCTTAGCTTGATATCGTTTCACAAACATTAACGTTTATCGTTTTATAATTTAGCTTGATAACGTTTTACAAACTTTAATATCAATTACCAAGACCCACCACGTGGAGGTGACTACGCACGAGTCTCATTATAATGTATTGTAAATCAGTACTCTTTTATATACGTATCACACAGGTCGTAACTTGTAGTGAATTTAAGTAATTTGTTGGAAAGAGTAAGGATGTTGATAAAACAAGGCATAATTATATGATCAATCTAATGACTAATTTGGAATATTGAATAGATATTCTTGTTTGACATATTAATAGCAAAGTAGTAAATTATTTTCCTAATTATAGATTCAAAGAGATATACTGAAAGTATCTAATAATATTTAAATAATAATAGTATTATTAGACTAATATTATCTATGTACATGCAGATATATATCGTATACTATGGTAATTATTAAAGAATCTAGTTATCAATATGTATCTTGTACGACTACGATACTAGTCATGGCAATTGAGCTGGTGTTCATGTTCAAATAATCACGATGATAATGAAAATAATTAAATAATTGTAAAGGTAATTAAAATAATTCGTTAATGGTGCGAAACAGTTAATTAAAGTCTGTTAGAAATGTATTAGTGGCTCGATTACTACAAATGATTAATTAAAAACTTTAAATAGTACTTAGAAATGTTATAGAAGAGGATTTATTGTTTAATTTAATTGTTGCAAGTAAATGATTAGAAACAATAGACAATGTTTAAACAAGTAGAACATTCAGAAATATTATTTAAAAACTCACTCCTAAATTTTGGCCGATGTGCACACGACGGAAGTTCAATTGGTAATGACTCTCCGTACCGCTGAGGTTAATCTAATGTTCCGATCGTCAGTGACCCGGAATTGCTGATAATTTTTTTTTTTTTTTTTTTAGTAACAGTTTCTCTATTATACTAATCAATAATTTTTAGATTTCTATCGCAAGGTTACACTTTCATGAATTAGTTAAAATGTCAAATGTAATAATTTATTAATTTTTTTATCTATAACTGGTTAAAACGATATTTACACTTTCATCATATTAATTTCTACGTTATAACTCCGTTGTTGTACATATATTACAGAGAAATTTATGTAGAGGAAAGTTATGTAGTCAAAAATCGAGTTAAGCAATGATCGTCGCTTCGGAATAACATATAAATGCAACGTATCTTGTAAATTATTATTTAAAAAACTTTAAATAACACTCAGATGCATTACAGAAGAGGATTTATTGTTCAATTGTTGCAAGTAAATTATTAGAAACATTAGATAATGTTTGAACAATTAAAATATTCAGAAATATTATTTAAAACTCACTCCGAAATTTCGATCGTCAGTGACCCGGAACTGTTGATAATTTTTTTTTTTCTTTTAGTATTTCGAAAAACAATTCTTCTATTATACTAATCAATACTTTAGTAGTTTTTACATTTCTATCGCAAGGTTACAGTTTCCTGAATATGTTACAATGTTAAATGTAATAATTTATTAATTTTCTATAGGGCTAAAACTAAATTTGCATTCTCACGATATTAATTTTTAAGTTATAACTGCATTGATCAAATAGAAATTTATGCAGTCAAAAGTCAAGTTAAACAATGATCGTCGTTTCAGAATAATCGCGGGACATGTAAAAATTTTCGCCCGTTTATTATTTCAGACAGCAAGAAATATGTGTATTATGTATAACTATCTTTCCCGTTATTGTAAATAAAATAATTTAATTATTATAAATGAATTATTCAAACCATGGGATAATGCTTGAGAATTCAATCACTGATTCAATTGTTATACGTAAATAGTTAAAATTGTTAATATACAAAAATATCATCGAAATGCATTATTTTACAGTTTGAAGAATAATTCATTTGAAACAATTAAATTATTTCTACAATATTTCTAGACATTATTCAATAATTTTCACCACTTTTACGATTAATCATTTCATTCAATAAGTCAAAGTCACTTCTCTTAAGCACATTGTTCAAAATTCTTATAAATTATTAGTTAAAAGAGAATTTATTGCTTAATTGTCGCAAGTGAATTATTAGAAACATTAGGTAATGTTTAAACAATTGGAACATTCAGAAATTTTATTTAAAAATTCACATCGAATGTTTAATCGATGTGCACACGATGAAGGTTCAACTTATAATGATCTTTTTCCTGTTCAACCTTCAGGTAAAGTCACTGATGCACAGCAGGTGGTAATCTTTGTCAACGCTTTCAAAACAACTTTTTCTATTCAGTAATCAGTAATGTTAGATTTTGTTTCATAGCCTTTTTCTATCTTAGCCATTTTTATTGTTCCATAGCCCTCATTAATTGAAGGCAACAATAAATACTATAATTTCTATATTCTTTACGTTTGCACTTACGTTTGTAGTTTTTAACTTATAATTATTTTTCAGATATGCTAAATGCCAATTTATAAGTCTGTGACATATAATACTAATTTACGTCGAAAATACTTATATTACAGTCAAAAATTAAATTGATCGTTACCCTAGGAAATCGTTCACATTTAATTCAATAATTTTCGTAGATGTAGATGTAACATTATTCCACAGACGAATGAAATGTTAGTGTTGACATATGTATAACATAAGTATAATATAATTTGGAGATATAATAATTTTTTTTTTTCAGTAGTACGTGTGAATTTTTATGCAATTAAAATGTTTTATTTTTTATGAATCTTTCAAACACTTCGGTTTTTCAGTCTACGTTTAAATCCGGTTAAAACGGCCGCAAAGAGAGGCCTTTATCATCGTTAATTAGAATATCATATCATGACCGAGGGGGGTGCAAGAAATGGAGGGTCGTCGACAATTAAACCAACGATCCCGCGATGATATCGCCACCACGGATTTCCAGTTGATCCATTTCGTTTTCCCAACTTCCGGAAACTTGGCGAGAACGAGGTGACCACGGAATTCAACGAGCCCGTCCGCGTTCGTTCGCGACGCGATGATCGAAATTGTACACTAAACCGGGAGTGAAACGAGGAATATTCACTTTTGCCGGGATTTTTCCGGATTTGTATTTTCAGGGTGAATTTCGATTTCTATTTTATCAGGCGTTATTTCATAGAAATCCACCGTGCGAGAGAGAATACATTTTTTGCGACGTTAAAAAAATTTTATATCATGTATAATAAAATATTTCGCTGGAAAATGTCTCGTATTTTCTCCAATTTCGTGGAACAGCAGGGATTACACGGGAAAGTGTAATATGAAGTAAATCTCGCCGCCGTGCGAGATTAAAGACCAGAAGGGAATCCAACGACGTTGAAAAAAAAGAGGAAAGAATTGGAAACGAAGCGTAGATCCGCGAAAAATTTCATCTGTAAATACAATTTATTTTCATTAGATCGATAAATGAGGTATAACTTCGTGAACGTACAACTCTCTCTCTCTCTCTCTCTCTCTCTCTCTTTCTTTCTTTTTCTTGAGTTCTGGCAAAAAACTCTCTTAAAGAAGGAGATCTAACTTATCCATCTGTCGAGTATTTGTCGCATCCAGGGAGACAGAAAAATCTGGAAAATCGAAACGACTCTTCGTGACCGTGGTTTTCGATCATGAGCGTCAGGTTTCGTTAAAGATTGTTCGAGGTTGTATTATTTATAAATTTTTTTCAAATTTATAAATAATATATTTATATACCATTAGAAATAATATTAATTATTATAATTTAATTTAAAAAATTAACTCTTTTATCAGACATCTAATGAATATATATATATAATATATATATATATATATATATATATATTATAATATTAAAAGAATTTAAAATCTTTATAAATAAATTTACAATTTATTTCTTTTTCAGACATAATATTATAATTATTTAAATAAAATATTTATTAATATAAATAAGAACTAATTATAGTTAAATTTTAAGTCGAAATTAAATGTAATTTATTACTTCATATTTATAAAAAATAAATTAATTTAAAAATATTTAAAAATTAAAAAATTTCATTAATATTTTCAATATTATGCTCTAATATAAGCTATTTAAATTTAATATAAAACAAAAATTATAATCAAATACATATATATTAAAATAATTATATATAATGATATTTTATTAAATATTAAATTTAAATTTAATAATGATAATAATATTGAAAAATTAGAAAAAATAATTTCATAAAATATTTTTTCATAAATTAATTCATATTTATTTAAAAATTTATTAAAATAATAAACAATTATTTTATATATATTAATTATATAAAAAAAATTTTTTAATAAAATTAAAATTTTTTTAAAATTAATTTTATTAAAAATTAAATTTAAAATAAAACCTAAAATAAATATTTTAATAACGAAATATTTATAAATTTTTAATAAATTTAAATTTATAATCATAAAATTAAAATTATATATAATTTTTCTCAATAATAATATTAATATTATTATAAATATTATACAATAATTTATTAATTTATCTTCATAATAATTTGCGGAATTCCGCCGGGGATTCGCCCTCGGGCACGTTCGTTGGAAAATATTCGAACACCTGTAGGAACTCTTTTTTATTATGTCACTATATTATTCGAATATCGTTATATAATATATTATATATTATGTTATCACCTTATCGACGATTATATTATATTACATTATTCGAAAGGTTTATTATGTTATTATTTGTTATATTATTCAAAAAGATAATTATATTATTATTCATTCGAAAGATTATCGAAAGGTTTATTATATTATTATATTACTATTTATGCGAAAGATTTTCGAAAAGTTTATTATATTATTACATTATTATTTATTCGTTAGATTATTATATTATTTGAAAGATTTATTATTTTATTATATTATTATTTATTCGGAAGATTTTCGAGAGATTATTATATTATTCGAAAGATTTATTATATTATTACATTATTATTTATTCGGAAGGTTTATTATATTATTATTTATTCATTAAATTATTATATTATTCGAAAGATTTTCAAAAAGTTTATTATTTATTATATTATTCGAAAGATTTATTATATTATTATATTATTATTTATTCGGAAGATTTTCGAAAGATTATTATATTATTCGAAAGATTTATTATATTATTACATTATTATTTATTATTCATTATTATAAATTAATTATTAATTTATTATATTATTCGAAAGACTTATTATATTTATTCGAAAAATCTTCAAAAATTTATTATATTATTGTATTATCCGAAAGATTTATCATATTATTATTTATTATATTATTTATTATAAGGAATTGTATCTCTACCCTGTATTATGTGTATATATATATATATTATATTATTCGAAAGGTTTATTATGTTATTGTTTATTATATTATTCAAAAAGATTTATTATATTATTATTTATTCGAAAGATTATCGAAAAGTTTATTATATTATTATATTATGATTTATTCGATAGTTTTATTATATTATTATTTATTCGTTAGATTATTACATTATTCGAAAGATTTATTACATTATTACATTATCATTTATTCGGAAGACTTTCGAAATATTATCATATTATTCGAAAAATCTATTCGAAAGACTTATCATATTATTATTTATTCGAATAATCTTCAAAAGTTTATTATATTATTGTATTATCCGGAAGATTTATCATATTATTATTTATTATAAGGAATTGTATCTCCACCCTGTGCCCCCCTCGTCACGTCTCGTAACGAGCAGAGAAGGGTAAAAGGGACTTTCCTCCTGCTGTAAAGGAAACTGACGTCACGAGCCTCGAAATTTTCGGCGTGTATCATCAGAAATTGATGGCGGCACGCTTCGTCCATTTACGCTTCGTACAGAAATTTACACCGAGTTGTTACGCGTTGTTTTTCCAGCAAGTTTTTCCGTTGCAACCATCTCGCACGCGGAGGATCGTATCTGTTGCACGAAAAACGACCCGCGCGTCCGACTACGTGATTCCTTCGATATTAGAGAAGAGAACGCATGTCGTAGTTCTGTCTTCTTCGACGATATTCGGGACACGTGCAACGTGGATAAAGGTGAAATTGAGTGTTGAATGTTTGGGGTGAACGACGATTCGAATATTCGATAAACTGATAGATCGATAAACTTATGCCTCTGACGTTTTGTCAAACGCACGATTACGAAAGTGGAGAATTTCGAAGGGGGCAACGACTTGAATACTTGATAGGATTGACAGTCAATAGTTTTCTTTCAAATACACCGTACACAATTTCGAAGGAAATGACGATTCGAAAGTGCTCGATATAGATTGACGGATCGACAGTTGGGTTGTTCGACTTCTCTATCGAATTCGCGCGACTACAAAAGAGAGAACAGTCGAAACAAAGTCGCTTTATCGTGTCGCGGCGCACGAATTTTAACGGGCGGAGCTTTTAAAGCTGAAACGCGCTTGGAAACGTGCAAAAAAGAAACAGCACGTCACAAACTGGACGATGTTTGTAAGGAAAGGGGAACAAAACGATGTGCTACATCGTTAATTAAATTTCATGTTACATTTCACTCTGCCCTTTACATTTCGCCCTCGACTTTCCCTGTGTACGTGCACGGCGTGAAAGCTCGGTTGTAGAGCAACGCATGAATTTCGTACGTACAATTACATTCGCTGGTTGGAAATTGGTGTTTTCGTGTTGATCCGTTCAACAAAGGTAACTCGAATTAAACTACGAATGAACGTGTGTAATATGTATCTGCAAACGGTTAATTAATTACGTGGATCTCGATACATTTAGATGATAAAATCGCTATTGATGATCTCACAAATGACGAAGGCTTGCTCTTCCAGTAGATGGAACTGTAAAATGAGGAACAACAATTGAAATAATTCTCGATCATTCACGCTTGACTTTTCGCAAACTTACACTTTAGTGTCTCTAGATTGAACGACACTTGAAGCATAAAATTGCCATCATTGAGGTTAAAAAAAGCAGGAAAAATATAAAATACAGAAACTTTCAACTCTCTGAGGATACGCCGTTCTATAAAATTTTGAAGTTCCATTGTCAACTTTGTGGTTTGATCGTCGATAGTTAACACTATTGACCAGCGAATCTTACTTTTTGAAGAAATCATTAATCACAAAGTAGTTGCGAGAATTTTACACTTTGAAATTCCACCTGAAACCGCGTACGTTCTCTTATCGGAGATAACGAAGTTATGAAAATACACAGGGTGTTTCCGAAATCGTGGTACAACTAACTAAGAGATGATCCTGAAGGCAAGAAAATGTAAGTTTTACATTATTTGATCAATTCTTCTGCTTTATTTAATTTCGTTCTGGAGAGAATCTGAAAATTTGCCAATCCCTAAATACGTGAACTTGACTGACTCTAAACAACAATTCAAAGGTAAGTAAAAAAGTAGACTAAAATTCTTTTCAAAATTTTATTCTACGCATCTTTCTTATTTTCACAGTGGTGGAACAAACGACTGTTGATTGTCCTTTTTCTTCCTTAATTATTCTCTTAAAAAAACGAAGCTGTTGAACTAAAAAATTTTATTCTACTACTACGAATTATTCTTATACTCTGCTGTACTCTATACTTTTGAATTATTCTTTCCTGCCGTGTCCAGAGTTGGTTAAACTCAACTGTTTAGCGTAGAATTTTCAGATTCTTCGACCCTCTCGAAAACGTCTTGAGAAATACTCGTCTTCTTCTCAAGAAGTAGAATCACAGTCTGACTAGTTTCAGTTGTGTCGCGATTTCAAAGGGGACACCTGTGTCGCGAGTGCCCCCGCAACGGTGTCGTTGGAGTGCAAAGGAACGAGATCGAGCGTTGGCGAAATTTCCACAAGGATCTAATCTAATCTGCCACCCTCTCTATGATTTCGAGTGTTCACGACTGACGCCGCACCTCTTTCCAATGAAATGGAGAGCAAACACCCGCCTCTTATCGAAGCTGTCTTGTAATTGTGTTCTCACAGCCGGCCGATTAAGCTGGACAAATCGCGGATCATCTGAAACGACGAAGAGGGGAACGCGTATTAATCGCCAGCTTTTATTTAAAATTTTTACAAACGACTTGACAGACGAAGGTACATTTGCGAAGAAATTTGGATTAACGTTCTCGTAGAAATAAAGAAGCCTCACACTCAAAGTCTCAAACTGTGTCACCTTTAACACTTTCACGGCAGATATACAGGGGACTTTTGCAAAAGTAATTAAAAAAACAGAAAATTCATTATATCTCACAAACGAAGACAGAGAGGACCTATATTTGTCTGACTTTTTTTTTTCATTATTTTTAGGCGTACAATCAGCTCTCGAAGTGGGTCCCACAAGTTACGAAACACCCTGTGTATATGCGTGAGTATACTTGATTTTTGGTTGTCGAAAAATATCGACGTGAACGAATAAATGAAAGTATTTGTTGACAACTGTGTGAGAATATTCCACACAAGTGTAAATCACTGTGATTTCATAGATTTACGCGATCGTGTTTCTGCCAAGAACTTTGACAAGAGCAGCCTACCATTATACTTTCAAGTGGTTCGAAAGAAACTCTGAAACTATTAACTCTTCGACCCGTGTTTGTCAGAAATTTTCTTTTCTCGTGTTTCCGCGAATGCAATTTACCTTTGAGTCGCGAGTTTCCTTTTTTCTATTCATCCTCGTACAAATCTGCCCTGGAATCTCGTATATTGCTGGCAGATGAAGACGAATTATTCCAAACTTGGACCATAACACACGCGTAGATTTCAAGGAGTATCCCTTGAGCAAACGTTACTTGAAACAACATTTCCACTCGCGTAGCAACTGAAACTCGCGTTGAAACACGTTCCCTCAAACAGCGAGCTATCAAATAATTATTAACGAACAGTTGCGAAGCGACGATGAAAAACCAGAAGAAAGATGAAGTCCTCGTGGGACGGAGAATAAATTTTGTGCAAACTCAAAGTCAAAAGCGATTGAGTTTATGCAGAGAGAGTCCTGCCGATGGACCTGTTGCCTGTGCGAGGGACCGGAAAATAGGAAAAGTTCCGTTCAGAACGCGCGTCACGCACGTAGGTGTACCAACTATGAAAACTCACCGATGCTTCCGAGGGGAGGAGGGAAAAAAAAAAAAATTGAAATCGGAACTTCTCGCCACGGTTCTCTCAATTTTGAAAAATTTCAGGACAGTTTGAAATTTTCGAAAAACCGATTTTTCTTTTGTTCTGTTTTAGATAGTAGCCTGAAGCCTTAGAAATAAGATACGAAAGGTCCCAGCCTTTGAAACGACATATATTAATCCGCGGATACAGAGTAATCGAATTTGTATCGCTGTTTACAACTTCGAGCAGTATCGTAAAGTGTAAATCGTGCGATTCGAATGTTACTTTCGGTGAATCGAATATCAGGGGACTTGGATTCGATTTAGTTGCGAATTGTAAGAACTGTGAGCCGCGATGTGCAAGTAAAAATAGTAAGCAAAGGATACGTATGAAAAATGACGTTCTGAAACTTGAAACGCGTTCTTCTCGAAACTAGGTTTTCAGAAACGGTGTGCGAGATATCTCGGAATCTAACGAACCGGTTACCGTGAAACTTGGTACGTATTTTTAGCGTAACATTTACTAGGGATCGACGATGAAGCATTTTTTTAATTTTTAACAATCTCGAAGAATATGAACAAAAAGAACGTAGAAATTTTTGGCACAAATTCGACACGTCAGAAACAAATAGCTGCTATTTTCATAATTTTCACAGAAGTGAAAATGTTGGATCGCCAATCCCCAGAGAATATTGTTTACTCTCGAGCTGTTTTTGCCTTTTTGTTGCAACTGATCCTGTTTGGCTGGAGTCACGCACACCGATGCGCGATGTAAAAAAAATTTACGTAAAAGGATGCCGTTAAAACGTTGAATAAGAGCCCTCTCTTTTTCTCTTTTCAATGTTGCTTTTTATAGTTCATAATGTATTTCAAATAAACCACAGAAGCTCGTGTCAATCAAATATGTGTACTTTTACCAGCCCTCCAAAGTACTCGTAATTTTTTCAAACTGTCCTGTCCCTTTAACTTCTTGCGCTGGAAATGACGTGCCACGTCGAGAACATTTTATCCCGAATTGCAACATTTTCTCAGTTTTAAGTATCATTTAAATGTAACCCAGGCAAAGCAAATGACAACTTGATTACTTCTCAATCATTTCTATCCAGTGATGTGAGCGCCGACCAGTTCAAATGAAAGAGAAAGACGACGAATTGTCGTGCACGGTTTCGGTCGCTCGTTATGGTCCGCAGTTCTGGCAGCGCGATGGTTTAAGCAGCGTCTGTCGTCGGGGAATCCTGAATCGGAAGTTACGAGATGGTTGTCCATCCGTTTACCTTCTGTCGCCGGAAATGTTGTTACAGCAACCGGAAATATCGTGGGCGCAGCTCGGGGGAATCTCTTGCGACTCGAGTTTTCAAACCACGCACCGCGCCGGAATCGCGAGGGCGAAAGGCAACTGAAAACGAAGCGTCGAATGTTGTTAAAAAAAAAAAAAAAAAAAAAAAGAAGAAGAAACGAAGAATACTAATACGTAAGTTCGTAGAAAATTCGTCGCGTCTTCGTAACGGGGAGAACATTGAGATCCACTGTGTTTGCGAAACGCAGAATCTTCGCAACCAAGAAAAATGGTTAGAAACTGAAATTCACTCGACAGTTCCACCGTTTGTTTCTCGACAGAGACTGGAAGAAAAAAAGAAAGAAAAACAGAAGGACGAAACGTTGCAAGAAAAGATCCAACAGAATCCAAGGATTCACACGTATATATTTTCTTTCCTTTTTCTTTTCTTTGTCCTCTGTCTATGGAAATGAGAATCATCCAAGGATAAATCGAACAGAATCGAGAGTGAAAATTCGCGCGTATTTAAGCGACACCGACTTCTCGAAGAGAATTGGCGACGAAGAGAATTGAATGCCGATCGCGGGGAACGCGCGTATGCGCACACGAAAAGTGTATGTGAGAGAGAGAGAGAGAGAGAGAGAGGGAAAGAGCGTGGTCGAAAGGGCGAGAGGGAAGGAAATTGAGAAGAGGAAAAGGGGTGGTGGACACGCGCGGCACAGAAGCGGCTTACACGCGTATAAAGGGTGGCGTCGCGATGCCCTGATCGCCATATCTCGCGTAGACAGCAAACCCGCGGCATCCGGCGTCGCACAAACCAACCATCGCACACCCTCGCCTAACCACCGTGAACCACGTGAAACGGAAACGGAGCAACGGTTTCGACTCCCTCGAGGGAACTCTCTCGCGCTCCACATCGTCGTGTTCTTCGCTTCCACAGCAACAGGTGAGCACACACTGTTCCTTCAATATATTCGTGTGATTTTCTCCTTCTCTCTCTCTCTCTCTCTCTCTCTCTCTCTCTTTTGCATTACGTTTTTAAGATTTCTCTAACTGTGAGAACAATACGGATCGTGCAAGTACAGAAGACTTTGACAAGTGTTTTCTTTCTATTGAGAAAAGTACTAGAAAAGAATCGACGATGAAAGTTGGGATTTAAACAGACGCTTAGGTGTGATTTTTGATTTTATGAATTGGCGGTAAGGGGAAATTTACAAAGCGTCAATTCTTTTTTCCTTCTTTTTTTTTTTTTTTTGAGAGAGAAAAATCGACGATGAAAATTGGGATCTTGATTTGAATGATGCTCGGAATGATTTTTGATTTTACGAATTGGTAGTAAGAGGAAATTTACAAGAGGTGATTTTTTTTTTTGTTTTTTTTTTTCTTTCGAGAAAAATACTAGAAAAATCGACGATGAAAATTGGAATTTTGATTTGAAAGACGCCTAGATGATTTTTGATTTTATGAATTGGTAGTAAAAGCAAATTTACAAGGATAATTTGTTTTTTTTTTTTTTTTTGAGAAAAATACTAGAAAAATCGACGATGAAAATTGGAATTTTGATTTGAAAGATGCTTAGATGATTTTTGATTTTATGAATTGGTAGTAAAAGCAAATTTACAAGGATAATTTCTCTTTTTTTTTTTTTTGAGAAAAATACTAGAAAAATCGACGATGAAAATTGGAATTTTGATTTGAAAGATGCTTAGATGATTTTTGATTTCATAAATTAGTGTTAAAAGAAAACTCACAGGGAGTGCTTTTTTTTAATTTTTTGAGAAAAATGCTTAAAAAATCGACAATGAAAATTGGGATTTCGATTTGAACGATGCTCAGAATGATTCCTGACTTTATAAATTGGTGGTAAGTGGAGATTTACGAACATATGGCCGGCGTGAGTTTTGTTCTTTCCCATTAGAAAAATGATCGATGAAAATTAAGATTTTGATTTGAAAGATATCCAGAATGATACTTGATTTTATAAACTCACGAGGACACGCGCGAGAGAATTCCTTTTTTCCTGCGAAAAGTACGAGGAAAATCAACGACGAAAATGAAGATTTCGATTTCGAACTTCGACGAGTGGAAACGTTTCGCTCGCTACGAATTAAATCTGTATCATTTGAAACAAAAGCGCGGAAGGCAGAAAGAGACGGCGTTTTACGTAGTTTCTTGTTGAATTTAATACAAACTTGACAAGACATGAAATTGAATACGAAAGCGCGAAAGAGCAAAGGGAAACTTTAATTTTCATTTTGCCCGTTTCTTCCGATCGCGAACTTTCACGAAACGTCGTACTTCATTTATCCCCAGGTTTGATTATAACTTTACTCTATTAAAAAAGCTACCAAGCTTTCTTTCTTTCTTCAGTCGTTTTCCCTCCTCCCTCCCCCACGCCCCTCCCTCATTTTCCTTGAAAAAACTCGAGCATAATTGGATTCTATGAGATACTTTCATACTGTTCCATACAATTAGTATCACCGGTGCGGTGAATCGAGCGCGAAGTTATAAAAGGGATATTCCTTACTTAACGCGATGTTGTTTCAGTCAAACGTTCCACACTGAAATGTCGGACCTGTCTCCACGCCACGCTGTTTTTGCAATAACTTTCGCGATAATTCCATCCAATTCGGTTAACGTTCCCACGAATTTTACGGAGAATCACCGTTTCGACGACGACGAGAGCTTTTAAAACTTGTGGATTGACACCTGCTTTTCTCTTTAACGTCGGATTCATTATCGAAACTTTGTTGCATGTTTATAGCTTGAATCATTTGAGTCAATTGAGAATTGTCAAAATTAAAAAGGAAATATATATGTATATATTGAGGAGTAGAGGACATTCAAAATATTACGAACATTCGTATTGTTTCGATAGTGTCGGATTCATTAATTCGAAACTTTATTATACGTTTATATAGGGTGGTCACTGAAAGAATGATATAAAATAAATATAACTTTTGCAAACACATGTTTTCTTAATTTTTTATTATTTCATTTGGAAATGTAATTAGTGGATTTTTTTCTATAATCTACAAAAAAAGAAAATAAAAGAGATTGAAAATGGAAGAGTTGTGACTTTTCCAAACCCTTCAGCTTTTTAGTGGCTACCCTATAGTTTGAATCATAATTGAGAATTGAAATGGAATATATATATATATATATATATATATATATATATATATATATATATATATATATATTGAGGAATAAAGGATATTCAAAATATTATTATACGAAGATTCGTATTGTTTCGATAGTGTCAGATTCATTAATTCGAAACGTTTGTATAGGGTGGTCACTGAAAGACTGAATGATATAAGACAAATATAACTTTTGCAAACACATGTTTTCTTAATTTTTTATTATTTTATTAGAAAATGTAATTAGTGGATTTTTGTCTATAACCTAGAACAAAAAAAATAAAAGAGATTGATGGAAGAGTTTGACCTTTTATCAACTTTCCAATGGCCACCCTACAGTTTGAATCATAATTGAGAATTGTCAAAATTGAAAAGGAATACACACACACACACACACACACTGAGGACTAAAGCTCGAGATATCGTGAAGATTGAAGGTTGAAACGATCGAGATTTGGAAGGATATTCGAAAGAGCTTTCGAAACTTGAAGAATTGTCTGAATAATTTTACCAGCGACCCGCGATTATTGTTCACGAATTAGAGCTCAACATTACGACAACGTTAATTAGCTGCGAAGGAAGAGGAGATAATCTTTTATTCACAAGACCGATAAAACGCTCACCTGTTGCTTGAGACAGAAGCTACGCTTTAAAGCACGCTCCTGACATATTAACGAAAGCTTCGCGCTGCAAAATCCGAATGTTCCCTTCGAGGATCCCTCTGTGCTCGGTGAATTTAAATTTTCATAACGTTTCGACTGTTCAATCCTCGGTATTCAAAGCTTTCAGCCTTTCAACGTTCGTAATCTCTCTCTCGTCGAGTCAGTCAGAAATAATTCAATCGTATTCGTAGTCATTTTTTTTTTTTTCTCAGGAGATTCAATTCATTAGGGAAACTGAGTTCGAGTAAATGTCAGATTGGTACACGTCGCGTGTTGAAAATAAGAATCGACGGTACCTCTTTACTGGCGATAGTAAAAAGAAACGAACAAAGAAAGAAGAAAAAGTCGTTGGACGAAATGAAATTGGAGAAAGGGAAAAGTGGGGGGAAAGTTTGCGAAACAGTGCTCTCCCGACGTTTTCTCCCCGAAAATCTCTTTTGGGGACAGCAGGTAAGACTAAAACAGCCGTAAAAAAAAAAAAGAAGGAAGAAAAAGAAGAGACGACGGGAAAGTTGTGCGAGGACGCGCCATCGGTGACAAATTACACGTGTGGCTAACGTTATGGCCCTTCTTCTCCGACGAGCGAATCGAAATGGCAGCTCGTTCTGCTTTTTATGAAACAGACGAGACGAGATCGACGAGGGAAAAAGTTACAAATTGGAATTTCAAATTAGTCGTCTCTCACGACGAGAAACATGGAGGATCTTTTCTTTTCCGTTTATTTCTGACGAAAGAACTCGAAATATATGCGGACGTGTCACACCTTCGGATTGATTTCGCGTAGGACTCTAACCTTTTGCACTCGACTTGTGAGGGGATTTAGATCTAACTAACAACTCGGATTTCTTTTTATAATATTATATTTTATAATTTTTATAATTTATATTATATATTATATTTCATAATTTTTGTAATTTATAATATTATATTTTATAATTTTTATAACTTATATTATATATTATATTTCATAATTTTTATAATTTATAATTACATTATATTTTATTTTTGTAATTTATAATATTATGTTTTTATAATTAAACGATTTTTATAATTTTTATGATATTATATTATTACATTATTATGTTATTACATTATTATATTATTATACTTGTTAACACA
This sequence comes from Tetragonisca angustula, assembly GCA_036937485.2. NCBI lineage: Eukaryota > Metazoa > Arthropoda > Insecta > Hymenoptera > Apidae > Tetragonisca > Tetragonisca angustula. Next base: position 134,261 of record JAWNGG020000368.1, on the reverse strand, counting down.
TAATATAACGAACGTGTAGATTTGGTGTTGCATGACGTATAATAATGTAATATCTGAACAGACGCCTGAAAGATTACAATAACGACGTTAAGAATTTCCGAAGAATTTCAGAAGAAGAAATTTCTGAGCCAACTGACACTCAATAATTCGCATAATAATATCGGAATAATTCGCATAAAGTAGACTACTTATTGCTTCTTACGAAAGTTTAGAAAACGGCGGAGGATATTATTTTGAAAGATTGAAACTATATATCGTTAACTCTTGTATATTATGCATATATCTTATACTGTTATATACTCGTATGTTATACTTGTTTTATCAAACTCACGACGATTGCTTTAAATTCAAACGACATCAGCTACACGTTAGAAAGATGCATAATCGAGAAAATTTCGCGTTAAATATTATTATATTTATTATACTATATTATTATATATTTCCAACGCTGTATCATTTTATTTACGAAGTGTTGCTTTGTAAATAAATTGTTGGCAAATGATACAGAGAAAGTTTGTCGAGGGCAAAGGGTTAAAGAAATAGTTATTTTCTTTCTAGTAAAAAAAAAATAGTCACTGTTTTAGATTATAATGGTTACACAAACTACACGAAGGAATTTCTTATTAACGCCAGAACCTCGAGAATTTCAACCTCCACAGAATCTCGCCAGTAGTTATTTTAATTCACGCATACCGTGCTCTTTCGTCTATATATATGTACATGTGAGTGTGTGTGTATGTGTTTTAATAAATATCACGTTTGCAATTGTCTAACAATTTCTCGTGATCGGTGAATTGCTTTTTATTGAAACATCTCCGAGTACAGTGCAGAGGTATAAAATATTTCAAACTTTATAAAATTGCAAAGAAACAAACATGAAATGATCGAAAACTGAGAACGTGACAATGATATACTTCGTCTAATAGACATTTTTCGATACGTTGATACATATATGCGAAGACTCGTATAAATTATAATAAATTAAATAATTTATTATATATTATTGTTAAACAACTTGTTGTATATCTATTAAATAATTTATTATGTAATTATAACAGAATAAATTAAATAAATTATACGAGTTAAGTTTAACACTAGACACTACCAGCGACTGAAGCATAGAATTTCCATTAGAGATTAAAATTAAAAAAACATTTGGTAGGGAAACATTATGATATACAGTAGAATATCCAAGCTTCACAAGCTTCTTTTAAATCTCTAAAAGTTTAATATATGTAGAAATATATATATATATATAAATATATTAATAATATTTATTATATTATTATTATTATATTAAATATAATAAATATATATAAATATATTATAAAAAATATTATACATATATTATATATTTTATATATTTATATATATATTATAATGTATGTAGAAATATATATATATAAATATATTATAAAAAATATTAATATTAATATATTATTTCTCACCGTTTAACATCTACATAAAATATAATATATTCTAACAAAAGTTATGAATCGAACATTTTGACCATTTTAGATTAATTCCAGAATAATTCTAGGTTAGTTCTAAGTTTAGTATTCAATAATCAACAGGTTTTTCACGAGCATAGTTGAAAACGTTGTCAAGCGTTACTTCTCCGTGTCGATAATTTCAGTCTCGATCTTATCGGCACTTGTTAAAAAAACAAAAAAGAAAAATAAAGGGACTCGATCGTCGCTTGTTAATGAGGCGTTCGTTTATTATTTATCGAGGGGGAGGTTTTCACCCCTCGTTCGCGTGTTCGTCGCGCGGCGCGGCAAATATTTTTCTATCGTGCGTGGAAACAATTGGCCGATCGTCATCTGGATAATCGCTCGTCAGGCCAAAAACGCTGCCGTTAATTGTTTTCTCGTTGCCTGTTCGTTGCAAAGCGTGTTTGTCAAACGTTGGGAAATTCGATCTTGCCGATTAACGATCAAAACCGATTTCTCCGATCGATATCTAAATGCTCTCGTTTTCCCGCTCGCATTGAAAATAAAACATCTTTCGAGGCTGAAAATAGCCAGATGCGACGATGGATCATCGTCTGACAATTGTTTTCGAGAAAATTTTCGAGAGGAGAGAACTCTCGAAATATCAAACAATCCGGAATATATTATTATTTCGAAAATTAGACTAGATCGCGCGAACTCTGTAAATTTCTGTGGCGAATCGTTTTGGTAGTTGGAAAATTCAAGGGAGAATTGAAGAAGAAAGGAAAATTCAAGCGTCGTTGAACGCCTAAACGGAATCGCTTCGCCAGCAATTGGAGACTACGACGAATTATTATGAATCGATTGGATGAACACTTTGCGGAAATATTGCGCTTTTAATCGTGCTATTCAGAGCCGGTTAATTGGTTTCTGAAATGCCGCTCGAAACGTTTCTGTACCGAACAATTTTATCAAAAGGATATTACGTCTGTCCATCTTTTATTAAACGAGATATTAAAAACGCGTACGCACGTATGTACATAAATGCGATCTGTTTCGTTGCCCGTGGCGTTTGTGAAATTTATTCCTCGCAGAGAAGTAACGAGCGATCCTTCGTTTAAAGAGAAAGAGAAAAAAAAAGCAGAATGGGAATATCTCTCACTGGTCAACGACAGAATTTTTCTCGTTTCTCGACGACCGTGGCATATAAATAAAAGTCACGAAATGGGAAAACATTCCGCGATGTGACGAACGGGATCTCTAAAATTTCGCGAGAATCGACAGCAGCCTCCTTCACAGCCATTTCGATCTGTATATTTCGCGGAACATCGACGAGAGAATGGAAAGGGGTCGCTCGTCCCGGGTGAGGTAACATTTTTTTAATTAAGGCTGAAACTTGTACGACAAGGCTAAGAACTTCGGGACTTGGCCGGTAATATCTCGTTCGAACGTTATTTACGAGCGTTATTGGTCTCGGGAGGGGGGAACTGATATCGAAAACTCGCGTTTCACCGGCGAAGAAGTCGCTTCTTTGGAGGCCGTGGTGCAATAATCGAGCGCGAAACTTTCACGCTGTCCGCGAGAGTTGTCAAGATCCTTCGGTGAATATTCACTCGAAACTTTGATCGTCCACGATTGAAACACGCGATTGAGGACGCTCTTTTGATTCGCTCTCCCCGTGCCGACCGTATTGTCGACGACGCGCATTGTCGAACGTAGAAGCTTCTTCCTCTGCTCGCGAGAACGTGTAATTAGATTTTCGAAAGAAAATCCGAACGCACTAGGGTCGAGGAATTCCAAAACTAACACTAAGGATGGCGAGTTTGAAGAAACACTGGGACAATGTCGAAATTCAGTGGTACGTGTCGACGATTGCAGCTAGTGAAATTGGCCAACGTCGATTATAATACAGAGATAAGCTAGAAAAATTATGATAAAAACACAATGTATTAAAATATGTATTGAAATAATAAAATACAATATATTCTAGAAACATTGTGATAAAAATACAAGAAATTATAATGCAAGATATAATAATATAACAATATTAATAAATAAGAATCATATAATGATTAAATTTTAAGTCGAAATTAAATGTATTTGTTACTTCATATTTAATAATAAATTAAATTAAAGAAGAGACGTTTTATTGTTAATAAAATTCTAATTTACTGAAATAAAAAATTTAAGATTCTAACTTTATAATTGGACATAACTATATCTTTCTTTTAAAATATATAGTTTATACTTAACATATTATAATACATAATAGAAAATGTAATATAATGGTATAACAATATAATATAAAATCAAAATAACTTAAAGATAATGTGTATTTACACGAAACGTAAGGAAACATAACAATACAAAAAAAGAACAATAGCTCGTGCTGTACGGCATCAGTTTCTTCTTGATGCTTGAATTCAGAATTTTCTTCGAAATTGTTAGAATCGTTTGTTGCAACAACCTCGTAACAGATGGACGTTGCACGTTGCCGTCGAAACGACGAGGAAACGAGAACGAGCAGAGTGGAATCGAGAGGGAAATCGCGGATCAAGCGAGGTTATTACAGCAGCGTTATTAGCAGACTTTTTGCAGGTTATGAACAGCCACTGTGCAGCGCAGAGCTATTGCTTGCTCACCTCGCCTGTTTCAGATCTGAAAGTCGGCTAATCAACCGACCGTCGAGCGAGCCAAGATTTTTAATAACAATTCTCTGTTTACCGCTGCGTGGCGCTATTCGATAAATAAATTCCTCAGCCCTCGACGATTAATTGGAATTTCTTTTCTCATCAAAGTGACATTGGCTACGATCGTTGACCTACACTACTTAAATATATATATATATATATATATATATATATATATATATACTACTTCTAATACCTTTAATACTAATAGTATTCTAATATATTTAATACTAATAGTATTAAATATATATACTACTTCTACTAGTTTTAATACTAGTAGTATTAAATGTATATACTACTTCTACTAGTTTTAATACTAGCAGCATTAAATGTACATATACTACTTCTACTAGTTTTAATACTAGCAGTATTAAATGTATATACTACTTCTACTAGTTTTAATACTAACAGTATTAAATGTATATACTAGTTCTACTAGTTTTAACACTAGTAATATTAAATATATATACTATTTCTACTAGTTTTAATACTAGTAGTATTAAATGTATATACTACTTCTACTAGTTTTAATACTAATAGTATTAAATGTATATACTACTTCTACTAGTTTTAATACTAGTAGTATTAAATATATATGCTACTTCTACTAGTTTTAATACTAATAATATTAAACGTACATACCACTTGTACTAGTTTTAATACTAATAATATTAAACGTATATACTACTTGTACTAGTTTTAATACTAATAGTATTAAACGTATATACTATTTCTACTAGTTTTAACACTAGTAGTATTAAATACATATACTACTTCCACTAGTTTTAATACTTTTAATACTAGAACTACACGACAAGCAAGGCACGACATTTCCATCAGACATTAAAACAAAAGAAACAAAAGATCTTTATAATACAAGGTGAGCCAAAAGTTTCTTGCCACCTAAAATGTAAGAAGAGACTAATTTTATTAACTTTAAATTAAATTCAGGTCTATTAATCTTAAACTTTTTGTGTACTTTAATCTGCAAAGAAACGAAAATTAAAAAAATGTGTAATAAAAAAATTACGAATTAATTTTTAGTAGGAAGTGATTTGGCCCAGCCTGTACAACAGGTTACGCAAGCTTTTATTCGGTCAAGTTTCCACAAAAAAAAAAAAAAAAACACACACACACACTGTTTTATGTCTCTAAAGTATCTAAACTAAAGAATTATCAACCATTTTGGTAATTGTAGTATTAACGGCGTTATCAGTAACGAAAACTTTCTGCCCACTGACCCGCCAACTCTTTTGTCGATTTCCCGTGCGTGGAATCACGTTTCAATATCCCGAAATAATTTCGAGCATGTCGAACGAATCGGATTTCTTCTTCTCCTCCGGTTCAATGAGCCGCGTGCACTCGCTACACAAGGAACACACCGAATAATTCGTTAACATTCTACGTTCCTGCGGACGATCTCTCACTATAAATATAATACACACACGTTAGGCAGAGAGGCTGACCCAATTCGACGACGCGATTTATGGACGCCGAGTCTCTGTCTAACAGTTTCGAACACGATGCCTTCGCGTTTCGCTTTCTCGTTTTGTGCTTGAACTGTGCCACAACTTGGAGACTCCGTTGCCATAATGGCTCTTTGTATTGAGTTTCCACCAGACGCATCAACGAACGGAACTGCTGGAAAGCGTGGAACGAGCGACGGACGAAACTAATTGTAAGATGCCATTTTGGAACGACGACGGAACTTTGTGTAAAATAAATTCTTCTGAACAGAGTGACTCGAAATCGGGGAACCAAACTCTCCCCCGATACTCGCGACTGTTCTTCCAAAAACTATCCTTTGAAATATCAATTAATTATCTTTTTAAATCCTTCGAGTTCTTTGAACTTAAATTCTGAGGATCTTTTTCTTTAAACTTAAATTCTCCTTTAAACTTCCCCAAATTCTCACAGTTATCGTTTCCCAAATTCTTAGAATTTTTAAACTTTAATTCTTCTTTGAATTCCCTCAAATTCTTAGAATCTTTGAATTCTCCCAGTTATCGTTTTCTAAATTCTTTCGAATATCTTTGGCAACTTTGACGCGTCGCCGACACGTGACATCGGTCCATATGTAAGAAGAATTCTCCGCTATATCCTCTCTATAAATAAATTACCATTTTAAAAGTTCCAATATCCTGTGTTGCAAAATTGGAAACCTGACGTTTCGCCTCGAGGGAAGATAAAGGAAAAAGAAAAGAAAGTAATAATCGACGGGTCGGCGAGGTTTCTGTCGTTCACGTCGTCGAAGGTGATCCATCGTGCGTGAAATTTTGAAGTTTGTTGTTTCACGCACGACGCGAGGAGTGACGTGACAGGGTAGTATAATTTTCAAGGATCCTCAACTTTGGGATTAACGCGCGTAGAATTTGCTAATCGTGGTTCAGCTTTTCTAGCTTCATCTTCTCTTTTCTATATTTTTATCGCGGTTTAGGTTAGGTTTCTTTCTTTTGTAAGTTAGGTCTAAACTATTATTGAAAAATATAATACTATTATTATAAACTATCATTGAAAAATGTAATACCATTAAATATAATATTTATATGATTATCTTCCCTTTTCTTTTTTATCGTGGTTTAGGTTAGGTTTCTTTCTTTTGCAGATTAGATCTAAACTATCATTGAAAAATGTAATACCATTAAATATAATATTTATATGATTATCTTCCCTTCTCTTTTTTATCGTGGTTTAGGTTAGGTTTCTTTCTTTTGTAGGTTATCTATGCTATCATTGAAAAATATAATACTGTTATTATAAACTATCATTGAAAAATGTAATACCATTAAATATAATATTTGTATGATTATCTTCCCTTCCTCTTTTTTATCGTGGTTTAGGTTAGGTTTCTTTCTTTTGTAGGTTATCTATACTATCATTGAAAAATATAATACTGTTATTATAAACTATCATTGAAAAATGTAATACCATTAAATATAATATTTATATGATTATCTTCCCTTCTCTTTTTTATCGTGGTTTAGGTTAGGTTTCTTTCTTTTGTAGGTTATCTATGCTATCATTGAAAAATATAATACTATTATTATAAACTATTATTGAAAAATGTAATACTATTAAATATAGTATTTATTATCTTCCATTTTCTTTTTTATCGTAGTTTAGATTTGGTTTCTTTCTTTTTTAGGTTATCTAAACTATCATTGAAAAATATAATACTATTATAAACTACCATTGGAAAATATAATACTATTATAAAACTACCATTATAAATATAATACTATTAAATACAATATTGAGATTGTTATTTCTTTCGAAAGTTCAAATTCAAACGACGAGAAACATTCGTGAAACGAAACGAGAAGTCGAGACAATTCCAAAAATTCGAACGACTCGAGAATACGAGAAAGTCGATGAGCGAAGAAAAGAAAAAAGTTACGAGAGAGAAATGTTAGATGTTCTAGGAAACGCTGGTTCGACGGACGTTGTATTGGCCTTCACCGTACCGGAAGTCGCTACGAGCGTCGTAAAGATCGGAATATGGAAGTTAGGTTAACGAGGTTTCATTTCACGCCGTGAAGCATATTTTCCTAGCCTCGGGGGAGGAATATCGAGAAGTGACGTTAATCTCGTTTCACGGGGACGAGGTTGGCGTACGTACCTGTTCGTAAGTTCGTCGATAAGATGGTAATCGCGATAATAACGCGTCCGAACCCTCTTCAAACGTTCTCATGATCGCGCATAGTTCATCGGCTGCACCTTCTCTTCTCACGTCGCGTGAGAAAAAATTCTTGCAAACCCTGACGCTTACTCGAAATTAATAATATATTGTGTTTGTTATATATATGTATATGTTGTGTTTCTTTCATATCATGGGTTGGCCAGAAAGTAACTGCATTTCTTTCCAACATACGTATTCCTTTACGATATGTAACTAACTTCGTTTTAAACGGCAAATTCATTCTGTTTTAGCTTTGTGTTTTAGAAAAGGAAAATGCATGATCTCGTTGACAATTGTTTAGCGTCGATTTCGAAATTGAAACTCTGACCCTTACTTTTTAAAAAAAATTAAAAAATTAACTGCGTTTCTTTCCAACGCACGTGTACCTTAAGACATGCAGCCAACTTCATCTTAAACCGCAAATTCATTGCGCCATCTGATACTAATTTTACCAACTGTTGAAGTTCGTTTTAGAAAAAGAAAATGCACCATCTCGCGCCAACGATTATTTGTCAGGCGTCGATTTCAAAATTCGGGGAATCGAAAACAGACATTCGTCATATCTTGCCATATTATTTCCGAAATGGATGAAAACGTGCAGTCTGGTAAAAAATTATCCAACGTGCATGGCGAAGAAGACTTTAAACTACAATATCAGTCAGAATTCATTTGAATAAGTTTTATTACTTGGCAGAATAAGAATATCAAATCATTTTTAGAAAAGGACAACAACTGATCAAACAGGAAGGTCAATACGTTAATAAAGTTTTTTTGTTTTTCACAAAGTTCCTCGCCTTTCACTTGCACACGCACAAAAAGAAAACGCAATTATTCTTCGGCCAATCTAATTGTTCGATGGTATACTCGATCGTATGACGTGTATGAGACACACAGACACCGAAATTAAATGATACTTCTAAATAGACAGAAGCGAACTCTCATTCTTTCGGGTCTCCAGCGGATACGACTTCGTCCCCCATTGCCACAACGAGACAAATTTCATTAAATCGGAGAAAAGGGGTAAACAAAATCAAAATAGAGAGAGAGAGAGAGAGAGAGAGAGAGAGAGAAAGAGAGTCTATCAATGAGGGTCCACCGGAAGCAACTTAAAATTTCATTAACGGATTGTCGATGGATTCGCCGTGAAGCACGCGTTAATCTCATTTCCGGTTGCCAGAGTGTGTCGTGACAGGGTGACTTCCTGCCGCGAACTAAAATGCAATCCTGCCACCGGTTTACTTCTTCGAATTGATTCGATGATGAATCAAAAAAAAAAAAAAAAAAAAAAAGAAGAAGAAAAGCGTACAATGGATTCGACAGGACGCGCAAATTTGAATATTTTTAATGGGAAAGCTATGAATAAAAGGATAATCTTTTCTTTTAGGCAGGAGAAAGTTCTGAGCGTAAAAGAATGGCGGAGAAAGAATATATGAGAGTAGAAATAGACAGAACAACTGTACCAAAAAAGAAAATGACAAAGATATCAATAAATAAGGAGAACTACAACCAAAGTGGAACCACTAGAGGAATCAAGTGTCTGAGAAATTTACAAATTTACAAATTCTCAAATGAGAATGACAGAAAAAGAATATATGAGAGTAGAAATAGACACTACAACTATATCCAAAAAGAAAAAGGAAATGACAAAAGTACCAATAAATAAAGAGAACTACAACTAAAGTAGAGACCTACAACCAGAGTAGAGGGATCAAGTGTCTGAGAAATTCACAAATTCTCAAATGAAAATGGCGGAGAAAGAATATATGAGAGTAGAAATGGACAATAGATAAAGATACCAATAAATAAAGAGAACTACAACCAGAATGGAATCACTAGAGGAATCAAGTGTCTGAGAAATTTACAAATCTACAAATTCTCAAATGAGAATGGCGGAGAAAGAACATATGAGAGTAGAAATAGACACAACAAGTATACTAAAAAAAACAGAGAAAATGACAAAGATATCAATAAATAAGGAGAACTACAACCAAAGTGGAACCACTAGAGGAATCGAGTGTCTGAGAAATTTACAAATCTACAAATTCTCAAATAAGAATGATGGAGAAAGAATATATGAGAGTAGAAATAGACACAACAACTATACCCCAAAAAAAAAAAAAAAAAGAAATGACAAAGGTACCAATAAATAAAGAGAACTACAACCAAAGTGAAATTACTAGAGGAATTAAACATCTGAGAAATTTACAAATCTACAAATTCTCAAATGAGAATGACGGAGAAAGAATATATGAAAGTAAAAGTAGACACAACAACTATACCCAAAAAAGAAATGACAAAGGTACCAATAAATAAAGAGAACTACAACCAAAGTGAAATCACTAGAGGAATCAAGTGTCTGAGAAAGTTACAAATTTGCAAATTCTCAAATTTGCCAAATTATTATCAATAACGTAAATAAATCAGAGCATTTCAGTGAAGCTGCCAGCTGTCGAGTCAGACGTACTTCGTGCAACTATCGATCCGTTTGTTTACACACACGCACACACGCACACATACTGGTAATAATCCATTTGATTACCATTTGATTACCATTTATTGGACGATCCGCCATATAATTGTTGACCAAACGTGGAAATTGACTCGTACGAAAGAGTGCTCGAGGGAAATTTCGCGCCTCGTTCCGGTCTCAGATTCTTCAAAGCCGACTACCACCAGGCGAGATTCTGTTGACTTTCGTTGCGAAGCTATCAGAAGCTTTTCGCACGCACACGTTGCGGGAAGCGTTGTTACAACGTCGCTCTCCTTTTCGCTTGAATAACGCAGCTCGAATTTCTTCATCTTGCCATCTCCTCGGAGACTCACTTTAAGAAGCAGTTCAAGCGCCGCGACGCTCAAGCAACGCTGTACGGTACACTATATCTCAAAGGCTAAGAAAATTGACTGTGTGAAATTGCGTTTGCGTCGTTTCGGGGATTTCCATTTTGCGCTGCAACGCAGCTTCACGATGTTCCAAGATCTAAGTGTAAATAATCGTGTCTCTCCCGAGTAAATAAGACTTGCGAAAGTACTCTTTAAGAGTTTCTTCTGAGATTAAAGAACAAGATGGACGGGGAGGGAAGATTATTTCTCAGCGAAGATTAGGATAAACACCGGTGTTTCGTCGGGCCAATCGTCTTTCTCGCTACTGCGCCAACCCCTGGAAAATACTAATTTGTAATGATAATATTATGTTAATAATACTATAATAATATATGTAAGTATATATATTACTATAATATTATTATATTAATATATGTATATATGTATATATATGTATTAAAGTTAAAGTTAAGAAATTAATATATATATATACACATATATATTAATTTCTTAACTTTAACTTTAATATATGTATCATAATATATAATAATAACTATAATTGCCTCAAGACTTTCCTGTCAGCCTTCAGCGAACATTTTCTCTTAGCTTTCAGCGTTACGTCGTGTCAGACGTAAAACATGTATGAAATATATTATGAAATATGAATTTCCTACGTTGTATTATATATCATATATACGAAACATGAAGTATAAATATATATAACGTATTATACATATAGATATTGAACACATGTGAAATATATTATGAAATAAAAATTTCATATGTTATATTATACATCATCAGTTTCACGTATATAAAATGTGAAATATAAATATACACAATATATTATACATATGAAATATATATGAAATATGAAGTATAAATGTACACATTATATATATAAATATGAATCTCACATATTATATTATATATCATCAATTTTATATATCTGAAATATGTAATATAAAAAAAAATATATATATATATATATGAATATGGAATATATTATGTGTGAAAACTGAAATTTGCATTTATCAACCTTCAGTTCGAAGACTTGAAATTGAAAGTTCAAATCCACATCCCAACAAGACTGCAATTTGCCATTTCTTTCAGATCGAGAACGTAATTCCTGCGAGTGTGACTATGTTAGTATAGATAGAGAATTGAGAACATTTAAAGAGAAGAGAGAGAGAGAGAGAGAGAAAAGAACGCATAGAACGCACGCAGCGAACACGTGGAACAGCTGAATAATCGATAACCAAGCACGATACAAACACACGCGTGAACGATTGTCTCCAAACGAATCAGACGAGTCACATCTCGACCTTTTTCAGTTTCACTGTCTTCGAATTCGACGCGTTTCTCTGTCGCAAGACTGTGGAAAGATTTCAATGAATCGAGAGAAAAAGAGAGAGAGAGAGAGAGATGAGGCGATCAAGAAGACAATGAAGCAATTTGCAATTTTTTATTCTTAATGAAGAATTTGCAACTCGCTCGTCCTCGTTTTTCTCCTCCAAAGCGGAAGACAGATTGACGCCGGAAATACCAGCTGAACGCGACCAGCTGCAAAGAGACTGATATTTATCGCCCGCGCGATAAGCGAGAAAAAAATGAGCGTGGATGTAATTAAAAGCTAAATTCATTGACTGGCGAGAAAGACAGAAAGAAAAAGAGAGAGAGAGAGAGAAGGAAAGGCAAATGAAGTCGAGCACCTGTTGCAATATGGACGATTTTATCAGGTTTCTCGTTTATTAGAATTTATTCTCGAATTTCGTTGAAACAAATACGAAGGTCCTCTCGTTTTAAGAACAGTTGTTTCATTGATTCGCGAGAATTTGAAGGTATATATTATATGATATACTATTATGGTATATATTATATTAAGATATATATTATATAATATACTATTATGGTATATATTATATTAAGGTATTATATAATATACTATTATGGTATATATTATATTAAGATATATATTATATAATATACTATTATGGTATATATTATATTAAGGTATATATTATATAATATACTATTATGTAAATTTAACTTATATTTAAATTATATTGTTATATAAATTTAACTTATATTTAAATTATTTTATTCTATAAATTTAACTTATATTTAAATTGTATTATTATATAAATTTATTACAAATTTATATATTACTATATATATATATATATATATATAATACTATTACTATTTATATACTAAATTTATTACAAATTTATATATTATTATATAATTTTATTATAAATTTATATATTATTTAATATATATTATTTATGAATTATTATATAAATTTACTATAAATTTATTTATTGTTTACTATAAATTTATATATTTAACACTAAAACCACCAAAATGATCGAAACAACCAATCTCTAACTTCCTGGTTGTTGGACATTTTACAGACAGTGTATTGAAACAGTATTAGTCAGAGATATAAATGATCCTTCGTAAAATGCGTGAACACTTGCGCACCTCGTTCTTTATTTCACTCTTCTCTGCTTTCTTTTACTTTAACATCTTTGATGAGAATTTTAATCGCCGCGTTAAATTCCAGCGTTAAATTTCGACGACAAAGAGGATTCGCTTAAGAAGATTCTCCGCTTGAACGTTCCTTTTTGCGCGAGACACCTACGCGTTTTGAGAGAAGTTTCGCTTCGTGGTGAAATCCAAGGGAATCGGAGCTCGGTCGATCATTAGGAATTCGGCGGTCGCGTCGAGAAGATACGATTACTCGATCGTTGGATTTTGAAACCGCAAATCTTCCCTCCGTCTGTTCAATATTCGATACGCTGCTGCTTGCTCCGTGCTCGAATTGTCCCTCTCGAGAGCAGTCGACGAGCGATTCGACGGTTCGAGAACAATTAATGAGAGAAACACGACGAGATAAATAAGACAATCGTTTCTTTCGCTCTCTCACGATCAGAGCTGCTCTGATTCTCGTATCGATTCGAATCGCGAGGAACGTGGACTTGGCGAAACGCGTGAAAATTCCAGCAGTAGCTAACGCTTAGCAGAGGGGACGTTTTCATTTCTGGCGAGATGCCGGTGGAAATTAAATCGGCCTCGGGGTTAAAGTGGCAATTGCGAGCGGAGCGGAACGGCAGAGCGCGCCGAGCACGCGTTCCCAGGCCTCGTCTCGTTTCATTTGCACGATTTACAATCTGCTCGTGACCTTTGCAAAAAAAAAAAAAAAAAAAAAATCCCTCGCCGTCGTTGGATCCTCCGCGAGCGAATTTTCCGCGAGTCCGTGATCGTTTCGCCACGCTTCGTGACTCGTTGTCAAAAGAAAAAGCGAGAGAAAATCTAGAAAAAAAAAATTCGTTCAACGTTTTCCACCGTGAAAACTTTCATTCTTACGACACGTAGAATCGTAGAACGGTCAGATGATCGAAGTTTTCCAGCAACTTTCAGCATCGAATTTCTAGAATTGGACACGAAGCAGGAACGTGACGACTCTCGGTAGGTTAAACACGTGAAAAAAAGCAATTTCTTCTCCCTGTCGAACGAGACTTAACCACCTGCCCGCTGGCAACTGATTGCGGACCGTAACGAGCGGCCGGAATCGTTCACAATAATTCGTCGCTTTCTTTTCGAGCTCGTAAGCCCTTTGTTACTTAATAAATTATTTATTAAAATATTACTTGTCATCCAATTTATTAATAAATTTATTATTTGCCCATTTCGTTTTGCTTGAATATACTTAAAACTGAGGAAGATGTTACAATTTTGATGCAAAAAATCGACGTGCGTGGAACGTGATTAATTCGAAATCACATCTCGATCTCAACGCGTGGGATAATCTTCGTTTGAGCTTTTGTTCACGATCAACTCTTCGATTCTTCCTCTGCTCAGGTCGGATTTAATCCGGAGACAAAGTTCGGAACAATGAGAATTGGTCCGAGTCTGCTGACAACAAGCCTGTCTCTCCTCTATTTGATCGGGGTGGCGGAGAAAACCGTGCTGGCTATCGAGGAGAGCCCGGCTTCGCCGATGAATCTCCAGCATTACAACACGATGTTGAATTCCATGGGGTTCGACGATCCCATGCCCGAGAAGAGAGCGTACACCTACGTCTCCGAGTACAAGAGGCTGCCGGTGTATAATTTCGGCATTGGGAAACGTTGGGTCGACGCGAACGACAACAAGGTGAGAGCTTGACACTTCTTTGTGTGGGGAATGCAGTTGTACCGACAACGATGAAAAGTTCTGTCGATTGTTTAAACTTTGAGATCTTAAACTATGCAAGTTCATTAATTCAAAGACGTAACTTTGTCGATTGATTGATTTAGAGGCGCTAGCTTGCGAATTGATTAATTTAAAGGCACAACTTTGTAAGTTAATCAATTTCAGGGTGTAACTATGCAAATTCATTAATTTAAAGACGTTGCTTTGTAAATTGATTAATTTAAAAAAGACACAACTTTGTAAGTTAATTTATTTAAATACGTAGCTTTGTAAATTCATTAGTTTGAAGACGTTACTTTGTAAATTAATTAATTTAAAGATGTAACTTTGCAAGTTAATTTATATAACTTTGTAAATTCATTAATTTGAAGACGTTACTTTGTAAATTAATTAATTTAAAGATGTAACTTTGTAAGTTCAATAATTTTAAAACGTAACTTTGTAAATTAATTAATTTAAAGATGTAACTTTGCAAGTTAATCAATTTCAAGGTGTAACTTTGCAAATTTATTAATTTAAAATTTCGTCGGTTACTTTGCAAATTCATTAATTTAAAGATGTAACTTTATAAGTTAATTAATTTAAAGACGTAACTTTGTAAATTTATTAATTTAAAGATGTAACTTTGTAAGTTAATTAATTTCAAGGTGCAACTTTGTAAATTCATTAATTTCAAGGTGTAACTCTGTAAGTTAATCAATTTCAAGGTGTAACTTTATAAATTCATTAATTTCAAGGCGTAACTTTGTAAATTCATTAATTTAAAGTTTTGTCGACCTTTAATTTTCAAGGCGTTACTGTGCAAATTCATTAATTTAAAGACGTAACTTTGTAAATTTATTAATTTAAAGACGTTACTTTGTAAATTAATTAATTTGAAGACGTTACTTTGTAAATTAATTAATTTAAAGATGTAACTTTGTAAATTCATTAATTTAAAATTTCGTCGTTACTTTAAACTTCAAGGCGTTACTTTGCAAATTCATTAATTTAAAGACGTTACTTTGTAAATTCATTAATTTAAAGACGTAACTTTGTAAGTTAATCAATTTAGAGACGTAACTTTGTAAATTCATTAATTTAAAGACGTAACATTGTAAATTAATTAATTTGAAGATGTAACTTTGCAAAATCATTAATTTAAACTTTACACTTTAAACTTTGTAAAGGAAGATCGTATGAAAGAGGAAGATCCATCTGGTCTCGTTTCAAAGCGCAAAAGTTCATTTCAAAACTAGTCAGATCGTTTCTCAAGTTCGTCGATTTTTTTCAAAGATGACGAGTGAGATTGCAATTTCTTCTCGAAAATTGTAAAAATTCAAACGTTACGTTAAATTACATTAAAAGAAAATTCTCTCCCGACTGTATCCGACTGACCGACACACACCACTGTGTTCCTCAACAGAGTTTTCCATTTTATCTCTTCTTTACGAAGAAAACTCTACATCTAAACTCTAAATCTAAATGATCGACGATCCTTCGTCGTTGACCTTGGCGCAAACTCCTCGAGTTTTGCTCTTGCACTGTACCCTCAGACTTTCGACATGATAAACCTCGAAAAAAAAAGAAAAAAAAAAAAAAAAAAAAAACTGTCCAGTCGAGACCCATCCCAGAGAAGCTTGCAACTTGACGATCTTATTGTACGACATTTGCAGAGAGGACGGGAGTACTCGTTCGGCCTGGGCAAACGCAGACAGTACAGTTTCGGTCTGGGGAAACGCAACGAGAACGCGGACTACCCGGTCAGGCTGAACCTCGACTATCTTCCGGTGGACAATCTGGCCTACTACACGCAAGAGAACCTGGACGACCTTCTGGAGGAGAAACGTGGCAAGCCCTACAGCTTCGGGCTGGGCAAGAGGGCGGTGCACGCGAACGGTGGACAGCCGATCGGCTCGAAGAGACCGAACGACCTGCTCAGCCAGAGATACCACTTCGGCCTTGGCAAGAGGATGCCCGAGGACGAGGAGGACTCGTCGCAGTAGGGCCGATTTTCTCTCGAACGGCGTCGCCGACCCAACAATGGCAATGTAGCTCTAAATTCGATGTCGCCGAGTTTTGTTGTCAGACGAAGCATATAAAACGATATAAAAGAAAAACAACACACGCACGCACACAGGCAGAAATGAAGAACGCACGTTCCGACAGTTTTCCACTCGTCCCACCACGACGAGAGACACTTCCTCGTACTCGTTCTATTCTATTCGCCGAATTTTGTTTCATCAGTGTTCGTTCCTTTTCGGCAGAGAAACGAGAAAGAAATATCTCGCGACGTGCTCTTCGCAACACGATATCGGAGAACGGAACGAAGAAGAAAGAAACCGCGGAGCTGGGTAGATCGTTTCATTGTTCAAACACCGTCAAGCTCGAGTAAATCGATCGATTCGATTCGATGGAATGTAATTGTAAAAATGTATTTTGAATAATCAGTTTTTGTTTTCGAGCAGAAAATCCTGAGATCTCCTGGTTGACGTAGCAATTATTTTTGTACGTCTGGCACGATTTGATGTTTGTACGAATGAAAAGTGTTTTGGAGATTCGATCGAACCGTGAACGCCGCACGTCACTAGTGACGTTGTCGTGTTAAAAGGTTCGCTGCTTCTTCTCCTTTTTATTTCTTTTCAAATCTACATTTCACGCGTTTCTTTGTCATATATAAATATAGGAATCCTGCACCTGTCGACTGCGATTCCATCGATGTGCAAACGAACATTTGTTTTTTGAAACTGCGACACGCGGCGTTCTTTTCTTTCTTCTATCTCGCAATCGCAGATATATGAATTTGAAGGTTGACCCTTTTTATCGTTGAGATTTCGTTTCCATCTTAACGAAAAGGTAAACGCAATGCGTGTGCTTCGTTGAGTGGTTTTCATCGCATGTATGTAAGTTCGTTTAACAAACAAACTGTAATATCACACGACGATAATGGCAACTTTTCGAAACGACGAGATGTCTCGTTTCTCTTTAATTTTATTTTAGCAGATGTTGCAAACGACTAGAGCAGTGTTCTAACTATAGTATACTTTGTCTAGGTCCCAAGTGAAAGATTGACATTGTTCAGTGTAAATCGAATTTATCCAGCTCTCCCTTTCTCTTTCTCTCTCTCTCTCTCTATATATATATATATATATATATATTTCTTTTACGATACCTACTTGCGACTATGAATTTGAACGAAGCTATCATTTGCAGCGAGACATCCGGAAACCATCGAACTGCATCCGACTTTCACCGAAGACCGTTAGAAACCACACTACTGAATGTACTGAATTATAGTTTTACGCAACTTGTCGAATAAAAAGTAACTAGATATTGTATTACTTTCACGGTGTCAATAATTCTAGGCTGAACCTTGTTCTTCTCTGTTCAACGTGTTTGTCCAGTTAATAAATGTTCTTGAGAAACGAGAAAAAAAGTAAAAAGGGAAAGAGTGAGACCGCCTTGAACGTCCTTGACAACCTTCAGAATAAAAAGAAAAGGGGGGAGGAGATCATAAATGTTCAAAACATTCGTTATCGTCCAGGATCTCTGTCTGACATTTAATCTCTTGGCTACGACAGACTTTAATGTGGTAAGAACTCAATCGCTACTTAAAATATACCTAAACCTAACCTAAAGCTGACCTAAATCTAACCTACACTGAGAACGACGGAATTTCTCGGTATAGGGTGGTCACTGAAAGACTGAATGATATAAAACAAAAATAACTTTTACAAACACATGTTTTTTTACTTAATAATGTTTTCTATATCTAAACCTAACCTAAAGCTAACCTATATTGAAAACGACGGAATTTTTCATCAGTGTACATTTCTCGCAAAGTATAGGGTGGTCACTGAAAGACTGAATGATATGAAACAAAAATAACCTTTACAAACACGTGTCTTTTTTTATCTAATAATGTTTTTTATACCTAAACCTAACCTAAAGCTAATCTACACTGAGAACGACGGAATTTTTCGGTATAAGGTGGTCACTGAAAGACTGAATGATATGAAACAAAAATAACTTACAAACACATGTTTTTTTACCGAATAATAATAATGTTTTTTATACCTAAACCTAACCTAAAGCTAACCTACACTGAGAACGAAGGAATTTTTCGGTATAGGGTGGTCACTGGTATGAAACAAGAATAACCTTTACAAACATAATTTTTTAAATTTTCTATTATTTTATTTGGAAATATAATTAATGGACTTTTTTTCTATAACCTACAAAGAAAGAAAATAAAAATGATTGAAAATGAACGAGTCATGACTTTTTCCAACCTTTCAGTTTTACAGTGGCCACCCTATTGTATACTGAAATAATCGAAACACTGAACTAGTATTAACCACGTTAAACCAGTATTATTTATTCATTCGTATTGAGTTGTTATCGCACGTACTAAAAATTCAAGTTTCATTCCACGATATATCTAATAATCTAGCAAGACATAGTTTAAACGCAGATTAATTTATTATCGCGTCTTTTCGTTCTAAAATTTTTATTAAATAAAATTTCATAAATGAAATAACTGTAAAACAATCACGTTCAAATAATACGTTCGATAAAATGGAAGACGTAATACTGTTGAATTGGAATTCACTTACGACTCGAGTGAAGTTTGCTGCATTTACACGAAACAATGTAAATATAACGATACATGAAATAACTGTGAAACAATACATCACGTTCAAACAATACATACGGCTAACGGAGGATGTAATCGTTGAATTGGAATTCACTTAACATACGTCTGATTCAAGTGAAGTTTGCTGCAGCTGTCTTCGATAACGTTTGTCCGGCGCCTATGGGTCCCTAGTTTGCTTCGAGTGAAGTGAGCGCCTACAAGCACCGACAGTAGCCACTGTTAAGGAGTTGAAGATCAATCGTTCGTTTCTAACGAAACGAAGAAAGCAAATGCCCTGGCAGTCGTTCTAGAAAGATCGGTGGAAACCACAGGCCGAAATTATCGGCGATAAAACGAACCGAGTCCGCAGCAGTCGGTCGTAAATCACTCGCACACGCCCCCTTTTAATGCCCGATTATCCACATCGGTGCACGACCGTGCAACTCGACTGGTCGATCCAGTTCTCCACTCCGATTCAATCCAATTCCTTTCAGATCATCGTCAGCCCTTCGTTCGTTCGAATTCGTTGTCAAATTCGAAGATTTAAATCGCTCGATTAAATCGCGCTGACATTCCTTTGAGATCAGTGCGGTAAGGGAAGAACTCCAATCAGATTTAAGTGGTGATATCATGGAGAGTGTGGTCGGCAAAGTGTTTCTCCAGTTTCTGTTGATGGCAAAGGCGGCGTCCGGCGTGGAGAAGCATTGGCTCCCGGATTTGGAGTGGGAAACGGCGGAAAACTGGGTTGGAAAGCGGATACCGGAATTGGACAGTCGCGTGACGTTCCCTTTGGACATGAGACACGCCGCGGGAATAGGACGACTGAACGATTTGAGGCTCGCCGGCGTCGATCTGGCTAGGTCCGGGATGTTGGCGCTACCGAGAAACGGCAGACTGCAGGTAATCGAACGAGCAAAGATCGTCATAGTGCCGATCGGGAGGCAACAACCGTCGTGAAACGTGGAAAGTACGTGGCGTGGCCGAAAAGTACCAAATAGTTGGCGGAATTTGTTTAGCTTTACGAGACGAATAAGTTGTGAGACTTTTATAATACTATACATATAATTATATTACATATTATATATATATATAATTATATAATTACATATTATATATTGTTTAATAATATATAATCGTATTACTAAATATATTTTTGTAAAAATTACTCGCGCAATTATTCGTTTCAAATTTACAGTCAATTATCATTTCCAAAGTTACTAAATATACTTTTATAAAATTGCCTGTGTGATTATTCGTTCCAAATTTACGATTTCATCTTCAAAATTACTAAATATACTTTTATAAAATTGCCTGCGTGATTATTCGTTCCAAATTTACGATTTCATCTTCAAAATTACTAAATATACTTTTATAAAATTGCCTGCGTGATTATTCGTTCCAAATTTACGATTTCACTTTCAAAATTACTAACTATACTTTTATAAAATTGCCTGCGTGATTATTCGTTCCAAATTTACGATTTCACTTTCAAAATTACTAACTATACTTTTATAAAATTGCCTGCGTAATTATTCGTTCCAAATTTACGATTTCACTTTTAAAATTACTAAACATACTTTTATAAAATTGCCTGCGTGATTATTCGTTCCAAATTTACGATTTCATCTTCAAAATTACTAACTATACTTTTATAAAATTGCCTGCGTGATTATTCGTTCCAAATTTACGATTTTACTTTCAAAATTACTAAACATACTTTTATAAAATTGCCTGGGTGATTGTTCGTTCCAAATTTACGATTTCATCTTCAAAATTACTAACTATACTTTTATAAAATTGCCTGCGTGATTATTCGTTCCAAATTTACGATTTCACTTTCAAAATTACTAAACATACTTTTATAAAATTGCCTGCGTGATTATTCGTTCCAAATTTACGATTTCACTTTCAAAATTACTAAACATACTTTTATAAAATTGCCTGCGTGATTATTCGTTCCAAATTTACGATTTCATCTTCAAAATTACTAACTATACTTTTATAAAGTTGCCTGCGTGATTATTCGTTTCAAATTTACGATTTCATTTTCAAAATGTAAGACTGTATACACTTGCTCTATATACCAGAGACTGTGTACACTTTACTCCAACGACTTTTCCATCTAGGACGAAACAGTGCCGCAGCTCTTCAGTAGAAATTGCTTTCATCGTCCTTGTTTTGTTGCGTTCCCCCCAAAATTCGAATACTTTGCAGATGAAATTGCAAATTTGGACGAACAATCAAGTGATTTCATGATCGAGTAATTGTTGTAAATGAATTCTATGATAAATTTCATAAGTAGATTTTGATCGAGTGATTTCTACAAACAAATTCTATAATAAATATTGATCCAGTAATTTTTATAAATAAACCCCGCGATCCTTTCGAGCACGCTACACGTGTCTGCGACAAAGCTTGCTTCGTTCTCTTCTTCAACTCTCTCGGAGGAAACAAAATTCAACGTGCCAATAAAACTCGCACCGTGTAACAAGTAGTCGCCGTAGGTTTGACGATCGTATCTGGTCCCTTGGTACGACGTGAAAATTCAATTGCACCGCTTTTGAAAGCAATCGATTCCACGAAAACGGTATCGCTTTCGTAGACAGTGGAACCAAGAGGAGAACGACGTCGACTTTGTCGACGAAAGTTCGATGGAAATTCTATGGGGAGTACGTAAAATTGTACGTAGGACTAAGCTGGACGTCGAGTGACGAAATTTACTATTAATTACTATTATATAATTAATATATTATATAATATTAATACTATACTATACTAATATATAATATATGTGCTATTAATACTATAATTATATATATTATATAATATTAATACTATACTAATATATAATATATATATACTATTAATATTAATATTACACATATTATATATTAGTATAGTATAGTATTAATATTATATAATAGTAATTAATAGTAAATTTCGTCACTCCTGACATTAATAGTATATATATTATATATTAGTATATTATAGTATTAACATTATATAATATACATAATTATAATATTAATATTACATATATTATATATTAGTATAGTATAGTATTAATATTATATAATATTATATAATAGTAATTAATAGTAAATTTCGTCACTCCTGACATTAATAGTACATATATTATGTATTGGTATATTATAGTATTAATATTATATAATATATATAATTATAATATTGATATTACATATATTACATATTAGTATAGTATAGTATTAATATTATAGAATATTATATAATAGTAATTAATAGTAAATTTCGTCACTCCTGACATTAATAGTACATATATTATGTATTGGTATATTATAGTATTAATATTATATAATATATATAATTATAATATTAATATTACATATATTATATATTAGTATAATATTGTATTAATATTATACAATATATATAATGGTAATTAATAGTAAATTTCGTCACTCCTGACATTAATAGTATATATATTATATAATATATAAACAATTAATATTATATATATTATGTATTAGTATAGTATACTATTAATATTATATATTATATATAATATTAATATAATTATAATATAATATTAATTTACTATTAGTATAGTATTAATATTATATATATATTATATATAATATTAATATAATTATAATATAATATTAATTACTGGGGACAGCTGAGCGAGCCAGCAGGAGGATCGCCGATGAAAGTGAGCGAGTGGTCGAGGTCGGGTCACTTGTTCTGGGCTGACCCTCAAAACTGGAAGGGAAGTTCGATAGCGGCTCCGCATCTTGAGCAGGTGCCATGTCGTCAAGACGACATCGTGCTACCGAGTGGGAATCGGACGTTCAGCGTGCTTCTGCCAGCGAGGAGCATCGAGGTGAGGTCGGTCAGAACCACGGACAAGAGGCAACCGTATAGCGCATGGCAGTGGGCAGACATGGATCGGGGAAAGGAGTTCGAGAAGGGAATATTCACCGTGAAGTACGTCTCGCTTTTCCCTTAACTCTTCAATCTTCTCGCTTCCCGGAACGTTCGAAGTCTCTCAACCACTGAACTCTCTTTAACGTTTGAACTTTCGAGTGGCTTCGACAAATTAAATTAAATTAAATTAAATTTTCTTTTGAATTTAATTAGATTTTCACACAAGGTTATTCGAAGATAACGCAAGGTTTGTGTTAGGTATTTAAGCTTCTCAGTGGTTTCTTTTCTTGCAAATTGTTTGGAAATCACGTTAAAGATAGACACATAGAATTGCGATTAGTCTCACTGCTAACTTGATCTTTTCTTTTCTCTTTCTTTTTTCTTTTTTCTTTTTTTTTTTGAAAAAGTAACTGTGCCACTTTCAAGACAAACAGCTCGTACGACGTAAAATTCTACAGAGACGTGTGGTTCACGGTATAAAAAGATGTTTCACTTTTCAATACGAGCGCATATTTGAAGCTTGTGCTTTTGCTCGTCAGATGTAAATTATAAATCGACTTTTTGTAAAATTGTTGGAAACTTTTACATATTTAATATTTCAGATAAGAAGGAGAAAAAATAACGAGATAATATTGCGAGATACTGCTATTTTTTAAAAAATGATATATTCATAAGTATGTATCGATATTCTGATACACACAGAAACACAATACGGAAAGAAAAAAAAGGAAGAAAATAAACGCACGATTTCAATGTGTGTTTCGATGTTTAAAACGTAAAACGGGAAAATAAAAAAAAAAAAAAAAAAAAAACTGACGTAAAATTTTATAGGTACGCGGGCTACAGCTGTGAGAAGTGTCCCTGCCAAGACGACCCGAACGGCTACTATCTGGAAGAAATCTGCGCCATCGAGAGGCCAAAGTGTGGATTCATACCCTGCGAATATCCCTTATGGGTATCCTTTGTTCAACTAATAAAATATAGCACGCTCGAGTTTTGCGCGTAACTGGACGTCCACAGTTATACTGAAGTGACATTGGAAACGTAGGTGGAGGGCCATTGCTGTCGATACTGTGGCAGTCGAGTGTCTTTGACGAAGAGAGCGTCTCTGTCCATGGTTCGAGCGGCGATGGACGAGACTTTGGAAGAATACGCGGCGAAACTCGCCTGGCACGTCAGACGCACTTGGGACGGACTGGTCGAGGTTCTGATAAAGAAAAGGGGCGATTATTCGGAAATCGACATCCTGGAAGCCACAGAAGACGCGAAGAAAGCCCTTCTAAGTATATTTATTCTGCAACTTGCGTCTGATCAACTTAATCTAGAAATTTCTGCTGAATTGATGCTGTCTAGAATTAAATCTTCTCAGTGACTTTTGCATCACATTCTAGTGAAATTCCAAGTTTCTTTTTCATTTCTTGCTGTTTTATAAAGTTCTTTGTTTGTTGAGAAGAAAGCCCTTCTAATAGTATATTCTATAACTCACATCTGGGTAGCTTAATTTAGAAATTTCTGAATTGATACTGTCAAGAATTAAATCTTCAGTCACTTTTGCATTATATTCCAATGAAATTCCAAGTTCATCATCATTGAGACAACATCATTCTGTGATTCTCTATCACCCTACTGTCTGTGTACAGTAATTCTTTTTCATTTCTTGCTCTTTCATAAAGTTTTTTATTTGTTGAGAAGAAAGCTCTTCTAATAAGAATATTCTATAACTTACATATAACTTACATCTGGGTAGCTTTGCTTAATTTAGAAATTTCTGAATTGATACTATCAATTAAATCTTTGGTGACTTTTGCATTATATTCTGATGAAATTCCAAGTTCATCATCATTCTATGATTCTGTATCACCCTACTGTTTCTGTCTGTGAGTAATTCTTTTTCATTTCTTGCTCTTTCATAAAATTCTTTCTTTGTTGAGAAAAAAGCTCTTTTATTAAGAATATTTTATAACTTACATATAACTTACATCTGGGTAGCTTTGCTTAATTTAGAAATTTCTGAATTGATACTATCAATTAAATCTTTGGTGACTTTTGCATTATATTCTGATGAAATTCCAAGTTCATCATCATTCTATGATTTTGTATCACCGTACTGTTTCTGTGAGTAATTCTTTTTCATTTCTTGCTCTTTCATAAAATTCTTTATTTGTTGAGAAGAAAGCTCTTCTAATAAGAATATTCTATAACATACATCTGGCTGACTGCATAATCTAGAAATTTAGAAATATAGAAATGGAAACTGATCTGATCGCTCTCATCCGTGTACAATAACTGGCCATTAATATTCGAACACTAAATATATTGAAACTGTCATAATTTCGTAGATAGCTCACTTTAAAGATTGAAAAGCCTCGAGTCTCAAAAATGCGTCGTTCATTTTATTCCAAGAATACATTTATTCTTTACAATATCCAAGGAAGAAAAATATCTTGACTTTGCCACCTAACTCTTTGCTACCTAAAAGTATCCTAATTTAAAAAGCATTGAACTGAGAATCTACAGGCTTCAAATTTTAAAACGTGAAATATCTCAATAGTCTCCTACAGAATTAAACGTGAAATATCTCAATTTTCTCCTACACAGAATCAAAAACAAATTTCGACGTACAGCGTTCGAATATCAATATGAAAACATTTTTCTCGTTCTCTCAACAGGCATGAAGATCGAGATCCTGTCCACGGAGGTGACTGGTGCCGCGTTGCAAGACAATCGCCTGGTCGTCACGCTGGTTCCCCTTCTGGCGACACCAGTGATACTCCTTCTCCTTCTGTTCCTCGTCTTTTTATACTTTGGCTACTCTCACAGGCAGTAAGTACCTGTAATTAATTAACGAGCAACGTTAAGAAGCTAATAGTCTCCCTTTCAAGTCCCGTTCTCGTTACAGAGAACGCCGGTGCACTTGTATGCCTTCCTTTTGTATTCGTCTGGAAACTGCAAAGTCTCTCGCGAGAGATTAGCTGCAAATAAAGCTCGCGAGATTTATGAAGCTCGGTGAAACTGACACATTCGCCTCGAAATTCGCCAGGGAGAGAAAAAGAAACGGAGGAACGTGTTTCAATCTCTCTCGATGTATTTACGGTCGGTGGAGATTCGTTTACTGACAGTGAGACTATTCGCGGATAAACGATTGTACGTTCGAAAGGTAATTTAGAGCGCTCTTCGTGGAATTAAACGGATAAAATAAATGAAGGGGGGGGGGAAGAGAGAAAGCAAAAGAAGAGAGAAAGAAACGACGGTTGATTTTCGTTCGACGATTAATTCGTTAATTGGACAAACGAAGATTTAAATTTGCCACAAATTTGTCTCCTTTGACCTTTGTGCTCCACGTGGGTGCTTGATGACGAGGAACGGCAGAATGGCAAAGTTAACGTAGAGGGAGAGGGAAAGGAAAAAGATGTAAAAATAGGAAAACGAGATTGGCTGCAATTTCCCTTCACTTGCAACCCCGATAGACCGGATCTTCTCAAAAATTAACTTCCACCTCGCGGGAGGTATACTTTTACATACGAGACTCGACGAAATATGTTACATCTGAAAACACGCTTGAACGCGCGAGCATGCACGAGTATTGATTTGACAATATTTTGGCAATCGTTGGAAACTATCGAATTTCGAACGAAAGTTGATTGCCCCATCTATTTATCTGCACTTTGGGAAATTCTTTGTAAATTTACGTAACGCTCGCGTTTTTATTTTGCATCGCGAGATATTGATCTAACTTGTGTTTTATTAAATATAAATATAAATTACTCGTTTATATATATATATAATATATTATGTATTTTATATAATAAAAAAAAAGCGGCGATACTTTGAAGTTCGATTATCAATTTTTGCATGCTTTTGTTGAACTTCGAAGGCCTAAAAAAATATGAAAAATAAAACTTTTTGGTTCATTCTGATAGGGGCTATAGTCACACGTGTACTAAATGCGTACTTAAAATTTCGAGTCAATTGGTCAAGTAGATTTCGAGATATCACGTTCTGGAAAACATAGTTTCCAGAAAAATGCCTTTAAAGTTTAGTATTACAACCGTAACTTCGTTAATTTTAGGAGTTCACACGTAACATTCACAGAGATTTATTTTTGAAACTATGTCCTTTAAGAATATGCAAAAAAAAAAAAAGAAATCGATTTTTTCAAAAGTTCATCCTAGAGTACCCCCTTAAATATACATGAAAACTGAGAGAATGTTGCAACTTGGGACAAACAATTCTCGGCGTGCGTGGCTGAAACGTAAATAGAAAAAGGAAGAGATATTAAATTCTCCTTCTCGCGAAATTTATTAAATTCCCCTCCTCTCGTTCTCCCTTTGAAATCCCAAGTTCTCGAAATTTCTGCTAATGAGCAGCGCGGCTCATTGGCGCGCAGGTCGAACTAATTAAATGGCGGAAGTTTCCGCCGAGGAATGGAGAGACGACGAAGAAATTACGCCGGGTGTAAAACGGTAAATGGTAAATGGAACCAACTTCCAGCTGAGAACTAGTAGGTTACTGTACGTCGTCACTGTTTCTCAGATTAAAACGTTCTTCACTTTTATTTCGCTTTACTTCCCATCAGCCTCTGACGTTCGAGTTTTACACTCGCGACCGTAATCGAACGAAACCGCGTAACGTAAACTATGTACTCGTATTTGACTGGTCCTTAATTTCCTCTCCCTTTTATTCTTTCCCCTTTCCTTTATTCCCTTTCCCCTTGCTAGTTTACTTCGTCTTTTGTTTTAATTTAGTATCCTTGGTATTTAATGCGTTTTACATTCAATTGTTAAATTAGTCTATTAGTAAACTCTTTATTACTAGTAGTTCACTTTATCTAATAAAATTTTAAAATTACTACTGTATTAATAGTTTATATAACACTCTCACGTTACATTAATAGCTTACAATCTGTTTTATTAATAAAATATAAACGTAATATTATATATATATATATATATATATATATATATATATATATATATATATATATGACAGAATATGAATATAAAATTTATATTTTATTAATAAAACAGATTATAAGCTATTAATTTAACGTGAGAGTGTTATATAAACTATTAATACAGTAGTAATTTTATAATTTTATTAAATAAAGTAAACTACTAATCTATATATATTAATATAAACCTGCCTAATAAGGGATTAAACTGACCTCTTTCGCTAGAGTCACTAAAGTCGTGCCTATTTATCAAGCTCCCAAGTTCACTATATATTGAATTACTTGTAAACTAACATTCGTATAAACATAATGAT
The DNA here is from genome assembly GCA_036937485.2 of Tetragonisca angustula. Classification (NCBI taxonomy): domain Eukaryota; kingdom Metazoa; phylum Arthropoda; class Insecta; order Hymenoptera; family Apidae; genus Tetragonisca; species Tetragonisca angustula. The sequence continues at coordinate 105,653 of JAWNGG020000368.1, read as the reverse complement.
AAGTGAAGTAATTTTTCAAATGTTTCTCTTAAAGCGTGACGCCGCTCGTAACAATCCACATTCACGTGATGGAATGTCACGAAATATGCAAGTTAAGGATGTCCTGATCAAGTGCAAGTATCTCGACATGAAATATCTTGTTGTTCTAGTATCCTGTCGGGATGCTCGGAGATGTTCTCGTCGATAAGGGACGGCGTTGGCGCGGAGAAGACGCAGGTCAGCAAGCCGTTCGGTTTCGCCCGATTCGAGAACATCTCGGAGGGCAACGTGCAAATTGCCAGCGTGGCCGACGTCGACGAACCACGAGTGAACGTCGACGACGGGGAAACAGGAAGCGCGGACCCTCCCGGCGGAAGATTCGAGAACCCTCTGTACAGATCGAAGAGAAGAGGGCGCAAGGGGGACGAAGAGGTTTTGAACATGGAGGCTCCTCTCAGTTTGTCCACCCTCAAGGACAAAGTGGGCCGTCAAATCGAGGAAGTGGACGTCGACGTCGACGAGTGAAATTTTTCCTCCAAATTGTCCAAACTATCCTTTCTCCTTTTTTTTTTTTTTTTTTTTTTTTAGCAACCTCGAAGAAAGAAGGGGTTAAACAGAGCAGAGAATTCGTTCGTTTCGAGTTTGGAGAGTTCGAAGGAAGATCGAGAAAATGGGGGGACATCGAAACGATTTCTGTTATCGATGAGGTTTGATAGACAGAATCATAATTAAAACGAGTGAACTTCTCACGAGTGAAACTTTCCTCCAAACTGTCCAAACTATCCTTTCTCCTTTTTCATCAACTCCAAAAAAAAAGAAGGGTTAAACAGATTCGTTCGTTTCGAGAGTTCGATGGAAGATCGAGAAAATGAGGGGACATCGAAACGATTTCTGTTATCGATGAGGTTTGATAGACAGAATCATAATTAAAACGAGTGAACTTCTCACGAGTGAAACTTTCCTCCAAACTGTCCAAACTATCCTTTCTCCTTTTTCATCAACTCCAAAAAAAAGGAGGGTTAAACAGATTCGTTCGTTTCGAGAGTTCGAAGAAAGATCGAGAAAATGGGGAGACATCGAAACGAGGTTTGATAACAGAATCTTAATTAAAACGAGTGAATGGACGTTCGGTTTCAATTGTTGCTATCGGCTCGAGCTACGAAATTTGTTGACACGTGGATCGATAATACGTTTTCAGAAGCAGAATCCAATTAGAATACATCGTCTCAGTTCGTTGAACGTTTTTCCTCTCTTTTTTTTTTTTTCGTTTACTAAAATGAAAATCGAAGTATAAAGCATTGCGGAGTATCACAGCGTTTCCTCTTCACTCGGAAAAAAAAGAAAGTATCTCAATGATCCAGTATTTTAATCCGAGCGATTGAGTACCGTGCGAAACCCAACAGAAGAGCAAAACCGTTAAGATAAACCTAATCTAAACACTGACGTCACGCGAAATCAACACATGTACTGTTCCAATTAGTGCAAAATCGATTTAACGTTCGAGGTGAAGCATTTATTTTACGATCGTGTATTCGAAGTAGCGCGACAAAATTTAGAAAGTGAGATCAACTCGAACTAGTCGAGAAAAAGGTCAACCTACACGACTGTGTATTCCGTGCGCCTCGTTATGAAGTTGTATTTAATGAAATTGGCGAGATTGCATAATTTATCGCAACTTTGATGATTGGACTATGAATTATGAAAATCGTGCACAGCACGAATCTTGATGACATTATATCGCAACTGCTGACCAAAATTGCTTTGGTCATAGAATACTAATAACGCATATCATAAATAATATTATTTTGAAATGTTATTATTTTTTAAATGTGTAAAAATATTTGTCAATATGTAAATATAATTTATTAATATTCAAATATATTATATTATTATCTTAAAGATTGAGAAACACAAAAGAATTTGGAATTTCAGTGTTTTGAAAACCGAGGTAGCTCGAGTTCGAAATACGACGACGATATAATAATTAAAATACAAGAATGGTAATTATAATTATTTCTGAATATTGATGTATATCCCGTATGGTGTTAATGATCTGTATTAAACAATAATAACAATGTTAATAATCTGTAATAAATAACGACGACAACGTAATTACAATGATAATTTCGGTTGTGCAGACAACGAGGCAAGTATTGTAGGATGTAACAGTGCAAAACACACGGGCGGCAATGTTAAGTCACAATGTGTTTATTCCTTCGTCATACAACGTTCAAAACAGCCACGTGCTTCCGCGTCCACGTGGCTTCCGCATCGTAATCGACGTTACGATAAGAGGCGTTTGCTCGCCGGGATAATAGGATAAGTGGTCGCCTAACGCGCGCGAAACACGTACATACGTACGTGTGTGTGTGTATACCGAGAGGCAGATGCACGGTTAAACACCTCCTTAGCGGATAAAATAACACAAATGTACACTTGAGACGCTCAACGCAGAGCACGGATGAATTTTAATCGAATGGACGAGAGTTCTCACGTGTGTGTGTGTGTGTGTGGGTATTTGTGAAATATTGTTTACGCAAAATCATCAAAATTGGGAAATTCAGGTGCACGTATGTACATGCGCGCGAAGGTATAGAGTTTGTTGGTAAAAAAACACGAAATTGCACAAATATCCGCAGCCTATTCGTGTGACGATTATTCTCTCTCTTTCTCTCTCTCTCTCTCTCACTCTCGTCGAATGTATAGGAGTTTTCTTAATTTAGTGTATACGCTAAATTATCTCTGTTTATATAGAAATATTTTTGTTATAAAGCTTCGTTTATAGAATATATTAAATTCTTTCTCTCTCACGCAAACACACGCAAACATACAAACTTTGTCTCGATGGAAACTGCGATAAAATTGGCGTTTAATTTTGTACAAGAAATTACACGCGCGATCAAGGCTGTTGCAATTCTTATCTGATAGTAACGAGGCGAATTTGCTCCTCGTCGCGAATTTACTCCCATGCTCGCGTATAATCGCGATTTCCATGAATCGTTGGACAACGTCGACACAGATTGTTGTTCAACAAACAGAGATCTTCATTTTAACACCCGAAATACGAATTTGGCAACGTTCCAGGAGGAAATCGTCAATTTAATTTGAGAAATTAAAGAGAATATCTTTCGAAATTCACCGACATTGGAAATTCTTTATTAACTTTCCCTGACACACAAATTCTTTCTATTTACGAGATCGTTGGGTCCAATGAGCGACCATGGATGTTCAAGGCTAAATGAAAATGATCCAGCAGTAATTTTTCATTGAACATTTTTTTCAAAAATTTCGTCTTTCTTCACGTTTCTTCGTGGCAAATTTCGTTTATTGTGGTTTCGTTCTGGTATTGATACGTTGAGGATGTTCCCTGATAATGGTCCCCGTTCGTTCATTCATTCATCGTTATTTCGTGTTATCAGGAACAAGTCAAGAGACACGAGAAACAGTATCCTCTTGAAAAATCGTACAGACACATCTGCCTTTAAAGCCAGCTTCGAGATATGCTCGGTCAGACAAAATCGACAGACAACGAGTCAGCGTTTCTCTCTTCCGCAATTTTTCTTTTTAATAATATACCATGATATCAATTCACGATGACACGACTCTACCTAGTAATTTTTTTCCAAGTATGTATTCAGTATGCAAACTTTAGTATGCATTTTATATTGTTTCATTCTCTGTGAATTTCGACGAAAATTTTTTTTATCTAAATTATAAATCATATGTATGTGCGTTTCTTTCTTTTTTCCCTCCTTAATATACTATTAATAATATATAGTAATATTCACGAAACGATTCTACCTGGTAAATCCACCTACATATTTTATTCCAAATATTTAGTATAGTGGTTTTTATCTTCTGAAAAGAAGTTTGTCTTCTGTAAATTTCGACGAAAATATTTTATCTAAATTGTAGATCGTATATACATGCGTTTCTTCCTTTTTTCTTTTTAATATATCAACAATAATATAATAATATACTATTAATAATATACTATTAACAATATACTAATAATAATATAAATTCACGAAACAATTCTACCTGGTAAATCCACTTACATTTTTTTCTCTCGATCTCTTCCAAATATTTAGTATAGTAACAATATATCTCTTCCAAATATTTAGTATAGTAACAATATATCTCTTCCAAATATTTAGTATAGTAACAATATATAACAATATACTAAAATTTTCCTCCGATCTCTTCCAAATATTAAAATATAGTTGTAGCATTTTATCCCGCTTTATTCTCTGTGAATGTCGACGAAAGTCTTTTATCTAAATTGTCTTTTATCTGCATATCGTTGATTAAATAACAAACGGATCGTGCCTGCAAAATTCGTGTCGTTTACAATATCCAAGATAACTCAACTCACGCGAAATCCAGTTGGATTTATAAATGAGGAGGAAAATCCCCTGACCAACGCGAGATGGCAAAATCGCGCGAGGAGCCACGATAAAAAAAGGTTCGACGAACGAGTCGAAGACATGCCTCGTCGCACATGCTTGTCCCTAAAATTGCTCCACAAAACAAATTCCTCCTCTTCGGCTGTCTAACTCTGTTCGATATCGTGTCAGTTGAAATTTATTCCCTGTCCAAGTTTTCACTAATCGGTATTAACTAATGTTACGAATCATTTGTTCGTTCTATTTCATAACTTTCTGTTAAATTGTAAACGCGTTCTAAATCTGACGCGTTTGTTATCGTTTCGACGATTTCATCGATTCACCTGCGCGAAAATAGAAGTTCCAGACGCCGAAGCTTTAAATAGCCAAGGAGGAACCATCGTTTCCTAGAGTTTCTCCTCATTTTAAATACAAAATCTTCACTCTTGGCACAAGAGCTTCTTTGCTTCAAATTTCCTTTTCTCTTCTTTCTTTCTTTTTTTTTTTTTTTCTAAGATAATATTTTCAACTCACACGGCATTCGACATTGTTAGTAAAATTCGACAGAGTTGTATCTTTTTCTAGCGTTCAGCAACAAGTTCTTCGTTCGACAAGAAACGACGTGGCAACACTCGCCTCTCAGACACGCTCGTCGATGCTTCTTTCAACTATTTAGCTCGCATGATCGCGGACACTAACCAGTTTGGACATTTGTACCCGTTGGACGAAGAAGAAATTCGTCGCCTTTGAAATTCGATTCGGCGTGATTCGTTCTGAAGAAAGTTGAAAGATTTAAAAAAAATGGGAAATTAGCAAATTTCTTGGGAAATTTATTTTTGTTTAAAATATACTTTTCTGTTTCTCCGACTGCTCGAAATCTGTTGTCTTTTTCTTAAAGGAAAAGAAAAGAATATTTCAGCAAAAGGAAGGAACATTAGGAAAAATAAAATTTCTCTTTCTCTCAGTATACTACGAATCACGTCGCACGTACATAGTATCATAGTACAGATAAAACTATAAAAAATTACGTCTACGTGATGGGGTGTCTTGTTGACGTTACCCTTATCATACAAATAATCAATACCTGTCGCGTTGAAATTTTATCGTGAAAATTGCGGATCTCTGACGAAAGTATATTCTCTATTTTAATCTAAACGATACTACATTTTTCTTTGTTTGATTTTCCACACAAGCTCAATTTATGTTTCGACGTGCGTCTAATGATCCTCATGAGAAATTTGTTTTTAAAACTACATGACGTTTAGATGTTACTTTGACGAAAAAGTATTGTCTGTTTGGAAATCTGTCGATTCTTTTTTTAGCTGCTCGTGCATCGAAGACTCGTTCTGATCGTAATTGAGAAATCATCGGAATCATCAAGTTCTGATTGAAAAGACAATCGCTCGACACTATCGAAAAGACAGTCATCGTAGAGGGTGCAAGGTGTTTCCTTTTGTTTAAAACCACGATGGAACGATTAAACAACATTCGGCTAACCGAGTAAAACAACGTTCCCTTTTACAATACATCGTTTCCCTCGTATAATATACAAATCTGTGTCTTACGCAACTCGACGATCCTAATCTACGAATGAATCCCTAAACATACGTGTATATATTAATTTAACAAGCTTCCTCGGCAGGAAATAGGCGAATTTCTCGTTCTCGATAAAATATCTCTCGCTAGTTATAACTATACTGTGTGTTATTACACTATATATTTAGTTAACACGACTTTGAACGCTCATTTCGTACGCTCTTTCAACTGTCTTTCATCTCCTTTCCAACTCTTTCGCATCGTTCGGACCAACATAGAGGAATCATCGTCGCTTTCAAGTGAACATAAACTACGGATTTATGAAAATGAAGCACTCGCGCTCTTAAATTACTTTAATAGTTAACATGAATCTATCGCTAAACATCTTGCTAGCAGCTTCGCACTTCGTAGCTCTTTGTTGAACACTGTCCAAGCGAAATTTCGTTTTATTATTCGGTTGGGAAATGGTTGGACAGTTGAAATCATCGACAAGTATATTTGAAAGTCTAGCTACTGTTCTAGTTTAGAATAACAAAAGAAATTTGGCTTGGACAGAGTCAACGCCTTCTGTTCAAATTTTCAGCAATTGTCGCAAGCTTCTCCTCCTTTTCGCAAGATGAAGACAAGAAAGAAAGAGAAGAAGAAAGGAGAATCCTCCAACTTTCTGTCCAATACCGAATCCCGTTCGCTCTTTGCATGATAAATTAAATATACAGTTCCAACGTCGAAACAAATGGACGCTTGACCTTGATTTCAGTTCAGTAATCCAAATTTCTTCAACTATCGAACTTTCCTCGCGTTTCTCTCTCTCTCTCTCTCTCTACTTCTTGAGAAAACAAGAGAAGAAAACTCCCACTTCTTCGTCGATGAAAGAAGGATGGAAATTAGGAAATCAAGGCACTGCCGGCTGGAATTTCACCCACCGTCGATCCCCAAATCCGCAGGGTAACCAGGAAGACGAGGGATACACATATTTTCACGCTCAGGGGAAGACTTTCGCGCAGGAATGTAGAACAGGGAATTGCACTGTCCCCTCGGGCGATCGTCGCGAACTTGGAAATTGGCGACGATCGTTTCTTCATCGACGACAAGGCAGTCGTTTCCTCTTCTTTCTCCTCTCGCGGTCGAAGGAAACTGCAAATTTGCCGGGAGGATCGAAGGAAGGCACGCGTAAAGACGAGGGACAGCCTTCTGATTGCTCAGAGTGATTGCAAGCCGTGGACTTGACGAACAGGGACGTCTACGACGAGCCCTGCAGTTGAAGGAGGGCCTGCAGACGCTGAAGTTCCTTCAGCAGTTCGCGGTTTGTGTCCTCCAACGACGTTAACCGGTCCCTGTACGAGGAATTCTCGTTCGTGAGCATCGTCACGCGTCTCTCCAGGCCGTCCATGTACTCCTTTTTCTTCCGTCGGGACTCCTGCGCCGATATCTGAAACACCACGGCAACCGTTTGATCATGCTCCTCCTCTCGTTTCCTCGTCGCGCGTGCCCGCGTTCATCAATGTGTACGCCGTTCCGTGAAAATTCGCGACAAGCTCACCCGATTCGTCATCTTACTTCACTTTACTTTTCATCATCTTTATTTCACATTCGTTGTTAGACTGTTTCGGTGTCTGTGGTAACCGAGGATCCCCTCGGCAACGAGTAAATTTGCGGATATCGCGATGATACGTCGTGAAGTGCGATGAGTAAACATACATATATATTCGTATAAACGACGTTGAGTTGTGGAAACATTGAAAAAAATGTACTAAATAAATGTCACGTATGCCAGAAATTTAATGTTGCGCAGAAACTTTGAAAGCCAAAGAAATATGTATTAAATAATAATAATAATAATAATAGTTCCAACAATTACAAGCAGTAAAATTATTTTAAAATGGAGTAAATAATAGTAACAGTTCCAACAATTAGAAGCAGCTACAAATAATAATAATAGTGACAAAAATTACAAGCAGTTGAAATGATTGAAAAATGAAATAAATAATAATAATAATAATAATAATGATAATTGACAAAGTTACAAATAATAATAATAGTTCCAACAATTACAAACAGTTGAAATGATTAAAAAAATGGAATAAATAATAATAATAATGATGATGATGGACAAAGTTACAAATAACAATAATAGTTCCAACAATTACAAGCAATTGAAATTATTTAAAAACGGAGTAAATAATAGTAATTACAACGATTAAATGGAACATACAGATGACAATGATAATAACGATTAATAAAGTTACAAATAATAATAATAGTTCCAACAATTACAAGCAATTGAAATTATTTAAAAACGGAGTAAGTAATAGTAATTACAACGATTAAATGGAACATACAGATGACAATGATAATAACGATTAATAAAGTCACAAATAATAATAATAGTTCCAACAATTACAAACAGTTGAAATGATTAAAAAAATGGAATAAATAGTAGTAATAATAATGATGATGGACAAAGTTACAAATAATAATAATAGTTCCAACAATTACAAGCAATTGAAATTATTTAAAAACGGAGTAAGTAATAGTAATTACAACGATTAAATGGAACATACAGATGACAATGATAATAACGATTAATAAAGTCACAAATAATAATAATAGTTTTAACAATTACAAGCAGTTAAAATAATTAAATGGAATAAATAATAGTAATAATAATTGACAAAGTTACAAATAATAATAATAGTTCCAACAATTACAAACAGTTGAAATGATTAAAAAAATGGAATAAATAGTAGTAATAATAATGATGATGGACAAAGTTACAAATAATAATAATAGTTCCAACAATTACAAGCAATTGAAATTATTTAAAAACGGAGTAAATAATAGTAATCACAACGATTAAATGAAACATACAGATGACAATGATAATAACGATTAAAGTTACAAATAATAATAATAATAGTTCCAACAATTACAAGCAATTGAAATTATTTAAAAACGGAGTAAGTAATAGTAATTACAACGATTAAATGGAACATACAGATGACAATGATAATAACGATTAATAAAGTCACAAATAATAATAATAGTTCCAACAATTACAAACAGTTGAAATGATTAAAAAAATGGAATAAATAGTAGTAATAATAATGATGATGGACAAAGTTACAAATAATAATAATAGTTCCAACAATTACAAGCAATTGAAATTATTTAAAAACGGAGTAAGTAATAGTAATTACAACGATTAAATGGAACATACAGATGACAATGATAATAACGATTAATAAAGTCACAAATAATAATAATAGTTCCAACAATTACAAGCAGTTAAAATGATTAAATGGAATAAATAATAGTAATAATAATTGACAAAGTTACAAATAATAATAATAGTTCCAACAATTACAAACAGTTGAAATGATTAAAAAAATGGAATAAATAGTAGTAATAATAATGATGATGGACAAAGTTACAAATAATAATAATAGTTCCAACAATTACAAGCAATTGAAATTATTTAAAAACGGAGTAAATAATAGTAATCACAACGATTAAATGAAACATACAGATGACAATGATAATAACGATTAAAGTTACAAATAATAATAATAATAGTTCCAACAATTACAAGCAGTTGAAATGATTAAAAAAATGGAATAAATAATAATAATAATAATAATGATGATGATGGACAAAGTTACAAATAATAATAATAGTTCCAACAATTACAAGCAATTGAAATTATATAAAAACGTAGTAAATAATAGTAATCACAACGATTAAACGGAACATACAGATAATAATAATGATAATAATGATTAATAAAGTTACAAATAATAATAACAGTTCCAACAATTACAAGCAGTTGAAATTATTTTAAGATGTTCGTGTGTGTTAAAGTCAAGATGATTGACTAGAAGAGAAAGAAATGGAAATGATCAAAAAATGAATAGCGACAACGTGTTCATTTTTAGGTGATTTTCAGATACCAGTCAGATTTGAAACCGACACGAGATATTTCGTTTGCACGTGTTGGGGAAACAATTGAAAAATTTCATACTACTGCGGTGATGGATCATTTCGAGGGGCACGAGCACAGTGTGACGACATAAATAAATAATTTTTTCACAAACTGAGTCTAATACCTACCTTATTCTTGATTTTCCTGCGGACTTTCTTGAGTGACTTCTCTTCCTGTTTCGTCAGAGGCAATTTCGTCGGCACTGGATATCCCTCCGCGATCAATGTCCGCTTTTCCTCTTCCGTCAACATTAACACGCCCGTCGACCCCTTCTGTAAAACCAGTTCAACGCAACGTCACAATCCACGTCGACTCTCCCCTCTCTTTCTAATAGCTTGAACTTTACATATAATATCAAAAACTACGTAATTATATAATTGTATATAACATCACAAACATTACAATTTATGTATAATATCAACAATCATCTTTCTACTAAAAGGCAAGTCCGTATATTTTTAATTTGCGAACGCTCTGACGATCGACGCTTGAGAGAAACAAATTTTAAAGCATAAATGAAAGAAACCATGCTCGAGCTTGAATTTAACTTGAAATTGACGAAATTAATTTTTTCTCGCGTCTTGTTAAAGAAAAGAAAAGAACAAAAATAGGTGGGAAGAAACGTTTGAACCATAATTTCGTAAGGAGCAAGAATGTTTCGAAATTTATTCGATCACGTTGAAAAGCAATTGCAGCATTTAAAAAGTTCCAATATCATCCGATATTATCTCAGTTGCTCTACGAGACAGGAACAATCAATTACCGGTTTATACTTTGATCAATTATGTACCAACAAGTGAGATTCATTTTTGCCACGTTACTACGATTATTCATTGACGACTTATTTCACTATATTACTTCGTCTTTATACACCAAATATAATCACCGACAGTCGCGTCGAATTACGATATTTTCTACAAGTCGCAGTATGTGAAGGTTCGTGATAAGATATCTAAAAAACGAAAAAAAAAAAAAAAATTGCGCGAATAAAAAAGAGATTGCTGGTCCGACTGACCGGTTGACAGGAAATCAAGGGTGTGTGTATCGGTTGTCTGGTGGTGTGCGTGCCGTTGGTGATGTAAAGTCTGGGCGTGAGCAGGCCCCTGAGATTCTGTGCGTGCGCGGAGCTCTGGGAATCTCGGCGTTCCGGCGAGCAGGAAGCGGAAGCGGTGCCCTCGCTGTCGGAGCTCGCGCTACTCGGAGGCGTTGGCGGCAGACCCTGCCTGGAGCCGCGCAGATCCGTTTGTTTCTCCTCGCTTGCCTCGCCGTGATACTCCTCCACCTTCATATTCTGTGACACACGAACTTCTTCCCTTTTAGCATCTCGTTACCTCGTTTTTTTTTTTTTTTTTTTTTTGCAAAAAGACAGATCAAGACGAGAACTTTTCTTTTGATGTTTTTCTTCTTCGAAGAGAAACCTCTTCTCTTTGCTTCTTGCGGAAAATTCTAAATACGAAGACAAAAAAAAAGTGAATTCTACACGCGTCAAATTTCGAAACGTTAGGTACACGTGTCTTCCACGTATGTACCTAATGTCGTTCCATTTTAAACGGGATAATTGACTGTGATTCGGTATTCGACGTTATCTGTTGGGACAGGTGATTTTCTCGATCGTTTGAACAATTGTCGCACGTTGTGCCAACTATCTTCAAATATATCTTGTTGAAATGAATCTGATAAGAAGTTGTACTACATTTTAATCAAACGAAGCTTCTGTTCTTCAGTGATCGAAGAAAATAGATAGAAGAAAGTAGAATATGGAAGAACATGGAATAATAAAATGTACAATACAGAGGAGCACAGGATTTTTATATTTTATATAGAATATTATTTTGATATAAATAAAATATTTAATGATAATTTAATTGATAACAATATTATATTTTATATAGAATATTTATATAAATATTTATATAAAAACATTTTTACAAAATGAACATCTATATAAAATAAAAATACTAAATAAAGAAAATAGAATATAGAAATGAAACTTATAAAATATCAGGCAAATAGAATATTTTATATAATAATAAAATATTTAATAATAATTTAATTGATAATACTATTATATTTTATACAGAATATTTATACAAAAATATTTTTATAAAATGAACATTTATATGAAATAAAAATACTAAATAAAGAAAATAGAATATAGAATAGGATGTAGAAATAAAACTTATAAAATATCAGGCAAATAGAATATTTCATAATAATAAAATATTTAATAATAATTTAATTGATAATACTATTATATTTTATATAGAATATTTATACAAAAATATTTTTATAAAATGAACATTTATATGAAATAAAAATACTAAATAAAGAAAATAGAATATAGAATAGGATGTAGAAATAAAACTTATAAAATATCAGGCAAATAGAATATTTTATAATAATAAAATATTTAATAATAATTTAATTGATAATACTATTATATTTTATATAGAATATTTATCCAAAAATATTTTTATAAAATGAACATTTATATGAAATAAAAATACTAAATAAAGAAAATAGAATATAGAATAGAGTGTAGAAATAAAACTTAATAGAACAAAAATATCAGGCAAAGAAAATAGAAATTACCTCGTAATATTCCTCGTCGTCCTCTTCGCTGTCGCTGGTCTGCGACACGTGGTTCTTAGGGAAATGAAGATTCTGCGAGAACACCATGGTTATCGCGCTCTTGTCGTCGGCCATGGCCGATCGACACGATTCCGACGGGCTACTAGGCGCGCTGATCGGCTCGTCCTTGATCTCTATGCACTCCACGTCTTCAGGTACTAGGTTGTTCCTTCCCTTCAGGATAATCGTTGAGGTAGTGGACGCGGACGACGACGAGGGTAATTCGTCGCTGTCCGACGCGTGGTTCATCGAGATCGCTGGGAAACACTCCGCCTCCATGTCTGTAAAACCGGTACAACATCACGCGTCTTTCGCAATTTATCATTCATCAGCGAAATAAACACCTTTTATCAGATCAAATGTGTTAATAATCCACGGGTTGTTAACGAAAGACTTTAAACTTCCTTTCATCCGCCATTGTAAAAAAGCAAGGAAATTACGTGTACAAATGGATTACAATGAATTCACGATCCAGTTATTAATGTACAAAGTGGAAAGGAAAGTTTGTCCGTGTCACGTAAAGAATCTACCACAAAATTCGATCGAACCTTGAATTTCTAGGTCAAAACTTTTTTTTTCTTTTTTTGGCATTGTATTCTACTCATGGCGAAGATAATACTTTCCCCGAGGAATCAGAGATCGCAGCCTAACGGTTGTCTTGAGAAATGGCAAGAAAGTTTCTTAATCGTTCAAGTCCTAACAGCGACTTTATGGTCTCCGACGCGTGGATGTCCATTTTACGTAAATTATTAGGCTGTCTATTTTACGTAAATTATTAGATTTCGTTGATATTTGACTTATCATAGTTGGTAGCATCAGTGTGAGTTTAAATAATCAAATGTTAACATTATTCGGAATATATACATTTCAGAACCATAAAGTCGCTGTTAGCACTCATCCGCAATGTGTTAAATCGTTAAGAAACTTTTTTGCCATTTATCAAAAGAACTATTGCGACCAGTTCTTCGAAAGAGTTTTACCTTCGTCATGAGTAAAATACAATGAAAAAAAAATTTTATATATATATATTCTAATAAAAATCATTCAAATCTCTGAAAATTCACTGTTATGAATATGAAAGTTCTATTTGAACGCTAAAATTGAACGCTTTGTAGAAATTCAGTTTTCACTCTTACCATCGATTCTGCTTCGAATGTCCAACGATTTGTGATGATCTAGGTTAGTAGAATCGATGGAGGAACTGGTGGCGGAGAGAGAAGCGTCAACCCTATCGACGGATGACCCGGAATTGGGCGTATGGGGGTTGGCACCGGGTGTCGCGGGGCTCGGCGGAGGGCTCGACGTCAACAGGCTGTAATTGTGCTCGGACTTGATCGGTCGTGGACCTCCGAGGGCGGCATCCGTCATCAAACGATCCCTCAACACCACTCCCATCGAGGATTTGTCACGCACGTTCAACGCGTTGCCCCATTCTTCTTCTTTGGTCGCCATGAGAACATCCTGGCCGAGTCCCTGCAAAAGACATACGTCATCAAGCTGTCTGAGAAAATAATGTACATATATATATGTATATAATGTATATAATGTACATATGTTATAAAATATTGTTACATATATGTATATAATGTACATATGTTATAAAATATTGTTACAGATTGTATATAATATAGTATATAATGTATATATGTTATAAAATATTGTTACAGATTGTATAAAATATAATTTGTACATAGTATAAATTTGTAAAATATAATTTCTATACGGTATAAATTTGTAAAATATAATTTGTATATAGTATAAATTTGTAAAATATAATTTGTATATAGTATGAATTTGTAAAATATAATTTGTATATAGTATAAATTTGTAAAATATAATTTCTATATAGTACAAATTTGTAAAATATAATTTGTATACAGTATAAATTTGTAAAATATAATTTATATATAGTATAAATTTGTAAAATATAATTTCTATACAGTATAAATTTGTAAAATATAATTTGTATATAGTATAAATTTGTAAAATATAATTTGTATATAGTATGAATTTGTAAAATATAATTTGTATATAGTATAAATTTGTAAAATATAATTTGTATATAGTATGAATTTGTAAAATATAATTTGTATATAGTATAAATTTGTAAAATATAATTTCTATATAGTACAAATTTGTAAAATATAATTTGTATACAGTATAAATTTGTAAAATATAATTTATATATAGTCTAAATTTGTAAAATATAATTTGTATATAGTATAAATTTGTAAAATATAATTTGTATATAGTATAAATTTGTAAAATATATTTGTATATATTGTATGAATTTGTAAAATATAATTTGTACATAGTATGAATTTGTAAAATATAATTTGCATATAGTATAAATTTGTAAAATATAATTTCTATATAATATAAATTTGTAAAATATAATTTGTAAAATAAATTTGTTACAAATTGTATATGTGTTACAAAATATTGTTACAGATCGTATATATATTATAAAATATTGTATATACATATATGCGTATATATGAAATTATGTACACATGTTATAAAGTATTGTCACAGATCGTACATATGCATATACGTTACAAAATATCCTTACAATTTATTTCATAAAGTTTCGTTCCGATCCAACACTTTCTACAGAAAAAACACTTCCCCTCCCAAGATTTGTATTTATATTATAGTTTCAGACATGTTCTCGATCAAAGTAGACAGAAAGATCCCAAATTACGATCATTCCACCACCTAATCTATTTCTCTTTCCTCGATCAAATATTTTCTCTACAAAAAAGCTTCAAAGTCAAATGAATTTTATCTTCGAATTATCTTTACAACTCGATTTCATTCGAATTGCTTGTGATCGATACGTACAAACCTAATCGAAACTATGACACTGGATAAGCTTCGAGCGTTTGAAAGTTGAAAGTTGAAAAGATCCGACATCGAAGCTTGCCTGGCGAATCGATGGATGAGGAGAGCAAACGTTCGAGACTGTCAATGGCTGCCAGTGTCGAGGACCTCGCGAGTCTAAAATTGTGCGCGCTCACGTGTGCGCGTCCCGGAGAACGTGTGACGATCAAGGAGAAGGGCGCGAGTCGAGCCGGTCAAGTTGAAGGTCGACGTTGTCAGCCACCGGCGCAGCCTCTCTCCTTCGTCCTTCTTCCCTTCGCAGACCCTTCGCGCTCCAGCAATGCGGAACTCGCGCAGTCAAGGTCATCGCGCAAGGTTCTTGCCTCTTTCGCCTCTTCCGTTGAGACCCGAGTCCTTTCTTTTCTGCATTTCTTCCTTTTTTTTTCTCTGTCCTCCTCTCTTTCTTTTCTCTCCTCTGTTATGCAGATTCCGGCCGCATTTATGGTTCACAGTTCGCGGTTTATGGTTTAGAATGGAAGATGCTGCAATTTTTTTCTTTTTTTTTTTGAATATAATTATGATATAATTTTACAATATATTTTTGAACTTCTTCTTTATGTAAACAATAATGCATTGCTGGAAAAAATCGAAACGACGACAAACTTCATTTTCGATGGTAGAAGATGCTTTTTATGATGTTACAATATTTTTTTTTAAACATACTTTCAATACTTTTTTCTAAACATAATTATAATTTCTTTTGAACTTGTTTATTTAAATACTAATGCATTGCTGGAAAAGTCAGAATTCTAGTCGAAAAAATCGAAATGACGGCGAGCTTCATTTTTAATGGTAGAAGATACTTTTTAAGATATTACAATAATTTTTTTTTAACATAGTTACAATATTTTTTTCTTAAACATACAATATTTTTTTGAACTTCTTTATTTAAATACTAATGCATTGCTGGAAAAAATCAGAATTCTAGTCGAAAAAATCGAAACGACGACGAACTGTATTTTCGATGGTAGAAGATGCTTTTTAAGATATTACAATATTTTTTTTTTAACATAGTTCCAATATTTTTTTTTTAAACATACTTATAATATTTTTTTGAACTTCTTCTTTATTTAAATACTAATGCATTGCAGGAAAAATCAGAATTCTAGTCGAAAAAATCGAAACGACGACGAACCTCATTTTCGATGGTAGAAGATGCTTTTTAAGATGTTACAGTATTTTTTTTTTTTTTTTAATATAGTTACAATATTTTTTTGAACTTCTCCTTCTTTATTTAAATATTAATGAATTGCTGGAAAAAATCAGAATTCTAGTCAAAAAAATCGAAACGACGACAAGCTTCATTTTCGATGGCAGAAGATGCTTTTTAAGATATTACAGTATTTTTTTTTTTTTTTCTTTAAGTATAGTTACAATATTTTTTTGAACTTCTTCTTCTTTATTTAAATACTAATGCATTGCTGGAAAAATCAAAATTCTAGTCGAAAAAATCGAAACGATGACGAACTGTATTTTCGATGGTAGAAGATGCTTTTTAAGATGTTACAATATTTTTTTTCAAACATAGTTATGATATTTTTTTAAACTTCTTCTTTATTTAAATACTAATGCATTGCTGGAAAAAATCAGAATTCTAGTCGAAAAAAAAAACGACGACAAGCTTCATTTTCGATGGTAGAAGATGCTTTTTAGAATATTCTTTCTTATTTTCTCTTTCTCTGCTTCCAAAGTGCTGAAACAGCACACTCTGTACATTTGAAAAATCAGGATTCTAGCTCTCGGGGGGGAAAAAATCGTCCGGTAGCAAAAATGATTATTGATGTCACGTGAAATTCAATGATCTCGGTGAATGAACTTCTATCGAGCTTCGCTAGTCTCCATATATTTTAAGGTGGATACCGTTACACGCGACTCGGTACGAAAGTCAACACGATGCGCTCTCACCAAAAGTGAATATCCATGCTTTGAAAACAAATTACTCAAAGGCGATACTTGGGACGAGAGTTGAAATGAAAATCAAACGACAAATCCTCTAGAAAACTTACATCGAGATCGGTTCGAACCTGAACCGAGCCTTTCAGGCTACGTTACGGCTACCTCTCCTCGACAAATAATACAATATCGATGTTAATTGAAAAGTCGACTCAAAGGACGTATCGACTGGCGCGTGTAATTCTCATCG
Organism: Tetragonisca angustula; assembly: GCA_036937485.2. NCBI lineage: Eukaryota > Metazoa > Arthropoda > Insecta > Hymenoptera > Apidae > Tetragonisca > Tetragonisca angustula. The sequence goes on along the minus strand of JAWNGG020000368.1, from coordinate 88,117 downwards.
AAACTTCTTCCGGTATCCTCGGTCATTTGCTTCGAGCCGCGTCGTGCAAGTTTGCGCTCTTTCTTCCCGCTCGTTATGGGTCGTTTCTTCAACGGGCGGAAGAACAAAGCCGGTGATTTTCCAGACGCAAGACAATTACTATGCCTCAGGGCAATTAGCAACCAACAATCTGGGACCTAGGTTCTAGGCTCGCGACACTCTTCCATATTCTCTTCTGGTATGAAAACAGAATTAGAAACAGTGCTCCGCTCTATTCTATCCAGCTACACTCAATGAAAAGATGAACGAAGAGAGAGAGAGAGAGAGTAATTGCAAGCAAAGAAGCAAAGATAGCTACTTTTTCTTTTTCGAACTAGCTGCTCGCAGCATTTTTGAAGGAGAAAATGTTGAAAGCAACCGGTCGCGTTGCCAACACGTTCAACGACGAGATCTGTTGCGCTTCAGCAATGCGGAACTGCTGGCCAAGGTCGCGACATCGCTTTTTCTTCTCTCTCTCTCTATCTCTCTCTCTCTTTCTCTTTCTCTCTGCCTTCTGATCCTTCGTCTCCTCGTCTGGCTTTCCGTTATGCTTCAGTCGCAGCATCGCTAGTTCATCCAGTCTGCCTTCCACGGTTTCACTTCCGCCGGAAGTGCTGCTCGGTAACGGGTCATTTTCCGCGGGACTTTCCAAGCGACGAGAGAGGGCTGCTTCCGGGAACTTTCCTCTTTAATTTCGACTTCAATGTCGACCATCTTGATGCTCGCGAGGTAATTGGATCGTTGTTCTTTGAAATGTTCGAGCTTCTGACTTTGTTAAATGTTCGAGCAGAGTGGCAATCAAAGCCAGAAGATCGGAATCGCTCTGTTATCCGAGTTACTTTTTCCCCTGCAGGAAAATTTATTTTCATTCAACTGTTTCATTCAACTGAAATTGTTTCAAATTCGAATCTTGTTCTCATTGTATTTGTTACGTCTTTGTCTATTTAAATCATGGTATCTGTCAGAATCGTTATTTTTTTCTGCAGGAAAATTAATTTTCATTCAACTGAAATTGTTTCAAATTCGATTCTTGTTCTCATTGTATTTGTTACGTCTTTGTCTATTTAAATCATGGTATCTGTCAGAATCGTTATTTTTCCCTGCAGGAAAATTAATTTTCATAAATTAGAATTTCTAAACTTGATTCTCATTTCATCATCGTGTTTATTACGTTTCTATCTATTTAAATCACAGGATCTAAATATTTAAATAACATTTTATAAGAGAAACAAAATTATTATTAGTTTCGTTCAGATTTGCAAGATTATTAAAATAGTAATCATTTGGAAATCTTCCAATCCTCTCCTGCTTTACCTATCTAAATCACAGTGTCTGTCTATAAATCACAGTATCTAAATACCAAATAATATTTTATAACAGAAACAAAATTATTGTTTGTTTCGTTCAGATTTGCAAGATTATTAAAATATTAATCATTTGGAAATCTTCCAATCCTCTCCTACTTTACCTATCTAAATCACAGTATCTAAATACCAAATAATATTTTATAACAGAAACAAAATTATTATTAGTTTCGTTCAGATTTGCAAGATTATTAAAATATTAATCATTTGGATATTTGGAGAAATCTCCTAATCCTGTCTCACTTTACCGAATGATGGTAAATATGGTAAAGAATATAAAAGTGATGGCACAATCCTGTTTTAAAAACAGCGTAAAACATAAAATAGTAACTCTTATTGTAACTCTTCTCGATTCTTCTTCCACGATTTCAACGAAATAATTTATTAAACTGCCACTTTCCGCTTAATTGCAACTTTCTTTGTTCTTTGCCTCGCGCCGAGACAATCGACCAGTTTTCTACGCTGATCTATCCCTAGAATCACTCGACAATAAACGTCGAGTTGCTCGCGAGAAAGTGATTGTTACGTTTCGCGATCGCACAGAGATTTCGACATCGGTATTAATTTCGCGTGTCGTACAAAAAGGGAAGTGCAAAAGTCGAGACGAGCGTCGTAGCTCAGCAATTCTCCGCGACAGTTATTTCGCTGGCTCAGTCCGTGCCATGTCAGTGCCTTCGCGAAACCGTAGAAATCTATGGTTGCTAACTGGTAATTTCCGCCTCGGCGTTGCGACAAATTCTGTGTTTCTCTCCTCGGCGAGGCGAGTAAAGTGACTCCTTCCTCGCGCGACGGTCGCGTTTTTCATCGATCTGGCTCTCCGCTTTTCGATGCTTCAGCAACAGGCTCAGTAGCAATCTCTGATCGCAAGATTGTAAAAACCTTGTTGGAAAGCAGAGACACACAAAACACACCCTCAATCAATCTCGTTTCCATAGTTGTGTCTCAGAGTACAAACGTAAACTCGCAACTTGCCAACGATTAGAGACAAAATTGATCAAGAATCAACGACGATTCGGCCATTGCGAAACTGACACCAATTCGACAGTCTTATTTCTTATTTAAGGCGAATTCTCATGGATTTTTTTCGGAACTAACGATTGTCATTTTTTAAATTGAAGTATCGATTGGGGGCAGAAATTTCTAGACTCATCAAGTTTTTTTTATAGTAAAAAATTACCCAGCTTCAGATTACTGAAAATCTATCTTCTTTAAATGAACAAACGCAGAAAATCAGTGACAAATTTGAGTTATCTTATATATCTATGTTTCTATATACTACCTGCCGATATTTTTATAAAATGTATACTATATAACATAAAGAAATATATACTAAAAATAATATATATATATATATATATATATATATATATATATAACTATAAAATTAGTTCAAACTATTGTAAATAAAATTAGTCGAAGCACAAACTGTTGTAAATAAAATTGGTCTAAGCTTAGACTGTTGCAAATAAAATTAGTCGAAGCTCAGACTGTTGCAAATAAAATTAGTCGAAGCTTAGACTGTTGCAAATAAAATTAGTCGGAGTTCAGACTGTTGCAAATAAAATTAGTCGAAGCTTAGACTGTTGCAAATAAAATTAGTCGAAGCTGAGACTGTTGCAAATAAAATTGGTCTAAGCTCAAACTGTTGCAAATAAAATTAGTCGAAGCTCAAACTGTTGCAAATAAAATTAGTCGAAGCTGAGACTGTTGCAAATAAAATTGGTCTAAGCTCAGACTGTTGCAAATAAAATTAGTCGAAGCTTAAACTGTTGCAAATAAAATTAATTGGCACTGAAAATTATAAAAATGATTCGTCGAAATCGACACGGCAACACATAGAAAATTACAACGACGAAGGATAAAAATCGCGAACAATATTTAAAAATAACACCAACGAGAATTATAATGAGAAGCGTGAAATTTGCAGCATAGAAATGAAAATGAAAGGGACAGAGAAAGAAATTTACAATGCAATAAAAGGCACAAGCTTCTGTTTATACATTTCATTAAAAACCACGTCGAGTCTCTAGAAATGTCACAAATAATGCAAAATTCCCACGAGAAAATCTAAATTGATCATTCTGGCCATTTCTAGCGTTAATATTCGATAGTATTCTTAAATCGCCGTGATTAGTTATTTGCAGTCGATTTCCTTCTTTTTTCTTTGTACAATTAAATGCAATTAAAAGCATGTAAACTAGGACAATTGTCGATAAAAGTCGTCTTTGAATGTAAATTTCAACTCGTCTTCAGTTTCAGTCGTCAGTTCTTCTTGTAATTTCCAATATTGTGCTTGAAAACACGTACACATACGAGTTTCTCGAAATATTTCTCTCTTCATTCCGTCCCTCTGTTTTTGTTCAACATCCCCAACGACACTTTTGCAAACTTTGGCAAACACTGCGCCAGTGTGTCACGTGTTCTAGCTATGGATGACCATCGGAGGCCTAGTTCGCGTAACAAGTCAATATGCATAGGTTCAGGTCACGATCGTCGACTGCTTGAACGGGGCGACTATGCTCGAAGTCCGTGCAATCGATAGTTTCGTTGCAACTCGTACATTAATTATCGTCGGATATAGCGTTCGACGTGACACTGAGGAGACGAGAAACCGAACGGGAAGGAAATGAAAATCCAGACATGTGGAAATTAGGCGCACGATCCGGCAATGACACACCGATTATCCTATAGTTATGCAATAGTTATCTACGCGATCGTATCTTTATAAAAATTATAAATCGATCTGCGCGATCTGTTCGAACGAGACAAGGAAAACAGTGTTGCGCAACAACGTTCTGCGAGTCGTAATTCACGTCAATTACACAATACCGAAAAAAAGGACGCTACGTCTTCGTAGTATTGAATATTTTAAAGGCTGACGCAACACTCGAGTCGACCAGTTAATTTGGAAACTTTTTCCTTTCAGAAAGATGAGAAAAAAGAAAACTCGTTGCACGCTTGATTCGTGAGACACAACTGCGACAATTATTACGAAAATAGAATTTGCTCTCAGACAGACCAAGATCTAAAACGTCTAAAAGTCCATAAGTGGCGTTTAAAGGTTGAGACTATTGAGGTTACAACGAAACCGGTATTTCCCGTTCAGAAACAGGAAAACAATCGCGAATTTGCAAGGAACGGGGCAACAGGGCGTGCAGTTATGCCAAGTATCCGGGCAGAATTGACCTTTCTGCGTTCGCCAGCTTGCGGCTAAACCGTAGACGCAAAAGGAAACGTGGTCGCCAAGCAGAAAAAAAAAAAATGGAAAAGATTACACCGTGTCAGTCGATACAAAATTTTCATCCAAGTTAATCGACTTAAAATTAAATAAATCTAGAGAGAAACTTCTTGAGGAATCTTGACCAAACAAAAAAATAAAGAACGTTTCAAAAGGCATCGTTGGGACGTTAATTCGCCTAACTTTAACTCTAAAGTAAGTAACGTCGAACCTCCTTCCTGAAAGTTTCGTTCCACGAAACTAAAAATGAAAAATCTTCTCGTTCGTCTGGCCTACATTTCTCTGGCTTGTGTCTCCGTAGTTTCGAGATTCCGGTTTGTTTGAGAGAAACGTCTAAAGTCGCCAGCTGTGAGAAAAAAAGCGTCCCGATTAAGCCGTTACATTCCCCGATTCGAAGACTCACGTTCACGCAGGAGATCATCTCTCGAGTTCTAAAAATTCAGAGAACTTTAGATCGAATTGTTGAGCAAAGTCAATTTCAAGCCCCCCTCCCCTTCCCCGGTGAGAAAAAATTTCCGCTCGTTTCGCTTGAGAGTGGTAAGCATCTTCGGTTAACCGACGGTTAACTATGGGATTCTAGGCAGAAGTCACTTTTACCAGCGTGTACCAGCCTCGATGAAGTCACGAAAAAAGGTGAACGTCCTCGACTCCCATCGAAACCGTCCCGTCACTTAGCTCGACTAAGCCCCTCTCCTCTTCTGTCTCTCTCTCTCTCTGTCTCTCTGTCTACGTTCGTGCAACTATTACAAACAAACTACAGAGAAGACGAAGACCGGAGACAACGATGACGACAGATCTCTTCTACTCGTGGTATGCACGACTCCATGTGACTTGTTTCAAAACTCAATCCCTTCCAGTGAGGAGACAGGTAGATGGCTGTCGAGAGAGACGAGTAAACGTGCGTAGAGGACTACACTCAGGAAAGTCGAGAAACTCTGGAAACCTAACTCAAACCTTGAAACGCCGGGAGAAAAAAAGAGTATAGGTATATCTGGATGCCGCGTACCGGAAACATGGATTCTGCGAGTTCACTGCTGGTCTACCCAGTAGCTGGCAATGATATAGAATTAATTGGGAAACTTGAGAAACGTAAGCATTTGGCGAACGATTCGAAGCGATTCTATAGTTTGTTGGACGGCTAGTAAATGCTGTGTAATATGAATCATAAACTATAATATATAAACTATGTTATATATTGTAAATATTATATTACAATATACTATTATAATCATATTATAGTATATGAACTATATTATAGATCATAAACTTGAAGCATAGCACGTAAATACTGTATAATATCAACCATAAACTGTAATATGTAAACTGCAAACTATATATTACAAATATTATGTTATAGTATACAAACCGTATATATTATAAATTGTAAGTGTGACACCTAAATACTGTATAATATGAATCATTAATTGTAATATCTAAACTGTATAAACAATATTCTATATTATAAGTATTGTATTCTGGTATATGAACTATATTGTACGTTATAAATATGAAATATGACACGTAAATACTGTATAATATCAACCATAAATTATAATATGTAAACTGTAAACTATATTACATATTACAAATATTATGTTATAGTATACAAACCGTATGTATTATAAATTGTAAGTGTGACAAGTAAATACTGTATAACCTAACCATAAACTGTAATATGTAAACTGTAAACTATATTATATATTACAAATATTATGTTATATAGTATACAAACATAATAGTATAGTACATAAGCTGTAAGTGTGACACTTAAATACTGTTTAATATGAACCATTAACTATACAAACTATAAACTACATTATGTATTATAAATATCATATAACATATAAACTATAATATATAAATCATATTATATTATAAACTGCTACCCTATATTATAAACCAGTATAATATATTATTGATTTATTATAAATACAATATAATATACTATATTATTAACCAATTTATATTACGAACTACAATATAAACCATGAAAACCTTTGCAACAAAAATATTATTAAAACTCCTTCACGTAGGCATACACATTATATACAATATACACATTATAAATATTACAAACATTATATATAATTTGTATTTATTAATCGTCAGTCTGAAATGTTAAAGCTGAAGAGTCAAATTTATATTCCATACAAACTTTAAAGCCTCTCATTTTAAATAATTTCTACTAGATATCATAACCCAAAAAAGGGTGAATGCATAATTCGAAATATTTTTGCGCAATCGAAGAATATTTTAAAACGTGTGACCATTTGATTTTTGACGTGGAAAGATCAAGGAGCTCGGCTGGTCGCGAGATCTAATATTCCGGTAACGTGACCAACACCGACGCGACAACAACTTTTTCGTGCCATTTTACGGGTCATCAGCCGCATCCAAAAATATGCGTGGAAGTCAGAGTCGATTTCTCACGTAACTCGGGGGAATTACTTAGGACTGGATTTTCTCTTCGGGGCAGGGAACCGACTCGAGCACGCGGTCGATGAAGGCGGTGGAGTTCAACAGGTAGTCGACGCTTTCAGCCACGGGGATTACACGCGGCTCAGCGACCGAAGGAAAACGCGTCGTTTTCCACCAAGACGACTCTAAATCGGATCAACTTTTTAACATCAGTCAGCTCTTAGATTCGAATGACACTTAGTCGGTCGATCGGTAGACTTGAAAGACTTTGGGAAAAGAGAAAAGCGATAATTTTGTATTTTTCGCCCTTTTTTTCAAAAAATAACAGTGAGAAATAATCTCCAATGATACGAAAGTTAAACAGTTCTTCTGTCCAAAATTTTTAAGTAATTTCTTGAAGATGATCTATTTTTTCTTTTTTTAGTCCATTCGTCTGTTCGAATGACACTTAGTCGGTCGATCGGTAGACTTGAAAGACTTTGGGAAAAGAGAAAAGCGATAATTTTGTATTTTTCGTCCTTTTTTTCAAAAAATAACAGTGAGAAATAATCTCCAATGATACGAAAGTTAAACAGTTCTTCTGTCCAAAATTTTTAATTTCTTGAAGATAATCTATTTTTTTCTTTTTTTAGTCCATTCGTCTGTTCGAATGACACTTAGTCGGTCGATCGGTAGACTTTGAAAGACTTTGGGAAAAGAGAAAAGCGATAATTTTGTATTTTTCGCCTTTTTTTTTCAAAAAATAACATTGAGAAATAATCTCCAATGATACGAAAGTTAAACAGTTCTTCTGTCCAAAATTTTTAAGTAATTTCTTGAAGATGATCTATTTTTTCTTTTTTTAGTCCATTCGTCTGTTCGAATGACACTTAGTCGGTCGATCGGTAGACTTTGAAAGACTTTGGGAAAAGAGAAAAGCGATAATTTTGTATTTTTCGCCTTTTTTTTTCAAAAAATAACAGTGAGAAATAATCTCCAATGATACGAAAGTTAAACAGTTCTTCTGTCCAAAATTTTTAAGTAATTTCTTGAAGATGATCTATTTTTTCTTCTTTTAGTCCATTCGTCTGTTCGAATGACACTTAGTCGGTCGATCGGTAGACTTGAAAGACTTTGGGAAAAGAGAAAAGCGATAATTTTGTATTTTTCGCCTTTTTTTTCAAAAAATAACAGTGAGAAATAATCTCCAATGATACGAAAGTTAAACAGTTCTTCTGTCCAAAATTTTTAATTTCTTGAAGATAATCTATTTTTTTCTTTTTTTAGTCCATTCGTCTGTTCGAATGACACTTAGTCGGTCGATCGGTAGACTTGAAAGACTTTGCGAAAAGAGAAAAGCGATAATTTTGTATTTTTCGCCCTTTTTTTCAAAAAATAACAGTGAGAAATAATCTCCAATGATACGAAAGTTAAACAGTTCTTCTGTCCAAAATTTTTAAGTAATTTCTTGAAAATGATCTATTTTTTTCTTTTTGTTCCATTCGTCTGTTCGAATTATACCAATTCATCGCGTAAAAAAAAATGAAACAAGATCGCGCACTGGTGGAAACGGACAAGAGCGCGACACGGTTTTATAAATACACTCCTCTCTCAATGGATTGTTACGATCCTCGACTTCCGTTTTCGTGGGCGTCATTGTCGAGACATCTGCGCCCGTACGTACACAGTTTTTTAATTGCCACCGACCAATGACAGCAGCGATATTCCAGCAATTATTCGATCGACCATACCGACACGTACGAATTACATTTTCAAAACCGATATCTTTCACGTTCGCTGGACCAAAGTGTGAACCGGGTAACTAAATTTGGGGGTCGTAGAAATTTTAACGAAACCAAAAAGTTAGTATAAAATATTCTATGTCTTTGTCTTCGATGCATGGTGAAATTGTTTTGGAATAAATTTCCTTTATGATTTATTATCCTAGTTTATATACCCAGGGTCGCGAAGATATTTACTCGTGCAAAGGAGGTCGCCAAGTGGGGAGGTTTGAGAGTGACACTAATTAAACATTTTGAGAAATCGCTACTGTTAGTCGAGTTGTTTGATAAAGTCGATCAAATTGTTTTCAATTCGAATAAATTTTCATTTTCTCAAGTTTACAAATTTACAAATAATAATATGTAATAACAATAAATTTATGAATAATAATATATAATAATAATAAATTTATAAATAACGATATATAATAATAATAAATTTGTAAATAATAATATATAATAATGTAATTTATAATAAATTGTACAAATAATTTGATAAATTTAAATTTTTACGCGAGCGTCGTCTGTTTTATCCTGAACCACTGAAACTAAATGAAAACACGGTGGTACTCGCGACTGTATTCTTTCTACAGAAAATTCGACTCTCTAAGTCTCCCACGGTTTTCGAACGAGGCTCGGAAATCGAACCAACGTCGAACAGTTATCAATCGCGGGAATGAATAACCAGAACGCCGATCGACGAGAGGAATCGATAAAAAAGCTGAAATAGAACAGCTCGTAACTTCGGAACGGAAATCGACAAAACGAAATTATATACGCGGCGACAAGCGATAAGCGACAGCTACGGCGTTGTAAAAATTATCAGGGAACGCGTTCGCGCTCCTCCGTTTCTTAGATAACGCGCGACACGAATTTCAGAAGCTCGTCGCGAGCGCAACGACTTTAAATTGCGGAGAGATCACGTCGTTGAAACGGGGGAAATTCGCCTTCGATTTACGCTCCCTTCGAATTCCCAGCATCCAATCCTCGTGCACGTGGCACTGGTTATTAATTGCCTTTACGACTGTCGTCGATTACGATGGAAACGAGAAACTGCACGTTACGCGTCGTTAAAGTGTGCTGCGCGCAATTACACGTATAGAAGATAAGAATTCCTATCAGTAGCGTTGAAGTGATTCAAAAATTATTTGCAACGAATTTCGATCATCAAGTATGAAGAAACTCTTTTCCAGAAAGAAAGAGAAAATTTATTGTCTTATTTTTTAATGCCAATTTGTTAAGAATATTCCAACTTCAGATATTTAGCAGAAATATTTACGGATCGTTCGTGGACTCGCATTGTCACAGGAATAATTTATGAATTCTGTTTGCAAGTAGTTCTCTCTCTTTTTACACACGCTGCGCCGTTTCTTTTCTGCTTCTTTTTTTTTTTTTTTTTTTTTTTGTCAACCACGCATTTATTAGACGCATAAAAAAGAGGAAAAACGAGAGGAATAGTTTGCAAATATACACGAAGCGCGATAAAGCGAACGTGAAATTACGTGTCTACGACGCGATAAGGTTTTTATCGCCGCTGGCATCCCCGACGCGACTTTTCCATTTTCCTCGCCATTAACCAATCGTCGAAACTCACTTTGGAAAGTATCGACATCACTCAGTCACGACCGCGATATCGTATCGTTATTATTTCGCGTATTTTATGATTCCTGCCAGACAAAAATCCGCAAGACCCGGTTCAATTGAAAAAAGAAAAAGAAAAGATTTAATTGAAGCTTATAAATAAATAAGCGGGGGCACTGAAATGAGTCAGAAGTTAAAATTAGACATAATCTCTGCAAAAGGGAATACTACAAGTACACTACGATTATTCTCAATCTTTTATCACTTGGTTTTGCCTGCACACACACACACACACACACACACATATTGATAATGTACCAATTACATATGTACATCGTCGATTAAAGCAACGATATCATAGAGCCCTGACACGATTCGTCTCGTCGTTGCGCGAAGCTGAATGCATCGATCATGGGATTTCTTCAATGGCCGAGTGCAGGCTCGCGATGCGACATAATTTTATCATTTTACGTTCGTTCGCTTGCATCGCTGACTGACAATGAGAGGATATTGTTCACGTTATTAATCTCGACCGAGGCCGACCGAGGAACAATTTACTGCCATTAAACATCGTTTCGTTTGTTTCTGCTGATTCTGGCGCAACGACACGGAGGATCCATCCCAGCCCTTGTGTCAAAAGACGACAGAAAAAGAAAAGAAAAAAAAAAAAACAGTCGAGAAACGATTCGCGTCTAATGAAATCCAGCACAATATTTTTCGCGTCAAGGTGAAAAGTTAGGTTGTGACGATCTTCAGGTTCGTTCTTCACCTAAATTGCCTTTGGTCTTTCCATCTATTTTTATTGGAGCTAAAAATTTTCACTTCCTAAACTGCTTTCGAGCATCTATTTTTTTCTCTTTTTTTTTTTCTTGAGGTGAAAACTTTCATTTTCTGAACTTCCTTTGGGCCTCTAATCTATTTTTCTTTTTTTTCTTTTTTGGAGGTGAACATTTTCTTTGGTAGCGAAAACATGAATGTTAATGAAATCCAGCTCAATACTTTTCGCGTCAAGGTGAAAAGTTAGGTTGTGACGATCTTCAGGTTCGTTCTTCACCTAAATTGCCTTTGGTCTTTCCATCTATTTTTATTGGAGCTAAAAATTTTCACTTCCTAAACTGCTTTCGAGCTTCTATTTTTTTTTCTTGAGGTGAAAACTTTCACTTTCTGAACTTCCTTTGGGCCTCTAATCTATTTTTCTTTTTTTTCTTTTTTGGAGGTGAACATTTTCTTTGGTAGCGAAAACATGAATGTTAATGAAATCCAGCTCAATACTTTTCGCGTCAAGGTGAAAAATTAGGTTGTGACGATCTTCAGGTTCGTTCTTCACCTAAATTGCCTTTGGTCTTTCCATCTATTTTTATTGGAGCTAAAAATTTTCACTTCCTAAACTGCTTTCGAGCTTCTATTTTTTTTTCTTGAGGTGAAAACTTTCACTTTCTGAACTTCCTTTGGGCCTCTAATCTATTTTTCTTTTTTTCTTTTTTGGAGGTGAACATTTTCTTTGGTAGCGAAAACATGAATGTTAATGAAATCCAGCTCAATACTTTTCGCGTCAAGGTGAAAAGTTAGGTTGTGACGATCTTCAGGTTCGTTCTTCACCTAAATTGCCTTTGGTCTTTCCATCTATTTTTATTGGAGCTAAAAATTTTCACTTCCTAAACTGCTTTCGAGCTTCTATTTTTTTTTCTTGAGGTGAAAACTTTCACTTTCTGAACTTCCTTTGGGCCTCTAATCCATTTTTCTTTTTTTTCTTGTTTGGAGGTGAACATTTTCTTTGGTAGGGAAAACATGAATGTTAATGAAATCCAGCTCAATACTTTTCGCGTCAAGGTGAAAAATTAGGTTGTGACGATCTTCAGGTTCGTTCTTCACCTAAATTGCCTTTGGTCTTTCCATCTATTTTTATTGGAGCTAAAAATTTTCACTTCCTAAACTGCTTTCGAGCTTCTATTTTTTTTTCTTGAGGTGAAAACTTTCACTTTCTGAACTTCCTTTGGGCCTCTAATCTATTTTTCTTTTTTTCTTTTTTGGAGGTGAACATTTTCTTTGGTAGCGAAAACATGAATGTTAATGAAATCCAGCTCAATACTTTTCGCGTCAAGGTGAAAAGTTAGGTTGTGACGATCTTCAGGTTCGTTCTTCACCTAAATTGCCTTTGGTCTTTCCATCTATTTTTATTGGAGCTAAAAATTTTCACTTCCTAAACTGCTTTCGAGCTTCTATTTTTTTTTCTTGAGGTGAAAACTTTCACTTTCTGAACTTCCTTTGGGCCTCTAATCTATTTTTCTTTTTTTTCTTTTTTGGAGGTGAACATTTTCTTTGGTAGCGAAAACATGAATGTTAATGAAATCCAGCTCAATACTTTTCGCGTCAAGGTGAAAAGTTAGGTTGTGACGATCTTTTTCTTTTTTTTTTCTTTTTTGAGGTGAAAATTTTCACTTTCTGAACTTCCTTTGAGCTTCTAATCTATTTTCTTCCTTCTTTTTTTCTTTGGAGGTAAAAATTTTCACTTTCTCAACTTCCTTTGGACTCCAAATCTATTTTCTTTTCTTCTTTGGATTTTTACCTTCTTCTTTGGAGGTAAAAATTTTCTTTGAAAGCGAAAATATGAATATTTAAATATTCCAATCTATTTCTTTTTTTTAGAGCTAAAAATTTCATTTGGTAGCGAAAACAGGAATATCCAAATATTCTAATCTACCTTTCGGAGGAGTAAAAATTTTCTTCGGTATCGGAAATATGAATATTTAAATATTCTAATCTATTTTCTCTTTCTTAGAGCTAAAAATTTTCTTTGATAGCGAAAATACAAACATAAGATTTGTTTGTTTGAAACTGCCCGAAGATGGAAGAATTTTTACAGAGGGAATTTCAAAGGCAGCGAAGCCAACCTCTTTGATTCGTTCAGCAGGAGCTAGTCTACCTAATAATCATAGTACGCTTTATCTGTTTCCTCCGATAGCATTCAAACGGCTGATTAAAAAAAAAAAAAAAAAGGAAAAACGAGAAAGATGTGTAACAGAGAAACATGGTTATTAAGAAAGAAAAAGTCTTGGTCGAATTGCACGCCGGCCGCGGACTTTAAAATTGCGAAGAATCGCAAGTAAATAGCGGTGTTGTCGCGCTTCGATAACTTCGTTAGATTAAAATAGAACCGAAAGCGGACGCTTCCTCTCAGGCAATTGCAAATTTATCAATGGAACATTTCCATCAATCGAAACATTTTCTATGAAAATCCTAGTGTGTAAATTTAAGTTGATCAAACAAACTCGTTCGATTGCCGCTCAGTAGATAAAGTGATCAAACGATCCGAAGATTTTGCCGACGTTTAATGTCAAATTAATAATCGTGTTCTACGATTTCCAACATCTGATAATGTCGTAGCCTCCGTATATTTAAAAAAAAAAAAAAAAAAAGAAGAAAAAACGAAAGAGTGGGAAATAGCGCGCAAGCAACAGTTATCTGTATGAACAGACGCAATTATCGTGTCGTCCTTGCAAAAAACGTACATGGCTAACTACGGTAACTAGTAACAGCGGACGCCATTTTCACGTAAAAAGAAAAAAGAACCGAGTGGTGAAATATTAAAAATACACGCGTATTTCCGACTCTGTCGAGAATAGTGATGTGATTTTTATAATGTGGAAGAGATAGAAAGTATATATCGTTGCAGTGTTTAATCTAATACAATTATTACAAAATAATTGTTAAACGGTATTGGAATAATGTTGAAGCAACATTAAAATAATTTTCAAACAGCATTCAAATAATATTACGACAATATTAGAATAATTTCTCCGAAATTTTCAAATTCTTCGGCACTTACTATTAGCCAACCGGATGGGGAATCTTCCCGCTTTAAAGTAAATCCCTGTATGACCGACCGGGGAGATCTCCCACCATTTTTCTTGTTCAATTTTGTCTCTTGTTAATGATTAATTGAATTGCAGTTGTTTGCAATTCATCGGATACTTTCTCTGCTTTTATAAAACGCAATTTCTAATTCAAAAATTAATAAATAATAAATAAAGTTTAGATAAAATTATGAATAATAAATAAAGTTTGAATAAAATTATAAACAATAAATAATAAATAAAGTTTGAATAAAATAATAAATAATAAATAATAAACAAAGTTTAAATAAAATTATAAATAATGAATAAAGTTTGAATAAAATTATAAACAATAAATAATAAATAAAGTTTAAATAAAATTATAAATATTGAATAAAGTTTGAATAAAATTATAAATAATAAATTATAAATAAAGTTTAAATAAAATTGTAAACAATAAATAATAAATAAAGTTTGAATAAAATTATAAATAACAAATAATAAATAAAAGTTGAATAAGTTCAATTAAAGTTCACGAAAAAATGTTACAGCTCCAAATTGAAACTAAGTAAAAAGATACCGTTGGAAATGTTAGAATGTATCAATGAAGGCTCGAGTAAATTGCGCAATTTTGTAAAGATTGTAGATATTCTTGAAATGGATTTTAAAAAAATTATTGCTTTTTCTACATTAAGTCAATTAGGATTTATGTTAAGAATTTTATGTTTAAATTTAAATAATTTGACATTTTTACATTTATTTTGTTCATGCATTATTTAAATCTATAATATTTATATGTGTAGGAAGATTTATTCATTATATAAATGAAATTCAGAATTTTCGGTTTTATAAAGGAATATTTTATATTTATCCAATAAAAAGAATTATTTTTATATTTCCTTTAATAATATTATGTGGATTTCCTTTTTTGGTTGGATTCTATTCAAAAGATTTAATAATTGAGGTTTATTTTTTTAATAAAATGATAATTTTATGTTTAATTTTTTTATTATTTAGTACAATATTAACTATTTCATATTCATTTCGTATTACAATAAATTTGTTTAATAATAAATTAATATTGTAGATATTCTCAAATTGCCAAACACTCGACTCGTCTCGAACGTTCGAAGATTTCCAATTTCGGTCGAGTTTCAGTTTTTTCGCAGCGAAGACGAACACGATGGAAAACCGTGTCGAGAGACTGGCGTTCGACTTTCGTGGGAAAAAGTCGATCAGCGACGCGGCATCCAGATCGTGGAAGTCAGCGTTGGACATTAGAGGCCATGGTACAGTGAACTCCTTCGCGAACAACCTTCATCCTTTCCAATTTGTTCCTACGGGTTGTACTGATGCGTGACTGAAACGGCCAAGGAAGCGAGACCAGCGTAAGGTAAAAACGCGCGTGTACGCCCCGACGAGAATGCTGAATGAACACGCCGCTGCTCAACGAAACGAACCGGCACAAACGTTTTCACAAACAAGCCAGTCCTCGATTTCACAAAATCCAAGGAAACGCCGGATCGCGAGTCGCGCGACCCACCAAACGTTACTCCGAATATTCATCAAATGACGAATCGAATTAAAATCGAACATAATTGAAATCAAATAAAATAAATTAAGTTTCACCCAGAAATAGTTGTGGAAACGAATGTATTAATGTATAAACTTTCCGATTTACTTCTTGTAAGATAAATCATCAATGCCTTGGTGAATTTCTGAATGGAGCTGGCCTGAATCGATAAACCATAACAAACAGAGGATGTGCAACTTTACGATACGACACCAGGAAATGCATTTTTTACTGCGTTTCTCCACTACGTGCAATTCATGCGAACGTTTATCAGTGAAGTAATTAATTCTCAGAAGCAACAACAAATCGTCATCGATGACGTAGCATAAATGCTTCGTGTCAGTTTGAAAATGATCGGGAGTCAGTTTTGGGGAATTATTTTAAAATGTGACGCGAGAGTATACATACGTCGTGAAATACAGACACGCATGCTGGAAAGAAAAATGATCTCGCGGTATCACGAGTGTTGCTTCCTCCTCAGCTACGTGTTTCCGCTCATGAGCTCGGAGCACGGTTGCTTCCGGTTTTTGCACCAAAAATCAGCCAACCACAACGTTGTTAGTGGTGGCTGCCACTGACACGACGCCATGCTTCGCCTTATCGCCAGGCCTAATTAGATTAGATACTTAATCGACGGTCATTGAATATGGAAGACGCTGCCCTCGAAGTCTGCACTTGCTGTACAGGGTGTCCCTAGTAGTTTGCGACTAGCGAGGGATAGCGAGCTGTTCCTCGTTTTCGAGAGAAAGTCGTGCTTAGAAATTTATCTCACTTTGGTGCTCGAACTTACAATTAGCCAATTCTAGACGTGACACAGGAAAGAACAATTAACGGAAGATTATTATACGAAATTCGTACGAATGTAAGTAAAAAAAAAGATGTGAAAGCAACTTCCAACGAAACACACTGAAATATTCTGTTCTCTTGAAAATGACGCCTTAGAAACAGAGAATTTTCTTTCTTTATTCTATACTTTTCATTGGCACTTTCAAACTCGACTCCAACAAAAACTTTTATTCTTTCTTTTCGACTCGTTTGCACCTAGTAACATTTCCTTCAAAGTTTCTCAGAGTCTTGGCCTCGCAGCATCCTACTGTTTTTTTAAATTTAAAGAAACAAACGTCTGGGCAAGATCCCAAAATTTTCCAAATAAAGAACAGTCGAAAGACGAGTCTTCAACTCCACTCGTAGGAAATTTCTCTAAGGCTGGTCAAGATGCTGTCGGTCCAGTTTCAATTCTTCAACGAAGATTCAGGCGATTTCGCCGACCACCATTGTTTCAGGCCGTATAATCCGAGTCCTTGGCGACTCGTACCCTAGTTTTACTGCAATTTGGTACATGTGACACGTCCCACATCGTTTTAAATCGTCGCTTGCACAACGATCGCGTTAAAAATAATCGTGTCGAGAAACGACGCGGTAATTGGAAGGAAACAATCTTTGATCTCGCTGGAGACATAACGAATCGTCGTTGCCAACGATACAGGAACCGACGCTGAGATTTATTTCAGAAAGAATACTCCTCCATCTCATTCATCCTCACGCCCCTGTAGTTCAAAGAGAAATTCCACTAGTCACGTAATGGACTGTCTGTGTCAGATAACCAAAATTGGACCGATTGAATAAGAATTTTGTTGTTTGAATAATCGTACCTTTTTTTTAAATTTAACGTTAGAGTGATTGATTAATTGACGAATAATTTCCAAGAGCCAACGAGATATTTTTTATCTTCTATTTTGCTCTTTTAATTGATATTAATATATTTTTCTAATCAATATTGTCTCGCTATAAAATACGTAAATAATATAAATATAAGTTAATAATAATAATATAAATACAACATAAATATAAGTTACATTGGACTGATGAAAAAATATGTAAGCTACGAGATTCAGAAAATCTAAAAAGTTGGACACCCATTTTTTTCTTCAAAAGGACCATTCGCTGGATTAGTCACAATCTTCGACTCACAGCAATGACTATTTCGTTCCGCTGTATCAAGAGAGAATGAGATATATCCTGAATCGATTTTTCTCAATATATTTTCGTACGTATTTCGAACGTCGTTGGCGGACAAAAGCAAAAATATTCGGCAACGCGAGGAAGCAGGAAATGCATCAAACGTGCACGACGAAGGCGGGAAGTTTGAAAGAATTTACCTTTCGGTTGCCAACCGAACCTTTTTCCCAACAAATCTCTGCCCATGATAGAAACTGAAAGGCAATCTGTGCCCCCGCGGATGGCTCGTCATATTTAGGGGAGGGGGAGGGGATCAATCCCCTTTTACTCAATTACGTCATCTCTCAGACGATATTGCAGAGAGCCGTGTATATACACTTTCGAGCGAGCGGAGTCGTTAAACTTAACGGGAAAAGAATCCACGTTCTGCTGCTCTATGAAGACGAGGCCACAAAAGCGAAGAATTACCGAGAATCCTAACTCGAATCTGACTACATCTTTCTCTGGCCCTTTTTGAACTTCAAAGTTCAAATTCGTAATAAAGTCCAACCTTGATCGAAGAATATTTCCAACGAATATCGAAATTAATTCAGTGAAATCGATTCTGAAAAACTAGAAAACAGTTCTTTTTTTTTTTTTTACTAATTTTAGGAGAATTCGACACGTGTTTTACGAATCGAGATTACTATTCCACAGGGAGATCTGCGCGCGTACGTAGAAAACAGATGCTCGTTAACTTTGGCGATCTAGAATTCACAGACACGACCAGTTATTTTTACGAATGTTCCATGAACACCATTTTCCATCGTTTCACCATCGTCAAATCTTCCAACGACTTCACTTATTAATAAAAATAATAAGAATAATAAGAGTAATAAGATAAATAAGAGTAATTCTTATTAATAAGAAACTAGAAAACAATTTTCTACTAATTTTAGGACACCATTTTCCATCGTTTTACCATCGTCAAATCTTCCAACGACTTCACTTATTAATAAGAATAATAAGATAATAAGAATAACAAGAATAATTCTTATTAATAAGAAACAAGAAAACAATTTTTTACTAATTTTAGAACACCATCTTCCATCGTTTCACCATCGTCAAATCTTCCAACGACTTCACTTATTAATAAAAATAATAAGAATAATAAGAGTAATAAGAGTAATTCTTATTAATAATATTCTTATTAACAAAAAACTAGAAAACAGTTTTTTCCTAATTATAGAACACCATCTTCCATCGTTTTACCATCGCCAAATCTCCCAACGACTTCACTTATTAATAAGAATAATTCTTATTAATAACAAACTAGAAAACAATTTTTTACTAATTTTAAGATACCATCTTCCATCGTTTCACTATCGCCAAATCTTCCAACGACTTCACTTAATCACGTAACGAAGGACGAAAAGAAAAGCAAATCTTCGTCCCTAGTGCGAGAGACAATGAATATTTTTATAATCAAACTAGACCAAGACCTTGCTATACAATCCTAAACATGTTAGTTTCAAGAACAAATTTTAAGAATTTTAAGAAAAGAGAAATATTAATCCTTTTGCAGCCAACTGTGCGATATTATCGTTTCGATTATCATTACCATCGCTTACCCAATCGCTTAATGCGCTAATGCAATGAATTAAAGACCATTTACCAGTTGAATTATAAAAAACGGAAAGCAGCGTAATTGTTCGACGAGAGGTGACAGCACAATTTGCCCGTAATCGCGTCATTAATAAAGATTCCACGCTCGAAGGAAACACGATCGTTAAGGAAGGTTGGTAGAAAGAGGACGACGGGTCAAGTGGTGAGGAAATTATGCGATGAATATTCAATAGGAAGGCGAATTCCGTCGGATGGTAATTAGTGGTAAATAGTAATGCAATTGGTTGGCGAAAGAAAAAGAAGAGATCAGAAAAGAAAGGATGTAGCGATTGATATAATAATAGTTACAATACGGTACAGATGACGCAACCATACGAATCAGAATGAATCGTACTGACAAATAAGCAGTCCAGCAAATATTGGTTGAATAATCGCATTTTCTTTCTTTCTGATTTAATTTCGTCTATTTGAGATTATTTTCATGAATGACGCTTTACAGGCGTCAAAGCAAAGATAATTATGACTTTAAAGAGTTATCAGAAGAAATTTTTCTGATTATTCTTTAAGTCTTTATTCAACGTGCGCCGTTTTTCTGTAATTATTTTTATCTTTCTATTGCTTGTACAAATAGCAGAATAATCTCCTTCGACCATATTGAGAAAAACTGAAAAACTTTCCAGTGACAAATAACCAAATAACGTTACGTAGATTAGAATTACAATCGAAGGTAATTTCGATTTTCAAGGAGAAAACAATTTCGACCAACTTTTAGAGATTATTTCTTTCTCATTTGTTCCGGCACAGAAAAATATGCAAATGTGGAAGTGTACGGAGTGACAAGTTATATTTATACGTATAAATGAACGAACTAGACACTAATACCTCCAGCGATTTACACTCCGATACTAAACATTCTCAGCCGTGTTATAACTTCCAGCGCGAATTTTAAGAGACGTATAAAACGACTGAGCTGCAATGGGACAGCGTTTCGTAAAATAATCACAAGATGTTCCATTATAATTACGCAAGTTCTACTCGCGAACGAGACGAAAATAGCCGGGATAAGTTAATTAGGTAGCCGAACAGTCGCCGAACAGGATTAAAACGAGCGAAAACGATAAACGTGTTTCAAATGACAAAAATTTCGAATTTCCTCTACTCGAGGAAAGGTTGAATTTTAAAAAGAAACTAAAGAAAAATTCGACAACTCGTGACTCTAAACAGATGAAGAATTTAAATACTCGGAAGTTTGAAATATTTAGGAAGATACGATTTCAAACTAAATTTTCCATTCGTTTCTCCAGAGAGCCAATATCACTTACGCCAATTTCCTCGATTCGACCAAGACGCTCTGTCACCAATAACCTAACGCAGCAGCTTAACTCCTTTAAAACCAGCAATTAACGAATCAATACCGAAGACGAATCCAGAAAACGTATGGAAGCGAAACGCCTCGGTTCAATCTCTGTTGCTCATCTACAGACAAACTAATTACACGTTAACAAGCTGGGACAATGCAATCTGTGTCCGCGGAAACAGGAAGCAGAAACACGCGTCCCGCCTGTTTTTTACCTCCTTTGACGCTCGTTTTCTATCGATCGTTCACCCGGACGCGAAAATTCAACTCACCTCATAATACAAAGAACTCCCAGAAACTGTTCAAATACTTTCCTCGACATTTCGTACAAATTGCCAGTAACTATCCATAAGCAATACAGAAAAAAAGGAAAAAGGTAAAATAACGTGAGTGTGCTTACCGGTTCAGAGAGATAGGACTCCCACAATTCCCTGAGGTCGCTGCTTCCCACGTCATAGAATTCCATGATCCTAAGCTTGCTCGTTCGTTCGTAGTGCCGTGCCGTTGCCAGTCAATGATGAATTCCCGCACGGTCTGCCCATGGAGGATAAAGAACGATCAGACGAACACGGACACGTCGATCTCTCCTCGAGGATTCATTGTCTTCCAAGGATATCGGTAGACCGACACTCTCTCTGAAGGCAAAACGTTTTTCAGAAATCGTTAATTTCATTCCTCTCTCTCTCTCTCCTCCTTTTCTTATCTCTACGCGCGTCAATGGCTATTTAAAGACACATAGAAAGACGTTTGTTACACGCTGGACGAAATGAAAAACATTTTTAGGTAAAACGACGATGGCTCACGAAAGCAATTTTCAGCTTTCAAATTTCGCGCGCGTTTGAGGTACAAATGCGCAAATTTGTACATGCGGTGAAATATTAAAATAATTACGGAATATTAAATATAATATAATATAAATGCAAAAATATTAAATATAATATAAATACAAAAATGTTAAATGTAAAGTATTATATAAATACAATTTCCAAGACATTAAAGTAAAGAAAAAAAAAAAAAAAATTACGAAAGACACGAAAATAAAAGAAAATAAAAAAATAGGGAAACTTTGTAGCACGATGCTTCTATTCATACATTTTTACAAAAACAGAAAAGAAATCATTTAAATCTGAAATACACTATAAAGTATCTAAGAAAAATTACAGACATTATACCGACCATTTTCGGTAGTTCTAGATTATGGTTATTAGATTCGAACGCGACGCAACACGACGAAACTGTCTGACCTGTAGCTTGTTGCACAGCGCTAACGAGATCAATGGACCTGTCTGTACGAGTTAAATAAGATATACGTACATCTAGTAATCCCTCGCGAACGGAAGGAGGATCGAACGCGCGTTGCGAAATGACTCGTGGGAAACAATGAAAGAGTTTCCTCGGGTAGGGGGAGAAAAAAGGAAATTTCCTTTTACTTTTATGAAACGCGTGCCAAACAAATAGAGTCGTAAATTATAAGTAACGAAGCTTTTCTATCTTTGTACGGCGGACCTTTCCCTTCTACTAATCGTCGGCACACTACAAAATTCGTAATTGCAGTCGTTAACCCGGGTTAAGTATCGAGTTAAGTACGTTGTCCTCGCCAAATAAGATAGTCGTGAGGCATTCGAAACGAGTTACGACCGTCGTTGCGTAAGAAGGAAAGAAATTTCCATGTCGTTCCCGTGATTAACGCTCTGAAAAATTTCGTTGAAAATTCTGCTTGTTACAGGGAGCAATTGAAATTGTTTCTCCCATAGGGAGAATTTCCAAACGAGAGCCAAAAGCGTTATGAAGCCTCAATGCCTAATGTTCGCGCGTCGTGTTTGCACAATTCCGGGCAATTATCAACAGCTGCGAGTACATTAGCGAGGTCTGTTATTCTTCCTGAATATACGTTACCAAATGTGCGTCAAACAGAATGTTTGATTCTTCCCCCCCCCCCCTCGATCGTACGACATTATCTCTGTCCCACTAATAAACTTAAAATCAATCGTCCGCCTCGCGTCCGACCTTTTACTCGAGTGAAAAGGATTCCATGTAATTGTCAATATCAATCAGAACTGTATTTCAAAGAAACGATCGATTGACAATTGCGAAAAGAAGTCGAGAGCGCGAAACTTCCAACCAAGCTCCAAATTGTCTGGTCTATTCGTGTGATGAGAAAAATTACAATAGTCAGAGTAATACGCTGGAACTGATATTGCGCAGAATAGGAAGCACACTCCGTTGAGATTTCAATTAATCGAGCAAACCTTAATCACCGTATATCTCAATTAAAATGTTACAATTCGTATCTTACGTTCGAGTAAGACTTTAATTGAAAGTAATTACTCTTGTGTACGATGATCAATAATTGTGGATACATTCATCGTGTAACATGAAATGAATATTTCGTTTCAAAAAAGTTTAAGTAGAAGTGAGAAAAGTACTTTTTTTACTCTCTAGGAATCCAAGCACGAACAAAAGTTGTCTTCTGGTTTTTTTCCGAAACTTTCCAATTACTTTAATGAAAGGCATTTATTGAGCAGGCACGTGTCATGTGTGTAGGTATCTCGGATCGATAGCAGGATCGAGATAACGGGCGGTAACGTTTTTTCCAGAATGAACACGAGCGTGGAGTGCGATAAATATACCTTCAATTACGGTTCAAACGAAGCGTACGATGTCGTATTTTTTACTCGGAACTTTTAAACGAGAACTTCTCGTTCTTTGATAGTTCGGAATGACCGCAAAAACTTGCCAGATGTATCAAAGATTTTTCAATTTCGTTACTGATCCTTCTCACCAAAAAGTTTAATTAAAATAAAAAGGCGAATTTTTTCTCCAATATTATTATATTATATATTATTATTATTATTATACTGTATATTATATTGTATATTATTATTATTATACTGTATATTATATTGTATGTTATTATTATTATACTGTATATTATATTGTTACATATATCATTATTATTATATTAGAAAACCTACTCAATACAGTACACGTAATTTCTACATTCGCTTAATGGAAAAAATCACGCCCCGAAATAGAATTTATATCGTAATAAATCTGTCAGGTCTCGTTTTACAATTCCACAAAACAGATTAAAAAACACGTGAGAGATTTGATATCATTTTTGCAGGCAAATGTATGCAGAACAATTATAGATAACGTTTTGAAACAGCATCGATTAATATTTTATCTACGTTCACGTAATGCCGATCGTGCGAATCGCCCTTTAACGCGGGACAACGCTTTCAAACTAAATCGAAAACTCGTCTCTCCTACCCGCATTCGGCTTTCACGTAAGGTATCATCATTACTGTTGGTTTTCACATTCCCATTAAACGCCTGCATGTCCCACTATCTATCCCGGAAAGTCTATTTCCATTCGGTATAATCGAATACAATATGAAAAGAAATTCCAGAAACATTGACGCGTTGCCAAACACACGCTTAACGACACATTTAAATTTAGCGCCAAAGAACTGCTACAAACTACATTACGTTGCAAACTATTAAAATTATTCCACTGCAAAATTATTGTAAACTATCAAAATTATTGTACTGTAAAATTATTGCAAACTACATTATATGATACATAATAGATTAGATTATATATAGTATAATATATCTATTCTTATCATTCAGAAAATAGTAACAAGCTTAGATATAGTTTAGTGGAAAATATAGTTATATTAAGATTGATGTTAAATACAGTTATATATAGATATAATTTATTAGAAATAGTCTGAAGAATGTTTAAAAAAGTGTCGTTAAAATAAAACAAACGAATCTCTCCAAAACAAATTGCTCGACAATATATTTAGCATGTGTGAATTCTGTTCGAGTAGTGCTACGAATTGGACGTCATTGGAGAAATAAACACGAAAGAAAGAACGCGAAAATAGAGTCACAGATGGGTTGGCGCGACAAGTGGTTGTCCAGACTGGTACACACCGTCGCGCAAAAACAAATTTGTCCGAAAGTGATTACAGACGCGCGTGGTTGTAAGTTGTCTCCGCATGAATCACGAAAGGGAATTAGCCCCCTCGCACGCCCAATACATCCCATTCGATGCAATCGAATTGCACCAGATGGAACGAAGCACCGGCTTAACGTGACCGACTTGCACGCGCGTACACGTGCACTCGATTGCAGCTACACTTGCCTCTCGCTGAGAAATACCATTTGAAAAAAGAGAGTGCGTAACATACGGAGCGCGCTTACCGAAGGAAAGCTGGAGGACCGCGAGTTCCTGTTGACACGAGGGTGAATCACATCGATGAAACGGGTAAAATTACACAAAATATCTTGAGCGTAACTCGTAAGGCCACAGCACTGATCGAACGGTGCCCGCACTGTACCATACGACGCACTGTTAGCAACCGAGGCGCCAATGAACATGCAGAAAATCGAGACGAGCGGGATCGATAGCCAACACCCGTGCACTTACGAACGTATCGGGCCACCAATACGGACGGTTTCACGCTCGCGAAAACAAGCTCTTCGGCTTAAGCTGGCGACAAGCTTGTTGCCCGATACGGATAGAGACTGATCTTCGATCGGTAAAGTCGACTTTCAAAAACGGTACACGCGCGTTCACGTCCTCCGTGTAAATGCGCGACTGGTTGCACGTGCTGCCCGACCGAACCTTTGCTAGTCCCGTTGCTCGACCAATCAACGTGGACCACCTGTTACTAGCGTACTGAACTCTGGTAGCGCGCCGCGCAGGAAACGATGCGCGCGCATCTGTCGCGTTTGGCGCTCGATCGTAACGGCCAGCAGTTTCGAATCGTGTGCTTCAACGTCGCCGGTTCGCGCGCGTCGTTATAACGTTTCGTAATAGTGTTTCGCGTGATGATAGAGAGACGAGATACTTGCGATCAAGTAGCTTGAAACGAGGTTTATTTGGTGATGGAAATTTATCTGAAGTTTCGTACGATATAAGTTGAGTATGATGTGTGCATGTGTGAATGTGTAGTGTGTATGCAGAAACTAATGGATGAAGATTTTTGGAAAATCATGGAGATATTTGCGTCCATGGAATGGTAGACAGGTACGCAATTGGACTACTTCGGCCCTGCTTGATTGACTGTAAGTTTATTATTGTATTATCGTATCTTTAAGGATAATAAGGCTTGAAATCTTTGGAAATTCTATACTCTAAATGTTACACACGTAGTGAAAAATTGACTCAAAAATGTAAATTAGTGGGAACTAGCTTTTAGCATTGCAAGCTTGTTTAATGAATTATTAAAATTCAACTTAAAATGTAATTAGTAACTGCAATTCGTGTTTAACCATATTCGCATTCGTGCCGGTATCCAATTCAAGATGGACGCCACTATTGAACATGGCGGGATTTTTCAAAATTCAAAAGTCGCAACGCTTCATTTATAAAATTTTCCTTTCAAATTTAAAAATTCTATTGAACTTTTAAATGCTTAAATTAAAAACTTTGAATTTAAAATATAAATTTTTATTAACTTAATAATAAATTTAATTTATAAATTAATAAATCATTAATAAATTTAATTTTTTATGTTTAAGTCAGGTCGATGAAAATGATTGTATTTTTCGGAGGATATAGTCATATTTATTAACAAATTTTTTACACATTTAGAATGTAGGATTTGTAATGTATACATATTTCATAATATAAACGATAGTATATTTTCCACAGTTTAACATGTAACATGCAAACATAAAATGAAATAAAGTATAAAAATATACATCTCGTATTTTGTATAAAGTTAAAATATGGTTCAGAAAATTTGAATATTTTCGAATGTTTTAAAATAAGAGTAAAAGAATGATTGCATTTACAAGATAGAACAGTATTATGTAAGATCTATATCAATATATTCATAGCTTACACAGTAATCTATATTCCAAAATCATTATACGTACGATTCTTTTATCTTCATGCAAATAAAACAATTTTCAATATTCATCGTAGCATTGTTGAAGCGATGGAAAAACAATTCTGAGTGCTTCGACTGTGTTACATTGCTTAATGATAGAACAACATCGTAATGTTTCCACAAATACACGCAAAGAAATCATTATAGACATTAAGATTTCTTTGCAAACAGAATTTATAGAAATTATTGAATTTATATAAATGCCTTACTATTCAACACGTTAGGTTACATTCGTCTGCAAAAATAATTCTCTTCACTACGAGGTAGATTTTGAAGCATATTCTTTATTCGAATATTAATATACATCATGCCACTATTGTGCCCATGCCAGTAAAAAAATTATATTCTTACCGATCATAATTTATCTTGTTCGGACCTCTATATTTATACTTCTTATCAGGTACAATACAAGGTTGAACAAAATATGATTATGTAATCTTTTTTTTTCGATAAAAAGGACAAACTACCCCCTTACAAGTTACACCATTTTCAGCCTCTTTATCTTATTTTTTATATTTTTTTTTCTGTTTGTTCGCTTCAATTACATGAACGTAAATCTCATTACAAGCATTATAAAACAATAAGACGTCCTTGAACAAAAAGAAATAACAAACACAAACATATTGTGCAAGAAACACTTACATAGAATGTTAACATATACACCTTCTCTTTCAGGTGACATAAAATTATACGTATGTAGAGTTCAACGATTTTCTTTAAACAAACGATTGAAAATAAAATAAAAAAGAGATTAATTGAATATAACAATATATCAATTCAAAATCATTCATTGCGTGAATATTCGTATATCTGTTCATCTGTATATATATATATATATATATATATTCTCATCTTATGCAACAAAACAGATGGAAAACATTAATAAAAAAAAAAAAAAAAAAAAGAAAGGGAAAAAAAGATGGTGGAAAGGAGAAGTACATCATTTTGCGCGATAACCAGCGCACAATGAACATTCTAAACAAGTACAAGAAACGCTTTTTAGAATTCTTTCTTTAAAGCGGATCTCAATAACGCACTGCGCATTGATGTTACAAGTTTTTCGAGTTCCTCGACTTTCATCTTCAATATCCTATTGTCCCGTTCCAATTCGATCGCTTTCTTCGCCATCTCAGTTTCTTTCGCTTTTTTATTCATACGTGATTTCCTTGAGGCTTCGTTGTTCTTCTCCCTAGATTCTCGATAATGCGAAACGAACGTTCGATCGTCCGAATCGGACTCTGTGTAACGTTTTCGGACTGCTTTCACCCGTCGCGATCGGCTGTAAGGTTTCTCTATTTTGCTGTTGACCGATATCCTTGTTCGTTCTGCTCTCCTCGTTCGTTCTGTTCCCACTACTGGAGTCTCCATAGAAGACGAAGTTACTGTTGACGCTGCTGTTCGATTTTTTGTGCACTCTGGGACGACAGTCTCGTTTTTCTCCGTTTTCACTTTCATACTAGCTTGTGGAATCGTTGTGGATAATTTGGAAGGCGACCATGGTTTCGATAATACCGAAGAATCTGTTGAAACGCTACCTTCCGGAGAATGCATTTCATCCTACAACACAGAGTACACGTTATTTTCTTGAATCCGATTGTTTGATCGGCTGCATGTACGGTGTTAATCCTTTTTCATAGATTCGAAGAATTATACGCGTCAACTTACATCGCAAAGGTACGACAACAAATCGAACGTGTCAGATCCAGTGGTTTCGACTGTTCGCAACATATCCCACGTCTCACGTTGATTCTCTGTGGAATCGAACGAAGTCGGGCAAGCATCGTTCAAGTCAATCTCCTCTATCTGATATTTCGATTGGAATGGTGTACTAACATCTGTGTCATTCTGTTTACTTGTATTTACAGTAGTTGTTGATCCTTTTGATATTTTTAACCACAAGTTGGATGTGTTTGATTCTGCTGGACTATCTTTTTTTTCATGTTTGCTAGATACATTTGACATAGATTGCAAGCTGTGACAACTGTTGTTCAAACGCTCGGTTGTCCCAACGTTGTTCATTTTCGCGCTCCACTTTTCTTCGTCTGCTACACTCATCAAATCTTTCAATACCCCCTCTTGTGAAGACAGAACGCTGTTACCCTCGTATTTCGTACCTGAAACACATTACAGTGCCAGAATAAAAGACAACATGCACCTTTTTTTAAATAGAAATGTTTCCGTGACCAGTGACATGTAACTATACTGACCTGATAGTTTAAAAGTAGGTGATTCACCTGTATGAAAATCGCATTGACCCTGGAACGGATCCATGTAACTGCTTAAATCCTGAAAGTTCTCCTCCCATATGGAGGATGTTGCTTTCTCGTCTTCTTTGGTCGCATTCGTCTTTGACTGTGGGAATACCCATGGCTCGTTTAACAACTCCGTCTCCATGGTTGGGGTCAGCAAAGGAACTGTATCGATGCGTGAAGACTCTTCCTCGGGTGGCCACGATCTCACGCCACGAGAAGCAAATGACAGACGCGGCTGACGATTGCATGACTTTGAAACCTAGAATTTTATCTCCTTAAAATTTTATTAGCAGCTTGGGTTTGTCAACGGGGTTTTGGATCAACACCAAGAGGACACATACGTTAAATACGCCTCCTTTCTCAAATGAAATGTTGCTGGCCGTTGGGCGTTCGTAAACAGGAGGGATTTTGGATACCTATGAAAAAGATTAATATTTCTACGTTTATGACATATTAGGACATCTCACACAGTGATTTGATGATTCCATCAGGTAGAAGAAGGATACTTTTCTAATAAGATATTAAGAAAATTCTAAACTGACTAAATGATCTTACTGTTAATGCTACAAAATACCAAATTTATACACAGATAAAAAATATCCACAATTCTATCTATAAAACCTGATTATCAACCAACAAAATGCTAATTTATCATGATAACGAAGTTCATGATTTTTGGGGAAGATAATGTTTTCTGTGCGTTAAAGGGATAAGAAGTAGTATTAAACACAATATTGGAGCTCAATTCTCTGCAGACAAAGAAAATCAGCAAAATTTTTTTTTTTTTCTTTTTTTTTTTTTTTTTGAAAACACAGATGTTTAAACCAGGTATACCATATTCAGGCAAATCTGTTGGCAAAAATCAGAAAAGTTTAGTAGTTTAATATAACGTCTACAAACATAAAGTGTGAAAATACAAAATAAATATAAATACAATTACGTAATTAAAAAAACTAAACGTTTCCCTCCTTATGTAATATAATTCAAATTTATACCAAGATATATTTCCAAAGGGAGCGTAAAGAAGTGTATTTCAAAGTAAGCATAGAGAATGCTCATTGTTATTATCACATGCATGCAACATCATGTTTAAGTATACGTAAATAACGCATCGCACGATTCCTTTTTTTTTTCTTTTTGTTTTTTCAACGATTACTTATCAATTCATGGACTGAACGTTTAGTATATTTAGTTACTTGATCGGCATTATCCAATGAGTGCGATTCGATAGTCGGACGTGTTCAAATTCGTTCAAATATCAAGCCGATCGCGTTTCGCGTGAACGCAGCAGCCAAGTTTATCATCTAGCCGTCTCATTTTTCGATACATTGTTTATCTAATGGGAAAGAGGTGGAGAAACATTGATAGCCATAACCACTGATAATTATTTTTATTATTAACTCTGCAGGATTTAAAAATTACAACTGTTGGTTTACCGTACGACTTTTATATACTGTACGACCTTACAGTAAAAATGTTCGCAATTTTTACTATTTTAATTTAGAAAACGTGTTTGCTTATCGCGAGACATTTGATTGACCAACCAATCAACAAATTAATCAATTCTTAATCGATAAAAATACGCGCGATATTATATCGCAAAAGTGAAAATCTAGAAGGCGAAATTTTTTTTTGAAGTTCAAAGGGATATCGAACATTTGCTTTAAGATTAAAATAAAGATAACAATTTATCTGTACTCTAAGTATACGTGGCGAACATTTTGATACGAATTATGTTATGTTGTGTTAGACATTTTTTCTTAACACTCGGTACAGGTAATTGGAAAATAAAAATATCAAGGCTATCGATTGTCATAAAAAGACCATCGATAAAAATCGACATGCCATCGTTATTTTCCCACTTCTAGGGATGGACAGGGACGGGGATACGATTCATTCTACGTTGCAAACACTAACCTCGTTACGTAACCAGAGACACGGTCTCAACGCATGTGACTGAATTTTCGCAAACCGGCTCACGTTACCGTACTAATCGTTCGTGCAACGTCGAGCCACGGGGAGCGAATTTGCGCAGAAAACGGAGGAAAAACGGTCGCGTGGCTCGTGCACGGCGTATAAAACGCGGCTGGGAACGTTCTGGAATACTATATTTCGCACGATAGCTGAAGATGTACATATAGACGAGCGCTACGACGTCCGATCGATTCGCACTGCTTGCTAGCTGCGACGTAATTTCACGTACTGCCAGTTCGATAAACGACAGAATTAACTCGATCTATGATTATATAATACGGTTAGACAGAGTCGAGACGTCTCTACGCAGGCACAGGCAGAGGCACGATAAATTGGAAATTCTCACTCACCCTCCCTGAGACAATGGGTGTTGTTGTTGTACCTTCCACTTGGAACGCGCGAACTGTTTTATATACCGGCGATTCCAACTTCCTCGTGGAATACGTGTTATTAATTCGTGTATCGAAACGATCTCTTACGGAGCTCAAGCACTAACCGTCCTCACTGGCGCACCTCGCCGAACCTTCTTCGCGGAATGCGAGCTGGAACGTCGGTAGTGCGGGATTAAACACGTCACGCGTACAACGCGGTTTGAACGTTCCTTCCGATTGGCCGGCGGATACTCGGGCACGTCACTTTGAGCCAATCGGAGCGTCGATGTGCAAACCGGCGACCAATCGTTGCAAAGGAACGCTGCAATGGGGAAAAAGTTTGACACGTCAGACGGAGACTCGATATGGGAGTTCGTTCCAGTCGATAATCGTACTTTTCCACTTTTCGACACTCGCAACTCGTTCTTCGCAGCGAAATCCTGCCAGATTCGTATCTTACAACGATGTTGAGAAAATTTTTGACGGGATGGAAGATGACATTACTGCATACTGCAAGGTGAACGAAAAGTTACTAAGTACTTGCGTCGCTCTCCTAGTGACATATAATGTTGGAACAGTCAGATGACGTAAAAATGTAGTCTCATTGCGAGGACATTGGAACAATAGTCGCGTTACGTGACGATATATCTGTTACATAAAAATGCAATGCATCGTGTTTCTCCTTTTTTTCTTTCTTTCTTTGCGCGCGGCGTACGATTTATTTTGGAATACGCTGCATTAATGCAACAACTTTATCGTTGGAGTGAATCAATTCCTCCGCGAAGAACGCAACGTGTTACTAGATGGAGTTGATGGCGTGCGTTACGTATACACGTGACTGTCGCGGTATGATATTTGGAACTACGCAACATTTTCATTCGCGACTATCATCACTTTGTTTATTAATAGTATTTGTTTATTTTCTATGTTGCGTTGGGTTCAAAGGAATGTATAAAATTAAAAAAGAAAAGCAACTTAACGTCGTACATATACATGAGATAAAAGATGTAAATATTATCCATTGCAGTTAATTGCACTTAAATAACGAAGCAATTATATAAAAGTTAAATGTATAGAAGATTCTGAATACATTCGGAATTACATAATTTTGTAATTTATTAGAAAATTAATATAATTACGACGCGACTTCTTGGAAAACTTGTGACAGAGATTATTTAAAATTTTGCACTTTGGAACGCCTGCGCTAAATATATATCGAAATACTTGGAATCGAAACAATGAACTATTCTATCGACCAAACATTCGTCGTTGCTCCTGCAATGGACCTATCAAATCCAACCAAAATTACAATGAAAACATCAAATACAATATTCACGCGACAGTAAAGGAAAATGTTGAATGCAAGATAATTAATCAATTAATTAACTCACATCCGTGAAACAGAACAGAACAAACATAACTCGCAATGCACAAGTCAGATTCCGCGGATTTCACGAGCTACGTAAAGGTAACACGATAATTGTCGTAATTACGAAACAACAATAAGCGGCTTGAATATTTTCAGTTGCTATTAGAACTGATGACAAGAAATTCCGTGGAAGGTACATGATTCACGAACCTGTTCAAATCGTATTATCTTCTTTCTGTAATAAATTTATTTGCCCGACGATAGAATCGGCAAACTATGAAACCGAGGACGACTATATTATCAGCTCTGATGAATCAGATATCGAAGATAACGACGAAACTTGTTCCGAGGCGGACGAAGACGAGCAGAATTTTGGAAACGGGCGGAACTGCGACACGATTTTTCGCTTAAACAGATTCCACGACGATCACGCGGTGAACACGCGAAAACACTTGAAGCCAGATGCGCGCAACGATGTCTGGAATGATTTCGAGTTCGAGGAGAAGATGTACAGAGTGATCCCTCTAAAATTGGATGGAAAAATATTCGAATCGAAACGTTCAACTTTGACCGATGAAAATCCGTTTGAACGAAAGAGCAAATAATTGAGAAAAGAAGAACGGTACATATTGCTTCGCGAAAGTGGCGATGAAAAGATATTCAATAGAACTTTGATTAATAAAAGGAAAAATAACAAGAATACGGCGTCTTGTAATATATTTTATTTAATAAAAAAAAAAACAACTGCTTGTTAAAATTTTTACAAGTACAAGTGGAAAACAGGTTGGTAGGCATGGTTCAATGTACATTCGCGATTAGTTCTTGGTATCGTTCGTTTCATCTCTTTCTTCTCTTTCTTTTCTTTTCTTTTTTTTTTTTTTTTTTTGATTGTTTCGTTTCCTCGTTTCGTTTGCACGAGTTTCGCCTACATGCAACGCATTTTTATATATTACAGCGAGCGTGTGATACACATACATATATTTATAGTAACAAAATATAAATTCGCTTATGTATAAAAAAAAAGGGACGGTGAATTTGGAGGAAGGGAAGGGAGTTGTATTGACATACACACGCACACACTTGCTCCTCTCGTACGCGCTTCGTTATATTATAAATCAATAGGAGACAGACAGACAGACAGACAGACAGACAGAGAGAGAGAGAGAGAGAGAGAGAGAGAGAGAGAGAAAGAGGTGGAGAGTTAATAGAAAATTTAAAAAAAAGAAATCCTTAACTATAGGCTAGGTGGTATTATAAATTACAAAAAATTACAATCTCACGCTTAGTAGTCTTTTTTTTTTTTCTTTTTCATTGCGATCGTTTCGTTCTTTCGATCCCGTTGATCGGTGCCGTGTGCCGAAACAACGATCCTGCTTTGAAAAATCCTACGACGGATCGTCGTTTCAGGACTCGGTCTCGGTCTTTTTTTTTTTTTTTTTTTTTTTTTTTTTTTTTATAAACGCACCGATCAACGCAACGATCGCTTCATTCGCGTCATTGTGTCACCATGTTCGGCGCAAATACACGATCTTTTCTACAGCGAAAGCTACGAATCCCCTCGAAAACGAGTCACAATCCAGTACAATCCTCGTTCGGGAGTAAATAAATAAATTGATTTTTCGACGACGGGACATCCTTCGTGAAATCTGTGCAACTAGGATATCGATATATTTTTTTTCTTTCTTTCTTTCTTTCTTTCTTTCTTTCTTTCTTTCTTCTCTGTATTCTACGATGGTAGAACGTTGGTTTTTAACGCCGTGGTCACTGGCCCTCGCTATCACTGTCGCTTTTGTCTAGAAAAATATTTGTGCACCTCGTTAGACATACATGCTCTTTTTTTTTTCTCATGAAATCTTCAATCTTCAAAAGTTTCTAAGTTTCTGAGGTTCTGAGGAAAAAATAAAACGAACAAAAATTGAGTGCAGCACGTCGTGTGTGACTTTTTTTTTCTTTTTATTTTGTTTCAGAGATATTTCTATGGCGTAGCAGGTTTTTACAAAATTATATATTTTGTAGCCTGCCTCTCTTTAATATATATATATATATGTAACGTTGAGCTTGTTGTAGAGTGTAAAAAAAAAAAGAGTAGATTTTTCAAAATTCTAATACAATCTATTCTAATATTCTAATCTAATTAGAATATAATTCCAATTTATTAGATAAATAAATTAAGATTAAATTTAATCGAGTTTAATTAACTTGATATTCAATATTCTACAGAATATCCCATAAAAATAGTCTCAATTGAAATTGACTGCGGTAATTATTTAGAAAACTTTTCGTTGAGCCGCGTGGTATGGTGACCCATAGACTCTGATCCCCGGATTGTTTTGGAGGATGGATGAAATGTGGAATTCTTTTCTCCGCGGTGTCATTTCTATTAATACGATGCTATTAAGATGACGTCAAGGCGAACTCAACGACCTATTGCAACTTGACCTTTATAGATATAAAAAAAAAAAAGTTATGGTCGTAGGGACCATCGTCGCATTATCTAGACAATTATATAACAAGCTTATAGTACCTTGTGTCTCTTTTATCTTTAGTGATGTGAGAAGTGTTTGAATATCCTACAAAGAAGTAGGGAATACACCTCACAAGGGGATATTCTTTCAATTTTTCTCAGAAAAAGTAGAGGGGCAACTTCTCAGTGTGATACCATGTAATATTCGTAGGTACGTACTAGTAAAATTTAATTCAACTAATCAATGGAATTAATGGTTTATTCGGAAGTGGTGTGCCTACCTTTCTTGCCAGGATACGCATGACGTTTCAATCTGTCGTACAGGTCATCTTTCGTGCCGTAAATGCTAGCGTTGGAACGCGCGAGACTGTTCATCTTGCCATTGTGCAAGCTCTCTGAAAAAAAAAAAAAAAAAAAAAATAGTATAAAATTGAACCCCTGAATGCTCCTTTCTCACAGCGTTCTGCTTTCTGCGTTCTCACCTTTCATGTAAGTTTCGTTGTAAAAGTTGGGCATTTCCCAGCCATCCTCCTCGTCGTCGTAATAGTGAGCATACGTACTATGGTGGGACGGCGCGATTGATTCCGCGTACGGTGTCGGCGCACCGTAGTAGAAGTTCACCTGCGAACCGTTTTGATCCGTCGCTGGTGTCAACATCTTTTTCGGCTCCTTCTTTCTGGAAGCTCTGTGGAAACATCATCATATTTGACTACAAATTTTTCGATGCGCGTGAATTTGGAAAAATCGCTGCCCGAAAGAGAGGAAAATGCGACTGAAACGTAGGGGAAGTATCGATCGACCAACCTAACGCAGATCATCCACACGAGAAGAACGACGAAAATGATTAAGATCACTCCACCAGCGATACCGCCGGTGATGTAGAAAAATTCCGACTTCTCCGTGCATCGTTTCCCAGTGAAGCTTCCGCTACATCTGCAGGACGGCTGCCCCCGCGAATCTTTCAGGCACACTCCTTCGTTGTCGCAGTAGCCCGTGCAGACGTCCGTACACTCTGTCCCGGTCCCGTTGTACCCAGGCTTGCACTCGCATTTGAAGTCGCTCGTTTCCGGTATCAGCAAGCAATACGCGTTCGCGTCGCAGTGCATCTCCGCGTCGCTCGTCTCGCACGGGTTCGTGCACTCGGCTTTGCTCGTCTAAATGGGAGACACAAGTTTCTCAAGTTTACACGGAACCTGGTAATCTCGGGAGAGAAGTAATTTATTTTAGAAGTTTGCTACGTCTATTACTTCCTCACTGTCGTAGAATCGTAGAAAATCGTTTCAAGCGAGGCATTTCACTTGAGTATCTTTAGCGAATGCTACCGAAAGACCAACGACTGGCCTTTTAGAATGTCGTTCTCTTTTCAAGAACTGTTCAAGGTCGGTTGATATTTTTTTCACTTGAAAGTCCAAGTGAGTAGTGCAACTCACCGCGGCCGTTCCTTTGGTGCTGGTGTTAGGTGGGCATGGTATGCAGAAGGTCTGCTGCGGCTCCGACTGATACGTTCCCTTCTTGCACTCCATGCACTCGTTCAGCGTTCCGTTCAGATACGTCCCAGGTTCGCACACTGGCAGGGAACACTCTTCTATCGCGGCTGAGCCCATGTTCGGTGTGGTTCGGCCGACGGGGCACGACTGGCAGGCAGCTTGGACACCCTGCGTTCTGTAGCTTCCCCTTGGGCAAGGCTCGCACTTCCCTTCCACGGCCAGCTGCTGTCCAGAGCCACACTCGTCCCTGCATTCCTCTCGAGACACGGCTTCCGGCGTTCGGGTGGTTTTCCCCAAACCGCACAGCAAACAGGAGAAACTGCCCTCGTTAGGCTGATAGAAACCGTGGCCGCAGCTTCGACAGAGGCCGGCCAGGTCGTCGTAGTATTTCCCCGCGGGGCATCGTTCCTTGCAGTCGGCGGCGCTACGAGCGCCTGGGCCTACCGTGACGCTTGGACGTCCCGCGATCACCGGGCAGGAACTGCATTTCAATTGGCCCGATTCACTTTGGTAGCTTCCCACTGGACAGGACAGGCACTGCTTCGTTTCTTCGTCGTAGTACGTTCCCACGGCGCAAGGCACTGGAATCGAAGGGAACGTGAGACTATCAGGTGTAGGTCAAGTCACGAATAATTCTCGTCTTTGTCAATTGTCGTCAAGCTCGACAGGTCTGACACAATTAACGGGACACTTGAAAAGACTTACCACAATCGGGTGCCATAACGACTTGGCCCACGGGACAGTCATAGTCGGACTCGAGCGTCAAAGAGGCCGGATCCGGCACGGTGTTTGGCAGGATGTCGTGAACGTCGAACTGATCTTCCTCCAGGATCAGCCTCTCCAACAGAGTCTGAACGGTCGCTCTCTCGTTTGAGTTCGCGTTCAAAATCGGATCGCTACAAAACACGAAGTTCAATTGACAAAGCTGGAACCGTGCGTGGACGGGGTGGTGTAGCGGCAGGCAAAAGGAGAGATAAAAAGGCGCAAGTATGTACAGCCGTTATCTGAAGGCGAAGGTAATCAGGCAGCCTTTCCATTGGTTCCTGGCCAGTGGCGCGTTGCCTATCATCGACACCAAAATTAATTCACGTACCTACGTAATGTTTAATGTCCAACACACATTCTGAAATTCTAACGTATTACATGTCTGAGGCAGAGTGTCGTTTAGTCGTCTTGTTAATGTCGTGAACCGAAGCTGTTCGGTACGCAGGATAGTCGACAGACTCTGATCAACATTAAACACCCGAGTTTTGTGGATTTCGCGTTTCACTAAATGTTTCAAGCGAAATTTCAAGCACCAATCGTTTAACCCAACAGCTTGGTCACGTTGTTATTCCATTATCGTTGCTCGTTGATTCCTAGTTTAAGCGTCCCATTCAACTAGTCTGTCTGTGTGTGTGTGTGTGTGTGTGTGTACGTGTGTGAACAGTTAGTAATAGACGTGCATACTAGCGTTTACGTTGTACATTATCAGTTAGAGTCGACTTTGACGATTTATTAAAATCGACCGCCGCTCGATTCTATTCTTGTAAATACACACTCCTCCGACGAGGAGCGAAAAAGTTGTTCCCCGTCGTTTTAGAAGAGGCAGCCTGGTCTCCAGCTTAGTCCAATTAGTTGGAGTTTAGTAACGTTATGATAAAGAGCACGATCATTGTTCCTCTATGCACGATTCATGCATCCACAGTTTTTTTTTTTTTTATTCGCTCGAGATGGTAAGATGCTCGATGAAACATGGATGAACGTCGGATAACACCGAGCCCCGAATGACGAGAACACATGTGTACAATGATACGTTTCGCACATGGGTTAGATCGAGATTCTCTGTGTCCTTACTTTATCGCCGGGAACGAGATCTCCACCTCGTAGGTATCGCTTCCTTGCCGAGCTTGTCTCGTTCTACGATGCAACACAAGTAACAAATCAAGCTAAGTACCAATCGTTCTCAACACATGTTCTATCTGAATTGAATTTGTCGAAGCTGTTTCGCGGTTATTTGTCTTTCACGCTATTTTTTCTTTTCTTTTTTTTTCCAATTTCCAACGTGATAAATATCCGTTTGAAATGGAAGCTTCGATTTCTCTTCGTTTCGAAACTCAACAACGAGAACAGATACATTGTACTTACGGTTCAGCTGGTACTACCGCGGAGATTATGTACGTTCCACCGTCCTCCTCGTTCGTGTCCCTGGTCGCGCGTGCCCGGTGATCGCATTGGACGTCGATGTGCAGGTCTTTGCACTCGCGAGTTCCTACGAGAGACACGACAAAATGTGTTCGTACGTTTTTGACATCGTCTTCAACGACACTTGAAACCTACGACTCACCTTCGTACGAGTACGAACAGAAGTTCCAGTCTCTGTTCAGAGAGTTCACCGCGTCTCGAACTTTCTTCTTCAGCACGCCTTGACCAGCCTCGTTGCACAGCACCGACGTTGGGAAGTTCATTCTGATTCTGAATACGCGCTGCGCTGGCGTGGCACCTGGACAATGGAGAAGAAACACGGAATTCAGTTTAACTTGGTTAAATTTGATTAAACTTAATTAAACTTGGTATTGTTAGTTAAACTTGGTATTTTTAGTTAAACTTACCTAAACTTGGTTAAACTTAGTAAAACTTATTGTTAGTTAGACTTGGTTAAACTTGGTTAAACTTACCTAAACTTGGTTAAACTTATTATCAGTTAAACTTGGTTAAACTTACCTAAACTTATTGTTAGTTAAACTTGGTTAAACTTAGTTAAACTTATTATTAGTTAAACTTGGTTAAACTTAATTAAACCTACCGAAACTTGGTTAAACTTAGTTAAACTTAGTTAAACTAATTATTAGTTAAACTTGATTAAACTTGGTTAAACTTAGTTAAACTTATTATTAGTTAAACTTGATTAAACTTGGTTAAACTTGACGAAACTCGGTTGAATTTGATTACACATAGTTAAACCTAGTTAAACTTACTCGTGCAAGCTGGATAGATGAGGGGAAGGGACGGGTCGTTGGTCGGCCTCCAGAAACCCTCAGCGCCGCAGGTATAGAATTTCGGCACTTCCTGGGAGAATCTTAGCCCCGGGTTGCAGAAGATCTCGCATACCTT
The DNA here is from genome assembly GCA_036937485.2 of Tetragonisca angustula. Classification (NCBI taxonomy): domain Eukaryota; kingdom Metazoa; phylum Arthropoda; class Insecta; order Hymenoptera; family Apidae; genus Tetragonisca; species Tetragonisca angustula. Next base: position 48,489 of record JAWNGG020000368.1, on the reverse strand, counting down.
GAACTGACCGCCGGAGCCCCAGTCTTTGCACTGTTGCGTCCCACCGATCGGATCCGCCAACTCCGGGCAGAAGTCGGCTAAAAGAAACAGAAAGTGTCGGACTCGCCGTCGCAAATTTACGCAAACACGCCGATTTTCGGCAGCTGCCACTCGGTCCTGATCTATCCGCTTCAAAATTAGAACCCGAACACGTGTACACACGGCACTTACACAACACGTAGACCTTGAAGTTGCAGCTGGCAGAGTTCCCGGCCTGATCGTAAGCCACGTAACTGATATCGTACGTCCCCCACATCAACGTCTGCCCCGATCTGTGCCCGTTCTTCTCTTGGATCCTCGCGATGCCGACGTTGTCGACGAATTTCGGCTCGTCCCAACTGACTATCGCCGAGCCGTTCTTGGCGATCACCCAGAGATCGCCTGGACAGTATTCCACTTTCGGGGGAATCTTGTCGGACTCCAGCTGTTGACACTTGGCGCCACCGTATCCCGGTGGACAGACTCTTTGGCCGCAGTGCGACGGCACGACCCTCTCCACTCCTCCGACCGTATCGTCGTAGCCTGCCCAAGTGAGTACCAAACCTTGGTAAAGGACCGGCTCGGTGCGACAGTCGCGCACTTGCTTCTGAATCTCGTTCGTCACGTGCAACGCTCGACTCCAGATCTGAACTTTCGTCAGGTGGCCCTGGAAGCCTGATTCCGTGTAGCCTTTCGTGTTCTCGCTCTGCGGCTTACCCAGCACCGCCCAAGCGCTGAAACGTGTGACAGTGTTAACTTGAACAAAAAGAACTAATCGCAAGTGTGGAGATTGAGGCAAAGTACTCACTAAGCGGGAAGGGATCGTCCACTTCCGTAACCCTCCGTCTTGCTGGCGATCAGACCTTCCGTTATCAAGACCAATTCGCCGCCATTTTCACCGTTCCAAACCACGGCAACGTGATGCCACTGGCCATCGTTGATCGTCGCGTATTCCCTGAACGGGAGATAAACGTCTTGCAGATCGTGGAACAGCGACACTTGGACTCCATTGCTGTGTGCCTGGATCATGAGTCTTTTGTTTGTAGGAACGTGCGGTGAGCTGAAACAGTTGTTAAATCGTCCATTCTCGTTGATCAATTCTCCCGTTTCAATTTCGACAAAAGGGGAATAGAAGATAATGGTTGATGCTGGATTGACATTTACCTCACTGCATAAAGAGTGAAGAATATCCCGACCTCGTCTTTCTGTGTGTACTGCACCCACATGGCCACCGTTAGGCTCTTTCTTGCACCAGTGAAGAACGGAATCACTTGGGCCGCGCTGCTACGCACCGGATCGCTAAAGTACAAGTCGTAATCCACTTGAATGGCTAAAAAAAAAATATATATATATGTATTACCACAATTGGAAATTTCCTTCTTTCTTTTCCATTGAAAAACGTATATATACGTACATTTCCTGCAATCGTCGCCGGTCAAGTTGAAAGGACACTGGCAGAAGAACTTGCCGGTAAGATCGATACACGTCGCCGACGGTGGACACGAATTTTCCTTGCAGTCGATTATATCGTCCTCGCACGTTTTCCCTACGCGACATTTACAACAGCGGTTACACGCGCTCGAACTTTTGCAATTTTTTCTCCAACAAACAATTCTACCTGTGTACCCGGACGGGCAGATGCAAGTGAAACCAGGCCCTTCGTCGACGCAGGTAGCTCCGTTCTTGCACGCGCCAGCCTGGCAAGCGTCGTACTCGTACTGACACCCGATTCCAGTGTAGTCGTCGGGACAGGTGCAGTTGAGCCCGGACCCAAAGTCCTGGCAGCGTCCGTTGTGCATGCAGGGATTGCCGATGCAACGTTCTGGCGCGGTCTCGCATTGTTTGCCATCCGTTCCTGACGGACATCTGTCGAGAGATATAATGTAATGGTAGCGGCCTATAGCGTCTCGAGTACGAGTCTCGAACACCGCAAGTGGCTGTGCGCCTAGCGTCGAAGTCTAGCGATCTTCGATGTTAAGCAAACAGAGTGCGGAACATCGCTAGGATGGGTGACCGTTCAGTCTAGCGAGTAGTTACAACAACAAGCGTCTGGGGTCATCAGCCCCACTGATGAGTCTAGGCAGCGACTCTGAGACGAAACGCACAAACCATACCCATTACCTTCACCTATCCTTCCACCCTCGCACCATCAATACACTTTCAATCCCTTCGTAATCTAACGATAATAATACAATCCAACGACATGATATAATATCATCCAATGTAATATAATCAAACGATCACGCAACAAGGTGAACGGCCACGTTTCAACCAACCACGAGTTGTCGCACTGCTCTGCACTTTGTACTTACACGCAGAAGTAGTCGACGAACAGATCCACGCACGCCGCGTCGTTCTGGCAGGGATGATTCTGGCACATGCCGACGTCGATCTCGCAATGAATGCCGGTCCAACCCTCGGGGCACATGCATTTAAACCCGCCGACCTCGTCCCTGCACGTGGCGCCGTTCAGACAAGGATCCGAGGCACAGTCGTCGATGTTGATCTCGCACGACGATCCGGTGTAGCCTTCGCGACAGTGACAGACGAAAGTGTTGTCCAAGTCGACGCAACGATCCGTTCCAACGGGGCTGCACGGGTCGCTGAGACACTCGTCCAATTCCGCCTCGCACTGCAGCCCGACGAAGCCCGGCCTGCACCTGCAGACGAACCCCTCCAACTGGTCCACGCAGGTCCCTCCGTTTTGGCAAGGATCGGAGGCACAGTCGTCGATAGTGTGTTGACACTGTTTGCCCGTGTAGCCTGGCTCGCAGGTGCACGTGTACCCGTCGACCTGATCGATACACTGGCCGCTGTTCCTGCAAGGTTTGCCGGAACATTCGTTTATGTTCGTCTCGCATGCCGCGCCGGTCCATCCAGGATGACAGATGCACTCGTGGCTGAACAGATTGTCCACGCATATCCCGTTCAGGCATGGGTTGCCCGAGCACAGGTCTATCTTCTCGTGGCACCGTTTGCCAGTGAATCCTGGTGGACAGTCGCAGCTGAAGTCGGCTATCAGATCAGTGCAGTTAGCCCCTAGCAGGCACGGTCTCTCGGCACAGTCGTCCGTGTTGATCTCGCAGCTCTGGCCCTCCCAGCCTGGCAGACAGTCGCACTTGTAACGGCCTTGCTGCAACGCCACGCAGGTGGCCCCGTTGTTGCAAGGATTTCCACTGGCTGTGCAAGGGTTTATCTGCAAACCGATTGAGAGAATTTCGTTTTTTCTTTTTTTTTTCATTAACCCTACGAATACCATGCCGAAGTCACTGGTGCCGCGTCGTTTTGAAAACGATTACACACACAGTGAGTAAGTTACATATTTGTGTGAGGCGAGAAATTCCAGATGTCCCATCTCGGTAAGGGTAGAAACAGAGGAAAAATGATCCAAAAAGTCACGTAGAAACATTTAGCTTCTAAGCAACAGTGTTTCATGAGGAGAGAAGCAGTACACATCTCCCAGACTCGTATCATACACGCAGTATTTTGTATAGTTAGTGAAATACAATCCAACATACAATCATCCTTTTATTACAATAAGCGTGCTAGGTGCTGTCAACAGATACTCGCCTCTATGCGATTCATGCGAAAGAAATGTTCGCAATGCCCACTCAACAAAAATCCAAAAAATTATATGTAACGAATGCGATACTTCGCAATGCATATAATTTTTTTTATAACTTACCAATCAATTATTTTTTTTTTTTTTGTACAACGAAAATCCGAGCATAACTCGAAATCTATTACATTGTATCATAGTAACGTCTACAGCTCGAACAGTATTGGCGGGGATCTTCAGCTTGAGCCGCTGTGCGTTAGTGAAGTATCGGTGTGAGTCAGCAGTGATGGCATGATCATTTTGGGTGAAAATTAGCAGAAAACGAGCAGAAGAAGCAAACACTCACGGTGATGTCACAGTCGACACCGGTGTACCCGGATCGACATAGGCACGTGTAGTTGTTAAACCCAGGCTCGTCCTTGCACATCGCCCTCTCCGGGCACGTGTCGTTCGAACAATCCGACTTCTCCTCCTGACAGTTGATCCCGGAATACCCGTTGGCGCACTGGCATCTGTAACCCTGTGGCAGATCTATGCACGTAGCCCCGTTGTAACAAGGCTGGGAAGCACACTCGTCGATGTCCACCTCGCAACGCCTGCCGGAGAAACCGGCGGGGCAGAGGCACTGGACACCGTGGCCCATCGGCACGCACAATCCACCGTGTTGGCACACGCTGTCGGTGCACTGCACCGGCTTGCACTCTTCTCGACCGACCGCGCCTGGACCATCGGTGTACATGTTCGTCGGGCACTCGACGCAGGTGGTGGCCCCGTGTTGCGGCTGGAAGAAGTCCTTGGGACACTGTGCACAAGGAGCCAGCCCCGTGTCGGAGTACATGCCCGGTGAACACTTGACTCTGCACCGATCTCGACCAGGCGCAGCCGGCTGATAGGTGAACGTCCCTGCCGGGCAAGTCTGACAGTCCTTGTAGCCACCGACCGGCGGTTCGCCCGTGTAACTGTTCCTGGGACACTCGAGACACGGCACGAGACCGGTAGGCGAGTACGTGCCGTACCCGCAAACCGGTATACAGTCGTCTATACTCTTGGAACCTTCCTCTCGCGTGTACGTGCCGAAAGGACAGCGCAAACACGATCCTTGGCGATCGCTGTTCTGGTAGAAGCCCTTGGGGCAAGACGTGCACTGTTTCTGCTTTTCGCCGGCGAACGTACCGGCTGGACAGTGCACTGCAGATGGAAATTGAGAGAGATTTAATATCGAAGCTTCGAGTCGAGAGATTACTACTAGTACCGCTACTACTCACGACATCGTGGTACGTCGTTGGTGTCCATGTTCAAAACCTCGCCGATGCTGCAAGTGAAGCCTCGGGTGATGGACGACTTTAGAGCTCGAAGAGGTGGGCACTGATTCCCGATGGCAGAGACGTTCAACAGTGGCTCTATCACCGCGCTGGTCGATGGTACTGACAGGTCAAAGATCAAGTTCAGCGTGGAACCACAGAGATCGTACAGCTGCGGTTGACGTATAGCTGGCACGATGACGAGAATGAAGTCCATCTGAAATACGGATCGTTCGTGAAAGTCCGCTAAACTGAATCCACTATCCAGTTCCACTCTCGAATTACCTTCAAAACGTTCTCCTCGAGGAGATACGGCACCGATCTCACGAACGACACGTTCATGTTCACGTTGACGGCGGAGCAACGTTGCGTCAAGATAGTGTTCAGGTTCGTGTAATATTGCGACATGAGATCCTGATACTGGGGCAGGCAAGACCTCGAAACGGCGCCGTTGGCTCTGTAAGTCACTGCCGCCACCACGTGATAGTTCGCCTGTTGCGTGTCTGCGAAACACATTGCAGAAACTCTCAATCCATCCTCGAGTTTCGCTCTTTCGACTTTTCAGCGAGAAAAGTTGTCGATAGTTTGAGCTGACTTCAACTTTTCGCTCTACTTTGACACTCACGAGTTTATTTTTCCCCGAAGATGACTATATTACGTATGTTACATGGGTGGGATACACATTTTCCATGAAAATTGTAGAAATCCAAACGCGTGTGAAAACATTAGAAATTGTTCACACCATGGTCTCGAAGATTGAGAATCTTTTCCTTGCAACGACTTCTTAAAACGTCGCCATTTTGTCGAGGAAAACATTGGAACATTAAGGTTCGGATGACAAAATACAGTGATTTTCAGTTTTTATCGTTTGACCCTAATAATACTCAACGTTCCACAAAACAGTATAGAAAAAATTGTGCTTCGAGGAATCGTTGTAAAGGGAAAACTTCAATCTTCGAAACGATGGTGGATCTGATCGCGAAAAGAAATTCTCAATGCTTTTACACACGTTTGAATTTTGACAATTTTCGAGAAGAGTGTGTCTTCACTTTCTCACCCATTACTATGTGACGTAAAGTCATCTCAAAAAAAAAAAGAAGAAAAAAATACACGAACTTAAAACGAGACCAAGTGGATCATCATATGATCATTTCTTTACAAATTTGTGTCATCCACAAGTTTTCATCGTCACCGGTCTACAATTATGCTCTTCGCCACGCGCTTCCAACTTTGAAACGAGAATGGAAATGAAAAAGGTACCCACTTTCCGAGACACAGTCGGGGACCACGGACGAAGGGGACCAGTGTTTGACAACGTCGCAGGTGAACGTCTTTACCGGCGCGCCGTCGGTAAATCGGTAACCGTTCTTGCAAGTGGCAATGCACTGAAGTCCCTTGTCACCGTTGACGCACTTCAATCCTCCGTTGGCCGGTGGTTTCAGCTCCCAGTCGACGCAAGGCGTTGCTTGAACGGACACTTGGAAGTGGCAGGATGCTCTGTTGCCGCTGGCGTCTGTCGCGTAAACGGTGACGTTCTCGAAGCCTCCAACCGGTATCAACGCCCTTTCCGGCACGAACGTGATCTTCACAGGCCCCGAAACGTCCGTGGCGTTGATCCTTCTCCGCGTTTCGTTGAAATTCACCGAGTAACTTTCTTGCTTGTCAATCAGCTCGATCACGTAGCTCTGGGGACAGCTTAGTTTCGGTGGCGTTACGTCTGTGAACAGAGAGACAACGAGGCAAGGATCGTTTGTGAAAATTTGTGGAAAGCGCGAGAGAAAAGCAGTGAATCTATCATTTACCAGGCACGGTGATGTTGATCTCGCAGATAGCCACGTTTCCATCGTAATCGAACGCCACGTACTTCACCACGGTGTCCTGGAACACTCTCAACGGCGTTCTGAAACTGTGAGGCTTCACTTCCAATCGCGCGATGCTGCCGCTGTTGTCGATGGCCGTCGGTTCGGTGAAGTTCACCGGCAGCAATCCACCGTCGGCGCCCTTCTGCACCACGATCGGTTGCTGAGGGCAATTCTGAAACACGGGTGGCTCGTTGTCCACGCAGGGCGAGAACCCGTAGTCGTAGCCCAGCAACGGTTCCGTCACTGGCTCCTCGCAACCCATCAGTTCGAACTTCAAACACGCATTGTCCATGTAGCTAACAATCCCAAGAATGACGAACCGAGCTTGCACGTACTTGGGCAACGTGATCATCGCCAATTCACCGTAATTGCCCGGGTCCCGCATCGTCAGATTGAAGTTGGGAAAGTAGACGACGTAGTTCTCGATCTCCGCCTGCTTGTAGAAGAACCGGATCTCCGTCGGCCGGCCGACGATGTCGTTGGTCACCACCCCCTTCACCAAAATCGCCTTCACCCTGTATACCTGGCCGAGATCGACGCTCACGTACGTGAACGCCTCTTGCTTGCCGCACCAGCCGGTCACCGAGTTCAGGCGAACGTTCCTCGCCTCGTAGTTCGGCCTCTCGGAGGTGGCGTTGATAGCCGAGTCCGGGATTCGACCGGACGCCAGGCCAAGTGGCTTCACCACCTTGCACTCTGGCTCTCGGACGCACACGATCGGCCGAGGATTGATCAGAATGTAGCCAGGTCTGCTGCAACCGAACTGAACCTCCGAGCCTTGCTCGTAGCTTCTGGCCAGCTGGAAGCCGTCGCTCGGTCGTCCGGGGTCCTCGCAAACGGGGCCCTCGCATCGAAGGTTGCCAAAGTCCCAGATCCCATTCGCCTGACACCTGACCACGTTGTCGTGACGATTCGTTTGGCCGGCCAGTTTGAAGGTGTCCTGACAGCCGAAGAAGAAGGACGACTGGTACTTGGTGTCCAAATATTGACCGTACTCGGCGCCAGGCGTTGGAAGAGGCTTCCCGCAGTCCGCTCTTGGACAAGCTGGCTGAAAGCCCGACAACCAATAGTCTGGCAGGCCTGGTTTCGGGTCGTACACGCATTGACGGAAGCCGGACGTGGCCGTGTTTCGCAGGTACCGGCCGTTGCTGCCACACTTTAGGGTGACGTTCTGTTTGAACGGTACCAAAACGCTGGCCTCGTCGCCGCGGATCACCGTCAGGCCTTCGTTCTTGTCGTCCGGCAGCGACACGCACTTTGCATCTGTAATAATAATTTATCGCCGTTAATCACTTGCGCTGGCAACTTGGTTCGCGGACCATAACGAGTGACCGAACTGTATACAATAATACCGCTTTCTTTTGCAACTCGTCGGTATATTACTGCATAGAAATTTATTATCTGTTTCGCCTGGGTTATACTTGAATATACTTAAAACTGAGAAAATATTGCATATTTAGTGACAAAGACCACTCGACGTGTGTGACACGTCTTTTCAATACAAGAGGTTAACCACGTTGCGCTGGCAACTGATTGCGGACCATAACGAGTGACCGAACTGTATACAATAATACCGTCGTTTTCTTTTGAAACTCGTCGGTATATTACTGCATAGAAATTGTTAGTAATAAATTTAGAATAGCTTTAGTAATAAATTTATTATCTGTTTCGCCTGGGTTATACTTGAATATACTTAAAACTGAGAAAATATTGCATATTTTGGGACAAAGATAGTTAGTAATAAATTTAGAATAGATTTAGTAATAAATTTATTATCTGTTTCGCCCGGGTTATACTTGGATATACTTAAAACTGAGAAAATATTGCATATTTAGTGACAAAGAGCACTCGACGTGTGTGACACATCTTTTCAATACAAGAGGTTAACCACGTTGCACTGGCAACTGATTGCGGACCATAACGAGTGACCGAACCGTATACAATAATACCGTTAAAACTGAGAAAATATTGCATATTTTGGGACAAAGATAGTTAGTAATAAATTTAGAATAGATTTAGTAATAAATTTATTATCTGTTTCGCCCGGGTTATACTTGGATATACTTAAAACTGAGAAAATATTGCATATTTAGTGACAAAGAGCACTCGACGTGTGTGACACATCTTTTCAATACAAGAGGTTAACCACGTTGCACTGGCAACTGATTGCGGACCATAACGAGTGACCGAACCGTATACAATAATACCGTCGTTTTCTTTTGAAACTCGTCGGTATATTACTGCATAGAAATTGTTAGTAATAAATTTAGAATAGCTTTAGTAATAAATTTATTATCTGTTTCGCCTGGGTTATACTTGAATATACTTAAAACTGAGAAAATATTGCATATTTTGGGACAAAGATAGTTAGTAATAAATTTAGAATAGATTTAGTAATAAATTTATTATCTGTTTCGCCCGGGTTATACTTGGATATACTTAAAACTGAGAAAATATTGCATATTTAGTGACAAAGACCACTCGACGTGTGTGACACGTCTTTTCAATACAAGAGGTTAACCACGTTGCGCTAGCAACTGATTGCGGACCATAACGAGTGACCGAACTGTATACAATAATACCGTCGTTTTCTTTTGAAACTCGTCGGTATATTACTGCATAGAAATTGTTAGTAATAAATTTAGAATAGCTTTAGTAATAAATTTATTATCTGTTTCGCCTGGGTTATACTTGAATATACTTAGAACTGAGAAAATGTTGCAATTTGAGACCAAAAATTCTCGAGTCACGTCATTCCACCGCAAAAAGATTAATGCCACTGGCGATGATTTCGAGGTTTCGACGGTTTCTATATATAATATGCATTATTCGTTAATGGCTACCGTTAGGAATCTCTATCATTAACCTATTTTTAATTTCTGCTACTAATTTCTGTTATCAGTAACAATGATGAATTATTATTAACAATAATGATTTCAATCGATCATTCTTCGCGATTTCCAACGTTACTCACATTGACACTCGGGAGTGGTCCCGTTCCAAGCTCCGCTGGACGTGCAGATAACAGCCGATGATCCGGACAACACGTATCCAAAGTTACACTGAAATCTCACTAGATCGCCAAAGTGATGCTGTTGCTACAAAACAGAGTTCAAAAGTAATATATATTTTCGTCGGTTCAACGAACGAGATCAAACACTTTACAGTTACACGTTAAATTCGAACCTTGGTCGACAGTATCTTGCCATTCTCAGGGGCGGACATAGCCGGGCACATGACCGGCACGCAAGTCTTGTTCTTCTGATACAGATCCCCGTCTCTCTCGCCGGTCTCGTACTTTTCTATGTAGAAACCGGCGGTCCCGTTGCCCTTGTACAACTCGTAACCCGTGTTGCACATGCAGGCGTAGCTCCCGGGATTGTTTATACATTTCTGGTGACATCCGCCGTTGTTGGTGGCGCACTCGTTCACGTCCGTACACTCCAAGCGAGTGCAACCCATGATCTCGAGTTTCATGCAAGGCGCGCCGACGTAATCCTGAATTCGAAATCTGACGTAACGCGCCTCGATCGGCACCGGCAGATTCAAAACGGACAACGTTGGCTCCAGTATTCTGAACTCCACCGGCGTTCCGTCGGGGTTCGTGTAGTCTCTGAACGTGTCCGTTAGATCGTCGGTGTACTGGATTCGCACCGCTGACGTGTACGCTATGTTCCCGTCCACCCTCGAGACGATCTGCGTGCGGAAACCGCGGACGATCGTCGGTGCTTTCATGTCGATCATCAGCCAGTTTGCACCCGGCTCGATGTTGTTGCCGCACCAACCGTCCCCGTTGTTCAGTCGAATGCCCTGCGAGAACATTCCGCTCGACGAGATATTTTTGAATGTAGAACATTTGAAATTTTTATTCGAAGAGATATTCTAGAATTTGAAGTATTTGAAATTTTTATTCGACGAGATATTTTTAAATTTGAAGTATTTGAAATTTTTATTCGACGAGATATTTTTAAATTAAAGACATTTAAAATTATTTCCATTCGACGGGATATTTTAGAACTTGAAGTATTTGAAATTTTTACTCGCCGACATATTTTTGAATTTAAGATATTTAAAATTATTTCTATTCAACGAGATATTTTTAAATTTGAAGTATTTGAAATTTTTATTCGACGAGATATTTTTAAATTAAAGACATTTAAAATTATTTCCATTCGACGGGATATTTTAGAACTTGAAGTATTTGAAATTTTTACTCGCCGACATATTTTTGAATTTAAGATATTTAAAATTATTTCTATTCAACGAGATATTTTTAAATTTGAAGTATTTGAAATTTTTATTCGACGAGATATCCTAGAATTTGAAATATTTGCAATTTTTATTCGACGAGATATTTCTGAATTGAAGACATTTAAAATTATTTCCATTCGACGATATTTTAGAACTTGAAGTATTTGAAATTTTTACTCGCCGACATATTTTTGAATTTAAGATATTTAAAATTATTTCTATTCAACGAGATATTTTTAAATTTGAAGTATTTGAAATTTTTATTCGACGAGATATCCTAGAATTTGAAATATTTGCAATTTTTATTCGACGAGATATTTCTGAATTGAAGACATTTAAAATTATTTCCATTCGACGGGATATTTTAAAATCTGAAGTATTTGAAATTTTTATTCGACGAGATATCCTAGAATTTGAAATATTTGAAAGTTCTATTCAACGAGATATTCTAGAATTTAAAATATTTGAAATTTTTATTCAACGAGATACTTTTGAATTTAAAATATTTGAAATTATTTTTATTCAACGAGATATTTTTAAATTACTTGAAATTTTTATTCAACTAGATATTCTAGACTTTGAAATATTTGAAACTTTTATTCAACGAGATATTTTTGAATTGAAGACATTTAAAATTATTTTTATTCAACGAGATATTTTACAATTTAAATTAAATATTCCAAATTTTTTTTCAACGAAATGTTTGCCTTAAAAATCTTGCCAGTTTCGAGAATCTACTCACAGTTCTGGTGTATCCGTTCTCGGAGCTCGAAACGGTGATAGATTCGTCCGGGATACCGCCGTTGATCAATCCGAGATCTCCGATAGGCCTGCACTCCATGGTCGGGGCGAAGCCAGGTTTGCACTTGCAAGTAAACGCGCCAGGATTGTTGATGCACTCTGTGGAAGCTAAGTCGCACTGGCTCGATGCGCATTCGTTTATGTCTGCGCAGAATAAATTTCATCACGCGTCTATTCTTTTCATGTTTAACAGCTGCGAACGACGAGTATACTCGTCACAAAGAAATGACAATTCTTTCGCGTGCAATGTAGAGAAAAATAATTACAATTTGTCGTTAATTGAATTAAATTAATTAAATTTCTCGTATTTGTTTTAGGCAAGTGCCATTATGTGTTGTAAAAATATCACTCTGAAAGGCTGAAATTTCTGATTTAATCTGGATAAATTTCTAAAAGACTAAATTTCTTAATTAATCTAGATAACTTTCTTTTCATTTTCTCCAAACATTTGATTTTTGTACCTTGCCTTTAAGAAACGTCATTCTGTAAAGATAAATTCTGTTTCTAATTTGTAGAAACAAATGTTTGATACCTTTCTTTAACAAGAAAATCATGAATATTTAATAATATCAATCGAGTTAAATTAAATTATTAATTTTCAACAAAAAAGCTAGTGTCATTTCCTTTAGTGTAATTTAACTCAATTTCACAGCAGCTGCGAGTACTATGCATTTGACGAGTATAATCGTTCCAGCGATAAAATGATAGATAAACACTCTTAAAATCGGCACTACAGCTAGTTAATCCTTTTCAAACGCCTGTTTAACCTTCCGAAATAATAAAACCGTCGATCGTAAAATAATAAAAAAAAATGAAACTGACGAACGTCTGTGATCGTACCTTCGCAGGTTGGCACGTTGTCAAACCTCTGATTAGGTCCGCACTGTATAATGTTCGAGCCAGACAGTTTGTAACCTCTGTTGCACTGCACCCTGGCCTCGTCTCCGTAAAAGTACTCTCTCGTCGTGTCGACAATGAACCCGTTTTTGATCGTGGGCAGCAACGGGCACTTTGCGCCTAAGACGCGAGAAAGTGTCGTGAAATAAAGTATACCACGTAAAGAACTGTTTTCTTTTCGCAAAGAATCGAATACCCACGGGAGCAAGTTGGCACCAGATCGGACCAGGTCCCGTTGCTCATGCAGAGGATCACCGGATGTCCGCTTCTTACGTATCCTGGCTCGCACTCGAATCGCACGATCGTACCGTAACTTCGTCCACCACCGTTTAGAATGGTTATGTTCGAGTGCGGTGCTTCCGGAAGCGGAGAACACTGGGAGGCTGTCGAAGAAACAAATTATTCGTGATTAATGTTTCCCTTCTCGTTCGTAATTAGCGGAAGTCTATTAATTGGCTCTTCGATCGTTAATGATTATCGATCGACAGCTTCATTAACATCGACTCGTCATTTTTCTTACATAAACAGAACTCCCCAAAGACAATGTAGAGTGCGTGCACCTTTCGTGACATTCCATTACGTAAAAGTGACTGTTACGAGCGGCATCACACTTTAAGAGAAATATTTGAAAAGTTACTTCGCTTACTACTACGTTTATACGAATATTGGTTTACAAGTGATTAAACATATGTTGAACTTAGGAGCTTGATAATTGGGCACGACTTCAGTCGCTCTTCGTGGCAGCGAGAGATGTCAGTTTAACCACGTTGCGCTGGCAACTGATTGCGGACCGTAACGAGCGACCAAATCGTACACTACAAATAATTCGTCGCTTTCTTTTTGTCCTTGTTGATATGACATCACCAAATTGACGCTTTATCTACCGGAAGTCTATTTAATTGGCTCTTCGATCGTTAATGGTTGTCGATCGACAGCTTCATTAACATCGACTCGTCATTTTTCTTATATAAACAGAACTCCCCAAAGACAATGTAGAGTGCGTGCACCTTTCGTGACATTCCATTACGTAAAAGTGACTGTTACGAGCGGCATCACACTTTAAGAGAAATATTTGAAAAGTTACTTCGCTTATTATGTTTATACGAATGTTAGTTATTACAAGTAATTAATTAAGAGCTTGATAAATAGGCACGACTCTAGTCGCCCATCGTGGTAACGAAAGATGTCATTTACCACGTTGCGCCGGCAACTGACTGCGGACCATAACGAGTGACCGAAACTTTATACAATAATTCGTCGCTTTCCTTTTCTCTTGAACTCGTCCGTGCGATATCACTGGATTAGAAATGATTAAGAAGCAATCAATTTATTACTTGTTTTGCCCGGTTTATACTTGAATGTACTTGGAACTGAGAAAATACATTGCATATTTTGAGATGAAAGAAAATATTCTCGACGTGCGTGGCAAGAGGTCAATATGGACGAAAGAGCTTCGTTCTCCGCTTCTCCGAATGAAAATCGAATTCACCTAAACAGGACGGCTTCTTCTCCCACCTCCCGTCAGCCATGCACGAGATTTTCTCGGTGGGTCTGCCAGACGGGAAGGCGAAACCGGCGTAGCACTGATAGGTAGCCAGGCCTCGATAGGTAACGTTCGAGGATCCGATCGAGAAACCATTGTCAATCTGCGGTACCGGTCCGCAGTAGACTTCCTGACAGTTGGGAATGTAGGTGACGGACCAGTTCCCTCCGGGTAAGCACTCCGTGGTGATCTTCGCCTTGCCGGTGGCGAATTCCTGTCCCAGGGGGCAGGAGAACGTCACCGTTGTGCCGAAAGCCGTGTCTCTGCTCGACGCCAACGCTCCCTCGCCGGATTGAAGCTGCGGGCAGTCTGATGACACAAAGGTTCGTTAAGAAAGGATTTTCGTGACAGTTTCTCCAATATCATAGGATAGACAGGGATCTAGCGCGAAAGTTACCTGCTGAGAACTCTGCTTGCCAGCCGGAGCTGCTGTGGAGAGCGTCGGAGGTGAATCTGACCAGCATCTCGCCGCTCTCGGCCGTCAGGGTGATCTTTGGTCGAGTGTTCGACGTGAACCCGTTCCCAGGGTGCAAACGGAGGCCATTGGTGTTCGGGCCATCGTATATCTGTAGATCGAAACCGGATCAATCGTTGTCCGTGGGCCTCGTCGAGTCGCGCAGATAATTCGGTAATCGACAAAGGTAATTTTTTAATATGAAGAAGTCAAATAAAGATAAATTTAACAGAGGCAATTATGAATATTTAATGAAAGGAATTATACGTAAAGCAAGTCATAACATAAAATTCACATTGGAGGAAAAATATAAGACAGAAGATCTTAGAAGGATCCCATATTAAAAATTAATTTTCTAATATGACAAGTTCAACAAATGTAAATTTGACAAAGGTAATTATTACTTTGAAAATAAACTTGATAAAAATAATTATACGTAAAGAAAGTCATAACATAAAATTCACATTGGAGGAAAAATATAGAACAGAGAATCCTAGAAGGATCCCATATTAAAAATTAATTTTTTAATATGACAAGTTCAATAAATGTAAATTTGACAAAGGTAATTATTACTTTGAAAATAAACTTGATAAAAGTAATTATACGTAAAGACAGTCATAACATAAAATTCACATTGGAGGAAAAATATAGAACAGAGAATCCTGGAAGGATCCCATATTAAAAATTAATCTTTTAATATGTAAAGTTAAATAAATATAAATTTGACAAAGGTAATTATTACTTTGAAAATAAATTTAATAAAAGTAATTATACGTAAAAAAAGTCATAATATAAAAAATATAGAACAGAGGGTCCTGGAAGGATCTCATATTAAAAATTAATCTTTCAACATGACAAGTTAAATAAGAATAAATTTGATAAAAGTAATTATACGTAAAGAAAGTCATAACATAAAATTCACATTGGAGCAAAAATATAGAACAGAGGATCCTAGAAGGATCCCATATTAAAAATTAATTTTTTAATATGACAAGTTCAATAAATGTAAATTTGACAAAGGTAATTATTACTTTGAAAATAAACTTGATAAAAGTAATTATACGTAAAGAAAGTCATAACATAAAATTCACATTGGAGGAAAAATATAGAACAGAAGATCTTAGAAGGATCCCATATTAAAAATTAATTTTTTAATATGACAAGTTCAATAAATGTAAATTTGACAAAGGTAATTATTACTTTGAAAATAAATTTGATTAAAGTAATTATATGTAAAGAAAGTCATAACATTGAAGAAAATAAAGGATCCTAGAAGGATCCCATATTAAAAATTAATCTTTTAACATGACAAGTTAAATAAGAATAAATTTGGTAAAGATAATTATTACTTTGAAAATAAATTTGATAAAAGTAATTATACGTAAAGAAAGTCATAACATAAAATTCACATTGAAGGAAAAATATAGAACAGAGGATCCCATATTAAAAATTTAATCTTTTAACATGACAAATTAAATAAGAATAAATTTGGTAAAGGTAATGACATTGCAAATAAATTTAATAAAAGTAATTGTACGTAAATTTCAATTGTCGTGACGCGAGTAAAAAATAAAATGAAATTTGAATTAAATTTCTTTGTTACAACTGAAATTAAAAATTCATCGCCGAAGAGATTAATTTCATTTGTGAAAATAGTTGGCAACAAGTCACCTGAACAAAGTCGGTCTTGTGGACGTTGAAGCTGACAAACTTCAGGGACAACGGTCCTCCCTGAGGGTTCTTCACCCTGTACAAGCACTCCTGATTGTTCGGGTAGTTGTTTAGACCAAAGGACGGCGACTGAACCGTTCCGTTTCTAGAGATGATCGTTGCTTTGCATCCTTGGGTGTACCGAATGCTGAAACCCTTCCTCGAGTCGCCGAGACTCGTCTTCAGGTAGAGGTACAGGTTACTTCCGGTCGACATGATCACCGTAGGATTGTCGTCTAGCTTCCCCGTTAGCCTTGCTATCGATCTGCTCATCGGCGAGTCGCCGTCTCTAATTAGAATGTAGTCACGATTCATCTCGAGGTCGAGATCTTCGATCTGGCAAATGAAACGAATCACGAGTCAAACATCGATCGTAAATCAATACGGAACGCATGTAGTGGATCTTTAGAAAGTGTAAAGAAATCAAACACTTGGAAATAAAGACCGACGTCAATTGAGTTCTACATGCGAGCTATCGAACTGCAGCGCTTTTGAACAAACGTAATTGTATAATTGTATAATTATATAATGATACAATATAATATACAAATATTTGTATTGTATATAATTATGTAATTGTATAATTGTACAATGATAGAACAGAATATACAAATATTTGTATTATATGTAATTATATAATTGTGTACGTTGTATAATTACATAGTCATATAATTGTACAATACGACAAATATAATATATTATATAATTATACAATATAATTATTATATAATATGATAATATAATGTTATAATACTAGTATTAATATATAATAAATATAATATATTATGTAATTATACAATATAATTATTATATAATTACATGATAATATAATATTATAATATTAATATTAATATATAATAAATATATAATATTATAATATATAATTACACAATTATTATAGTTGTACAATATAACAAATATAATATATTATGTAATTATACAATGTAATTATTATATAATTACATAATATATAATATGATAAAACAATATTATAATATAATAATATTAATATTAATATATAATAAATATATAATATTATAATATACAATTACATAATTATTATAATTGTACAATATAACAAATATAATATATAATTACATAATTATTATAGTTGTACAATATAACAAATATAATATATTATGTAATTATACAATGTAATTATTATATAATTACATAATATATAATATGATAATACAATATTATAATATAATAATATTAATATTAATATATAAAAAATATATAATATTATAATATACAATTACATAATTATTATAATTGTACAATATAACAAATATAATATATAATTACACAATTATTATAGTTGTACAATATAACAAATATAATATATACAATGTAATTATTATATAATTACATAATATATAATATGATAATACAATATTATAATATAATATTAATATTAATATATAATAAATATATAATATTATAATATACAATTACATAATTATTATAATTGTACAATATAACAAATATAATATATAATTACACAATTATTATAGTTGTACAATATAACAAATATAATATATTATGTAATTATACAATGTAATTATTATATAATTACATAATATATAATATGATAATACAATATTATAATATAATAATATTAATATTAATATATAAAAAATATATAATATTATAATATACAATTACATAATTATTATAATTGTACAATATAACAAATATAATATATAATTACACAATTATTATATTGTGTAATATAATATGTTATTGCTATAATTATATAATCACACAAGTACAGTATATAATTGTACAATTATATATAATTAGAAACTTTCCCTTCTTGCCACGTACTTCGAGCGATATTATGCGGCCAGGTTGCGCCTGCAGAATGTACAGGCATTCCAGCCCGCCGGGATAATTCTGAGGGTATCCCGGTGAGGTGAGAACTTGGCCTTGAGGTGTCGCCCGGAGTATGCCACCGCAGGTCTGCGGCTCGGTCTTCCACGAGGCGCGGAAACCCTTCCTCTCCACGGACGAGTCCGTGCTGAATTTGATGATCATGAAGTTGGACGCGGACACGAACAGCTTGTTGGTGAGCTCCTGCTTGCCGGACAGGGTCGCCAGGTTCACGGACTTCTCCTCCGTTCTGCCGCCGACCAGTATCTGCACTATGTCGAAGCTTTTCTCCGTCTCGAATTCTTGAAACTGTCGGGGAAAGATCATTTCTTCACACGTTCCCTTCGCACTTGCAAAATTATTTTTCACGCAGTTTCACTGGGTGGTACGATTGAATGATAATTTTCGTTGCACGTGCTTTACACTTTACTTGGGGTGATTGAAAGATAGCTTGACATACTATGTTCTAGATAATTTCACGCATTTTGCTAGGCTGATTGATATATAATAATTTTTTAATTTTCAAAATAGTTTCCAAAATAATTTTGACCGGGGGGGGGGGGTGACTGAAATTGTTGCTTTTCTTTTTCCTTCGTTTATTCTTCTGTTACTTCGATTAATTTACCATTTTCTATTGATTTATTAATTTCTTTTCATTCTTC
The DNA here is from genome assembly GCA_036937485.2 of Tetragonisca angustula. Lineage (NCBI taxonomy): Eukaryota > Metazoa > Arthropoda > Insecta > Hymenoptera > Apidae > Tetragonisca > Tetragonisca angustula. Next base: position 29,556 of record JAWNGG020000368.1, on the reverse strand, counting down.
TAGTTTTGTTTATTTTTTACTTTCTCATTTCTTTCCGACGGCCAAAATGTGACGACGTGACATCGAAAGCATCCCGTTGTACCTGCAACAGGATGTTGTGTCCTTGAGGGCCTTCCAGCGTCCACTTGCAGTTGCTGAGGGACGCGTACTTGTGCGGGTAATTGGGGCTCTCGACCACGTCGCCGCTGCTGGCCATGTAGAACTGGCAATTGGTCGGGCAGTCGATCTCGTCCGAAAAGTCGCCGCAGTCGTCCTGTTTGTCGCACTTGAACGCCCCGTTCACGCACTTCCCATTGGAACAGTGGAAAGAGCCTACGAGCCAATCAGCCAAATCATACAATACAGTGCGTTCGGTCCAAAAAGTGTAAAGTTCGAAAGCTCAGAGATTAAACGATGTGTACCAGCTGGACAGGCGTTGGCACGGCACATGAAAGGGAGCAACGACTCGCACGTGGTGAGCTCCCACGTTTGTCGGTCATCCGTCAACGCGACGTCCACGCATTCACCTGATTGCGGATTCGGTTGCCTCGGCGCCCAGAAACCTGAATACCAAAAAAGTCACTTCACAATCACATGTTCCCGTCGGAATTTCAAGGAGACATTGCCAGTCGAAACGGGACAAATTTAGGGAAACTTGGGGAAACTGCTCCGCCGGAAATACGATTTGATCTGGCTTCCATTTAGAGGGAAGGAATTTTTCTCTTCGATGGAACAAACTTAGGAAATTTAGGAAAGTTTCTTCGAAATGCTGAAAATTGACCAATTTGCATTTTCGTCAGGCATTTTAGTAGACGTGAAAACAGCCTGTTTTTAAATATTCAAATAATTTTTCGCAAAATACATGAATTTTTTTTATTTTTTGATTTTTTCACTGCCTCTATTTTTAGTTTCTCTAGTTTTATTTTTTTGAATTTTTTAGTTTCTCTATTTCTCTGTCTTTTGCGCCTCTGGTGCAAATTTTATGCTTTGATCGTCAATGGTTCTAGTGTTAATCCAGCTTCCATCTAGGACAGTGATTCCTAACCTGCTGTGAGATACACGAAAATAATATTGGTAATAGCGGAAAACGCCGAGAGAGAAAAAAGAAAGAGTTAGAATAAAAACACAAAAATGTTATAGAGTTTTACAAAGAGAGACTAACTGTGAAAGTTTTTGAGGAGTAGGTGCAGGTTTATGGGAGGAGAGGCTACTCATAAATGAAAATTATTTATTTATTGCATTGTTTAGATTAGGTTTATCTATAAATGAAAAAAAGGTTATTTATTTATTATTAGATTATTCATACCTACTTACTATTAGGTTATTTATACCTACTTATTATTAGGTTATTCACACTCATTAATTTATTATTTTATTAGGTCATTTATTTATTGCATTGTTACGTTTATCTATAAGTGAAAAAAAGTTAGGTTATTTATTTATTTATTTATTGTTTTTATGTACTGTTTATTTATTTATTGTTTATTTGTTTATTGCTTATTTATTGTTTGTTTGTTTATTTATTATTGTTTATTTGTTTGTTGCTTATTTATTGTTTGTTTGTTTATTTATTCTTGTTTATTTGTTTGTTGCTTGCTTATTGTTTATTTATTTATTTATTATTGGTTATTTGTTTATTTATTATTTATTGTTTATTTATTTATTGCTCAGGTTCGGTTTTATCTACAAACATATAGTTTACTAATCGCTGACTTAAAAGGAAGGAATTCCTTTGCCCGACGAAACGAAACTTGGAAAATTTATTTAATAAAAAAATTGCCCCGACGAAAATATCCGTTTAATCCAGCTTTCATCTAGACGGAAAGGAAATTCTTTTCATTCGACGTATGTACGAGGGTGGCACGTGACGTATGTACTGAAATAAAGGAAATGTTACGCGAACAGCGTAGCAACATTTCAAACGAGTAAATTGCAGCTGGCACCTGAGCAGACGTAAAAGCGACGGTATCTGGGCATTGTTACGGGAAAAGTGTGTCTTCGTGCCGTATACGCGACGCAGTTCCGCGTTTCCGTGACCCCGATGAAAACCGGCCGGCCTGCGCGTGCCGCTCGATCGTTAGAAAAACAGAGAATTTCGGATCGAACAGAAAAATCGTGGGTGTCTTCTTCTCTACGGATTAGAATTTCGCACGTTCGTAACGACTTGAAATATTGACGAAAGTAGGCGTCCTTGTCGCTAGAACTACCAAAATGGTCAAAATGACCATTTGAATATTTTTCAATATTTAAATATTTTATATATATATATAATCAACTTATTATTAAATATTTAAATATTTTATATACATGTAATTAAATTATTATTAAATATTTAAATATTTTATATATATAATCAACTTATTATTAAATATTTAAATATTTTATATATGTAATTAAATTATTATTATATATTTAAATATTTTGTATATATAATTAACTTATTATTAAATATTTAAATATTTTATATATAGATATATATAATTAAATATATTTTATATATAACTATATATACATATATATGTATATATATATAGTTAGTTTTTATATATTTTATATAAACAGACAGTTTCCTTCGGAAATTATCTGGTTTTCAAACGATTTCTAATCACTTCAAATTAACAATGAAACTTCGAAAATGGTCAACAACGACTGTTTCAATATTTTTGTCAGATATATCCCACAGACATGAAACAGTGTATCTTTGCAGCCTCGAAGGTACACTTTCTTTCTCCAAAACACAAGCTCGAACAGTCAGCTACAACATCAGACTGCGGAATGAATTTCCCTTTGTTCAACCCCTTGCGCTCGAATGACGTGCCATGCATCTTTTCTACCAAATTGCAACATTTTCTCAGTTCTAAACATATTCAAGTATAACCCAGGCAGAACGAGTAACAAATTTATCACTTCTCAATCATTTCTATCCAGCGATGTCACACCGACCAGCTCGAAAGAAGAAGAAAGCGACGAATTATTGCACACGGTCACTCGTTATGGTCCGCGCCGGTACCAATTGCCAGCGCAAGAGGTTGAAACGAACTCAATGTTTCAAAAATGACCTATGACCGTTCTTCCATTTCTTCTCACTCTTGTTCTTTCTTCGAACAAGTATGTATCAATTATATGGAGCAATGACTAGCAGAGGGAGGGTGGGGGAGAGGAAACACGGAGTCGAGCGGTAAATGGCGCGAGACAATGGTGATTTTACAAACCGGCGTATTGGGAGACGAGCATTCCAGCGGCCGATTCGAGCGTGTTGGTCCGTAGATCGTCGAGGGAGGCGAGTCCAAGCCAGTAACGATCCAAATGCCGGCCGATCATGCTCGCGGACATGTTGTTCTCGCTGTACGACTCCACCACCATCAATTCGCTGCCGTACCTGCAATCGCACGTCAATTCGTCCATCTCTCGCGTTCGTTCTAGCGTGTAATAACGCGGTTACACGAGACGTTGCTCGTCGAGCCAAGTTTCAGCTTCTTTTTTTCCTTTTTGTCGACGCGCCCCGATAAATGGACATCCAGTCGTTTACACGGGAGATATCGATCCCGTGACGACGCTCTGAATCGAATTTCTCGCTACTCAAGTGAGACTGTTACGCGTTTTTGTCGCGTTGTCTCGAACGAGACTTGCTTGCGGAACAAGCTCATTATACATGCTGACACAAAGCGCTAAAATATTATTTATAATTTGGTCTAAAGAGAGTTCAAAGTTCGACAAAGAATTGAAGCTTCAGAGAATCAACAGCCACTCGAGCAGGAGTTCGATACAGTTCCTTTTCTGTGACAAGCGAAACGCAAGATCGCAGTTATATCCCATTCCAAGTCAGAAAATTGTGCAAAAGTTTTTTGTTACGAAGAAAACACGAGACTGCTGGGAAGAGATATTAATAGAAACGTGACTAAGAATGTTACAATAATTTTGTGACGGATACAATGCAAAAAACCTTTAAAAACTGTTTTATTAAAACCTATTAAAGTTACTATTACATAATTGTTTATAGGATAAATATCAATAAAAGCATTATTCAGCTACTATTCTTTCCTGCAATCTTAAAGTTTTAATATATGTGTACTAAATTCAAGTTTTAATGTGTAATAATACGAGGCATATGAATTGCATATTAGGGACCTGAAATACCGACGTAGTAAAAAATCACTGATTTTTCAGCGCGCTCTACGTCAAACAACGGCGAATTGGGGAACTAGCGAACACACCACCAATATGATTTTTGAGATCCGTCACAGTTGAGATCCGAAATGTGAAGCTAGTGACTAATCCATTCAGAATCATTCTGCTGTAAATCCACGTTTTACAGATCACAATTTCTTTTCACAACTTTATACATAGTAAATTAAAATTTTCGAATCACCGAATATACGATTTTGCGTATAAATGATTCATATTTTATCAAACTAAATATATATTTTATATTTTCTTAAACAACTTTTAACTAATAAAATTTTCTAAAAATCTATGAAGATTACTGTGACCGACACGGCACTGTGACGTGTTAATCCACGTTCTCCACGTCGGATCGCGAAAAATATCAGTCCCACCGAGAAAAGTACGACAAAGAGGCTATCGACGAGAGCACTCACCTCCTGCATAGTTCCGCCGCCTTCTCCCAAGAGTGCCTGATGTTGAAGAATTTGTAGCAGTGTATACCTCTCAGTTCCCATCCTGTGCAAAAAGAAAACAGAATATCAAATTATAATACATTTCTCTTGCACGAGCACAATGCCGAGACGAAGCAAAATTGAGCAGAACAGAGCAGCGTTCGAGTTCGACTTTCTTTCTGAACCACGAATCATCGTAATCGCGGAGCAATTGTGAATGCAAGGAACCACCTCGGTGCAAGTTCGACGATAGAAACGCGGTTAATCGGTGACCCGCGGTGCATGTACACAACGACCCCGATCGTTTTTAACAAGCGACGTGCGGTGAGCAACGAGAGTCGGAGAGGTAGGTCGCTGGGTAAGTCGGGTAACACGTCGTAAAAGAGAACCGCGCCGAGCAAAACGCTTCTCGTTCTGCTCGCGTCGTTGACCACCCGATCCTCCTCCGGACATTTCCCATCAGTTTTACCTTCGATTTCCTTCAAATTCAATTCTTTCCTACGTTCGATGTGCCGGTGACGATGAAAAATCGTGGACGATTTAAAGCGGTACGAAGACAGGATCATACAACGATCCACTTGGTTTCAACCAACGTTGCGCTGGCAACTGATTGCGGACCATAACGAGCGACCGAACCGTATAAAGTAATATCGTCGCTATCATTTTGAACTCGTCGGTACGACATCACTCGATAGAAATTATTGAGAAGTAATAAATTTATTATTTGTTTTGCTCAAATAAAACTGAGAAGATGCTATTTGCTATTTTGGAACAGAAAATTCTCGACGTGCGTGGCATTCTAGCGCAGGAAGTCAAAGAGCGAAGCTCTTCTGCTTCGACGATCGTGAGATCCTTTTGAAGATGATTTTACGTCACTTGGCGATCCGTGAGAAAGTGAAGACACATTTTTCTCGAAAATTGTCCAAGTTCAAGCAATGTTTCTGAAAGTATTAAAAAAATTTTGTTCACGACTATATCTACCACGAGTCTCCTCTTTATCTTTTCTAAAATTCGTGATCGTGTTAGATTTGGGTTGTGAAAAAGAGACACTTGAATTTCTACAATTTTCGAAAACAGAACAGTATCTTAACTTTGAAAAAAAGAAAAAAAAAACAGCTCGAGACTGGCAGGGCAAAAGATTTACGCTTTAAAACGAGGCTGACTCGATTACTGTCTCGCAATCGAACAAGGATATTTTCTAAAAACTGATAGGTAACTACAGAAATCGATCAGATCGGTATCGTTAAAGGATACAAGTGTCGTTTATCTGATTTTATTACAGTATTTAAGTAATATTAGTCGCGAACAGGCTTGGGTATTCAACGATGCAATTTCTCAATGACCTCTCGACAAGCCAGCTTGCGTTGAACTCGCCAAGAAAAACACGATGGCGGCCTTCCTTTCTTTTAAAAGGTCAAACGGCCATGTATGCGGCTCTCCTCGCGACCATTAGCATTTCCTTGGACGAACCAACACGACGCACGAAGATTATCTCGAAATATCGACTTGATAAATCCACGAAACTTTATGAGAAAAAAATCGACTTATATATTCCCTCTTAATAGTTGAGGATGATGACGCGAAGTTAATTCTTGGTTTAGTCCCAGAACCAAATACAGAACAAAAATTGCTCGAAGAATTATGAAATTTATCTTTTACAAATAATTAGATCGCGTTCTGATTTCGAATTTACTACTTATAGCAAGCGAGATGAGAAATTTACTACTTATATTCCACGTGTAATTGCTTAAATGGATCTAACCTGAAAATTTAGTAGACAGTAGATAAGAAATTTACAAGTTATATATTCCACGTGTAATTGCCTAACTTGACCTAACCTAAAAATTTAGTAGACAGCAGATAAGAAATTTACGAGTTATATATTCAACGTGCAATTGCTTAACTTGGCTTAAAAATTTTTTAAACGTGTAATTGCTTAACTTGACCTAACCTGAAAATTTAGTAGACAGTAGATAAGAAATTTACAAGTTATATATTCCACGTGCAATTGCTTAACTTGACTTGGCTTAAGAATTTTTAAAAAAATTTTTTTAAAAGTTCCACGTGTAATTGTTTCACTTGACCTAACCTGAAAATTTAATAGACAATAGATAAGAAATTTACAAGTTATATATTCCACGTGTAATTGCTTAACTTGACCTAACCTAAAAATTTAGTAGACAGCAGATAAGAAATTTACGAGTTATATATTCTACGTGCAATTGTTTAACTCGACTTTGCTTAAAAATTTTTTAAACAATTTTTTAAACGTATAATTGCTTAATTTGACCTAACCTAAAAATTTAATAGAGAGTAGATAAGAAATTTACAAGTTATATATTCCACGTGTAATTGCTTAACTTGGCTTAAAAATTTTTCTTTCAACGCGACTCGACGATCACGCGACGAATTATTCATGGCTCGGTGAACGGAGCGTGGCCCCAAGGTCCTCGCGTAGGACCAACGAACTGAAATGAAGTTGTTTCTTCCGAAGCTCGGCGCCGGAAAGCGGTGGATCCGCGGTTGCCAGCGCGAGGTCCGGCTCGATCAAACTTGAAACTTGCACGGAACTCACGCGACAGAACACGGTTAACGATCAAGTAGCCTCATGCTGGTAACGTGCAACCTACTTAATTGCGCTGCCAGTAACAAGGAAAAGTGGAGCATCGTTACGAATGGCCGAACTCTTATCCTCATTGCCCCTCGCGTGATTTATTTATTCGCCGTACGCGTCTCGCTTTCGTACTCCTCCTCGGCGATTTTTTCCTTTTGCCAATTTGAATAACACGCCGAGCGCATGTAACGCATACGATCGAAGAGAAGCTTTGCTCCTTTTTTCAAGAAAAGAGGAGAAAAATAAAAAAGAAAATATTGCAACGAAATCGAAACAAGATAAGCGAGCAGAAAGATTTCGCAGAAAACATCTGTCTTGTCTCGAAAAGAAAATGAAATTTTGAATATATATATATATATTTTAAAATATAAATTATATTTATTACATACGAGGTTGCGAAAATAGTAAAATAAAATTGAAAAAGTGATGAGTGTAGAAATTGAAACAAAAAAGATGAGCGTCGAAGGAACAGAAAACATCCGTCTTATGTCAGAAAGAAAATGAAATTGAAAGAGAAGAGGAGAAGAAAACGTGAATATTATAACAAAATCGAAATGAAGAGTGGAAAGGGACAGAGAGCATCCATCTCGCCTGGAAAAAAGAAAATAAAATTCTGGCAGACTCGTGGACGCACGATACGGGTCCGCTTTAAAGAATTTCGAAGCACCACCTCTGGCCACCAGTTCAACAGTCTACCTGGCCCGATATAGGATCATTAGGCGCGACCTTTCTTCGATCGAGAGTTCCAAGAATTACTGAGAAACTGAGTCTGATGGAACTGAGAAATATTTTCTTTTTCGTGCAGGTTTAAAGTCGTACCGAGATCATTAGCGACCAGATACTTGCATGATACTCGTATTTTGTAGCATAGATTTGCGTTTATTAAGAATTGGAGTGTTCTCAGATGATTTTGGAAAGTCAGGTGGAATTAATTCTATAGAATCTTCTCTGTCGCTCAAAGTTTGTGCATTCGTGCAAAATATACTGAGCTGTGAAAGATTTTTCACATCTGTTGCAAAAGAGAGAGTTGTTGCAGTGTTGTTGATTAAATGTTACTCACCGTTCGGACAGCTGAAGACGTTCGTGGCAGGGACCTGTAACAGAGAAACGTGAAAGAATGCGTTAGAAATGACGGTTCATGACTCAAAGCAGTCTTGTCTTATTTTTCGTGCCATTGCACAGGAAATCGACTCGAATCGATTCTCGCGTAAATCGAAGATTTCCTCACACTTTGATATCGTTAGCTGCAAATGAAGAGTATATACATATCAATTATGACATGGATATACTCCAACGTGATAGATCAGAAATTTGACCACTTGGAAAACTTCAAACAAAGCGCCCCATAAGTTTGGGTCAGCCTCAAGTACAATGAGATCTTCCGCGTCATAAGGATCACCATGTCATAACGCAGAGGTGGCTAACTGGCGGCTCGCGGGCCTTTGCCCCCACTTTCCTGGCGTTACCCCCTCCACTGCGTCTATCTGTCCACTTGCTTGGAACCTCTTGCGCTGGAATGACGTGCCACGCGCGTCGAGAATTTTTTGTTTCAAAATTATAATACTTTCTCAGCGTTAAGTGTATTTAGGTAAAACGAAATAGGCAAAGCAAATGACAAATTTATTAATAAATTTATTAAATTATATTAAATGATAATATTTATTAATTTAAATTAAATAATCAATAATATTTCGATAAATAATTTATTAAATAATAAATAATGTTATATATAACGATAACTAAATTATTAGGTAATAAAAAAACTCCTCAATAATTACTTATTACTACTAATTATTACTTCATAATAATTTCTATCCAGTGATATAACACCAACGAATTAAAAAAGAAAGCGACGAATTATCGTGTACTGGTTCGGTCACTCGTTATGGTCCGCAAATCAGTTGCCAGCGCAACGTGGTTAATAATGAAATCAACAGACTGAGAGAGTGGAGGCTCATAGTGAAATCAGCTGTCACAGTTAAACAGTTACAAGAAATTACGGTAGAAGTCAAGTGGTTAAGTTAGCAATAAGTCATAGGAGGAGCATGATCCATCATAGTTATTAATTTCCCACATTAGTGGTCCCTCGAACCCCGAATATACAATATACAAGGTATTACGACATTTATTCAATAAATTGACAAATTTTTGAAAAAGATCGAAACTTGAAGAGTTGTTAACTAAAAAAATGTGCTCTAAATCGGTGTGCACTATAAATATAGCTAATAGTGGGCATAGAATAGCAATGGTAAATCAAGAAATCTCCACAGAATCGGCACTTGCTCACCCAATTCCCACCCGACATCGACTCGATCCATCTAACATTAACAAGTATCGACGTATCCGCGTCCGTTGTTACACAAACTTCACGCACGTTGGATCTTGCGGCTCGTTTCCAGCTCGACGAACGATAAAAACCGCGAGACGTGGGATAGAAGTACCGGAAGAGCAGCCAGGAATTACGTTAACGCGAGTTTACGGTGTCGATCGCGTGAAACGACGAAGGGAAAAAGTTCTCATCTGTTAAATTCTTTGAAAGTTCTTCTTCTTCTTCTTCGTCTTGGAATCCTTTTGAAAATATCAATTTAAATGCCAACTATTACCAATCCCTCGAGTTTCATCGAGTCGTACGACACAAAAAGATGAAAAGTTCCTCGTTCTTCTATTTCTTTCTTTTTTTTTCTCTCTCTGCATATTTTCGAAAAGATCGACGAACGCGCGCGAAATGGCGCGGACGCACGATAGCGAGCCGAGATAAAACGGCATTGTTGTTTCCCCCGCGGAGAAAGTGAACGAGGCCAATCTAGCGGAGGATCTGTTGGTTTTGCTCGCATCTTCGCCGGAAAGCGGCACCGTGCCTCGCAAGTATGTTGTACGTGGATGCGAGTTCTCTCGTGGGTTTCCCCCGCGATATCCCAGAATATCAGTGACATAACGGTGTGCTGCATTCCTGAAGGAGGTGCGATGAGAGGCGCTCGTGAGAGGAGAAATTCCACGCGGCCAGTCGACGCGATCACTGACGTCCAATTATTGATCGAAAGATCTCTCTGTCACTCGAGGAATTTTATTCCTTTTCTTTCCCATTTGAGTCTTTCTTTTTTCTTTCTTTCTTTCTTTCTTTCTTTCTTTCTTTCTCTTTTGACCCTTTCCAATTGTAAATAACTCGGAAAATAATAAAAATTCTGTCAACATTGTTTTAAATTACAAAGCAACTAAATTACGTAATTGAAATACAACCGGAACAGTATAAAGAAAATAGTATGGAATGATAATTAAAAGCGACTGAAGTACGTGTATTATTAAGTAACAAGAAAAAACAATTAACGCAGATGTTGAATCAACTGTTTTACACGGTTATACAGGGTGGGCCAAAAGTCACATTCTACTAAAATAAAAATTCAATTTAAAATTAGTTTTCTTTCTTGTATCTTGATATTTTATTTAAATGCAACTAAGACAGTATAATAGTATGAACTAGTATAGTATACAATACATATAGTATAGTATATAACTAAAACAGTATAATAGTATGAACTAGTATAGTATACAATACAAATAGTATACTATACAACTAAACCAGTATAATAGTATGAAATGATAATTAAAAGCGATTGAAATACGTGTTAGTGCATTATTAAATAAAAGGAAAAAAGAAATTAGCGCAGAATCAAACTGTTTTACGCAGTAGTACAGAGTGGACGAAAAGTCACATTGTGTTAAAATAAAAATTCAATTCAAAATTAACTTTCTTTCTTGTGTCTTGGTGTTTTATTAAAAAAAAAAAAAAAAAAGAAAATACAACTAAAACAGTATAATAGTAGAACTAGTATAGCATACAATACATTAGATTATAGCACACTATACAACTAAAACAGTATAATAGTATGAACTAGTATAGCATACAATACATATAGCACACTATACAACTAAAACAGTGTAATAGTATGAACTAGTATAGCATACAATACATATAGTATAGTATACAATTAAACCAGTATAATAGTATGAAATAATAATTAAAAGCAACTGAAATACGTGTGTTATTAAATAAAAATTAGCGCAGATGTTGAATTAAACTGTTGTATAAACAGTTATACAGTGTGGGCCAAAAGTCACATTATGTTAAAATAAAAATTCAATTCAAAATTACTTTTCTTCCTTGTATCTTGATGTTTCATTAAAAAAAAAGAAAAAGAAAAAGTATAGGTGGGAAGAAACATTTGGCACGCACTTGCACTTAAATACAGCTGTTGTGTTTCAACACGTTGCAGTTGGTAACACTGCGCGTCGGATAGGGCACACGCGTGTACTGAAATTCACTTTCACCTGGCGCGCACGGCGCGCTCAGGTGCCGAGCTGAACGAGCGAGCCAATGGCGGCGACTGCCGGTGAGGCCCGACATGCCAATTACTTCATAATCCTCGCCTCGATTTCTCAAGAATTCTAGGCGAGCTGTTATCTCGCGAAACGAGGATCTGCCCTCCTGGCACACACCGAGAGAGACGAACCTCGAACTCGAATCGAGAGATCCCATTGCTCGTCCTCGCGCCACGTGTTCGCGTGTCGATGAAAATTATAATACATCCGAACGACGTGTTATATCCAGATCTTGAGCAATCGATCCTCGTTACAATTTCTATTGAGTCACAATCGAGAGAAAATACTGTAGTTTGTTTTTGCTTTTAACTTTTACGCGACAACGTGCCGTCTAAACGTTAGATACGAATCTCATTGTATCTTGATGAACATCGCAGATGTCGACGAAGATGAGTTTCATTGTTGAGAAACACCGTGCGACTCTTCGATCAGATCTTTCAAATCGTTTCGTTATGCTCGCTTCGCGCGACTACGCGAGGCGCAGGTTTCACTCCGGCGCGAAAGAGAAACTGGGAAATGTCTCGTGTAACGTGTCATTGGTCTCTGGCGATTTTTGGCCGACACGTAGAAAATTATGTTACATGCACAGTTGTATATCGATGGTCGACTGATAGGAAGAGCTATATACAGAGTGTTCCACGACTGATGGTCAACCGAGGGATGATTTTATGTGTAAAAATGTGTCGAAAAGAAAGAGTGAAATTTGCAGAATGCAGGGTGGCCCAAGTTTCTTCCCACCTATTTTTTTTTAATCTAAAAATATCAAAGTATAAGAAAAATGTAAGTTTAAATTTCAGTTTAAAATGAAATATAATGTAATAAAAATATAATATATTTATATAATAAAAATTTAAGAAAAATTCAAGTTTAAGTTTCAGTTTAAAACGAAATATAATGTAATAAAAATATAATATATTTATATAATAAAAATTTAAGAAAAATTCAAGTTTAAATATCAGTTTAAAACGAAATATAATGTAATAAAAATATAGTATATTTATATAATAAAAATTTAAGTTTGAATTTCAGTTTAAAACGAAATATAATGTAATAATATAATATATTTATATAATAAAAATTTAAGTTTGAATTTCAGTTTAAAACGAAATATAATGTAATAAAAATATAATATATTTATATAATAAAAATTTAAGAAAAATTCAAGTTTAAGTTTCAGTTTAAAACGAAATATAATGTAATAAAAATATAATATATTTATATAATAAAAATTTAAGAAAAATTCAAGTTTAAATATCAGTTTAAAACGAAATATAATGTAATAAAAATATCGTATATTTATATAATAAAAATTTAAGTTTGAATTTCAGTTTAAAACGAAATATAATGTAATAAAAATATAATATATTTATATAATAAAAATTTAAGAAAAATTCAAGTTTAAACTTCAGTTAAACATGATTTATTTCAGTACGTTTTAATAATTATTTCTCTCAACAGTTGATTTGTTCATTCATTATTTTAGCAAGAAGTGATTTTCGGTCTACCCTGTATTTCGTAGGAACCAATCTGCTACGTATAGGAAGACTATTCGCACACACACACGTGAAACAATGTCGATCGCGAGCAGTGTCATCGAGTAACGTAATCGAGCGCTCACCTGAGACTCCGTTAGCTGAAGATGGCACAAGAGGACGGCGACCCACACGGCCGCCAATTCTCTTATCAGCATATTCCTGCAACAGAGAAGAAAACAGTCTCGTTTGAGCAAGCTTGACTCGTTTGTTCGTTCATTAACAACGAAGAAAAAAGAAAAATGGGAACACGGCCGAAGCTGTGTTTGAACTGTTCGTTGTAACGTGGCTACGAGGACTACGCGCAGACCTTGACACTTTCAAAACACATTATTTGCATTGAAACTGACTGATTTAAAATAACCTTAAACAAATAAAGACGTGTTTTCACTTGCGAATATCATTTGAGCACACTATCGCGCGCATGCGAAATACGCGAACGATTTTTCTTATGTAGATATAACAACGTATCTACATTCCACAGGTACCCATAAAAATTCCTTACGGTTTCTGCGAGGCGAATTGTGGCACAGCCTGTTGCATACCTTACGCCTAATCGTACAACGCGATAAATCACCGCACCGGACGTCGATTTATTGTTTAACGGAGTTGCATTATCGCCGTTCATCATCGATTCGTACAGTTAATTTGGATTGAAACATTTGTTGTTTCGAAACAAATGTCTGTCGTTCGCGAGAATAAATTTCTACAAGCTACGTATAGTGTAACTGTACACGTGGCGATGAAAAAATTTATCGGTAAGTTTGAATTGCTATAACTTTGTCAAAAAAAAGTTGAAAATCATGCGAGAATCCACGTTGGTCTCACGTTTCAAAACTATCAAAATTACCATGGTATAATCAAAATAGTACAATGAATTTATACACAGTAAATACAATATTTACGAGATAAATTACACAATATGAAATACAGCGTTACGTGTGTGTTTAATACAAATACGATATATTTTATTCTATTATATTATTAATATATTAACATATATATATATATATATATATTATCTATATATTAATATATTGTATTATCATTGTATATATTGTTAATACATGTGTTACTATGCATATTGTGTTACTATGATATATATATTATAAAATATGCACATGCGATAATAACTGAACATTAAAAAGAAAAATGTCCCAAGATTTTTGAGCAGTAGTGCACGTTGCGTATTCCCAAAGAATACGTCGACATCAACAAAAAGGAAGTGTAAAAGGAACTCTGTCGGATTGCTGAACGTCGAAGCAAACGAACGAGGAAACCAAGCGCAACAAACGCACGTTGGGGAGGCCAACGACTTGGATTTCTCCAATCGTTGAATCGACGCACGTGAACGGTGCCCGTTCGTCGCAGGAGGAAAACACACACACACACACACACACACATTCCCCGGTGGATCCCCTTGGGAACCGTTACACCGCCACCGATAATCGACAGAGTGGCGGTGAAGAGAGGCGAAGGTGGCACCAAGCGTTTGACTCGACTTCCCGCAACAGCATAATCGTAATCTCGTGGCGTGGCCGGTCTAGACGATGCACACTTCCTGTCGATTGCGGCTAACGGGTCTTCCGGCCCGGTCGAACGATCATCACCGCATTCGTTTCAACGTTCAACGTTGCGCGTGCGAACGTGGAACGACTCAGTCGATCGGGCAACAGTAATTGCAGAGGGAAATAAATAAATTCGACAAGCGTCAAGAGGCGCGACCTAATTACACGCTCGAAGAGAGCAATCGAATCGAAATAGCAACCAGAGTAGTAGCTCGTATCGCAGTAGGCGCAGTTACCGTTATCGAGTGCCTCCCCCCTTCGTTGCATTGTTTCTTTCGTCTCCTCGAGACGGATCTCCTCGGTGTTCCCATCGAGTCGTTGCTTTCTAATCTCGCGTAGAAACTCCCGAAACAAACGTTAATTCGTCCTTTCTATCTACCAAGAATATTAGCACTCTCGCCTTCCTTCTCGCACTTGCATTCAAAAGGAAAAAGAGAGAAAAAGGATATTACTAAACTGAACTGATAAAACATTTCCTCTCGAAAAAAAAAAAAAGAAAGTTTCATTTTTGGCCGACACAATGAACGTTGCGAAGAAACGAGGAGAGTTGAATTGCGAGAGAGACATCTTGCTCGTTTCCAAAATCGGAAAGTGGAAACCTGAAGAGGGTAATTAACTTTTTGCCCTAGGGAATTTTTGTATCATCTAGCAGCAATTTATTTACGAAATAGCGAGTGAAGTATCGCTTCGAATGGAATGATATGGCATTGAAAATGGTATTTATCGTGTTTGAATGAAATTTTCGTTGATCATATTTCTCTAGTATGTGAGCTTCGTTTAAAGCAATCACCAAGCATAGTATAAGTTAATGATATAATTTCAATTTTTGTGAAATATTCCCTTCGCCATTTTATAAACTTTCGTAGGAAGTTTAGTTTACGCGAATCGTCCCGAATTAATCGAATAATAATTTGACGAGCGTATTCGATTATGATGAACGTCGACTGCCACCTCATGAATTTCATTATTTTGTATCACACCTAACCTACTACATCATATCACACCATAACCTAAACCGAACTTAAGCTTAACCTACGTATATTGTATCACATCTATGTTCACTCTAATTATCAGCAATTGTAAGAAATTTTACAATTTTAGCTGTTAGCTAAATTCAAACACGTCTTCTTATAAGAGGGGGCAGTGTAAAGGGTTAAATAGGGTTATGTCTCTCATTATTCGCTTAAACAAAAGGAAGAATTCAAAGAAAAGATCGACTCGAGAAAAAAGGCATTTCGTTCGCGTGTCGCAGTTGACAGTCGAATAATAATGCGACGTCATCGAATAATTCGCCGACGTTGTCGAGCAATTTGTCGAAGGTTCAAGGAAAACAACGCGAGTTGCCGGCAGCTCTCTCAAGGCAGCTTGGAACAGGAGGAACGCTAAAGGAATGCACGTGCAACGCGCAGGCGCACGCGCACGCGCATGCGCAGTTGACGCGCGGCTAATCGCGGGTTAAAAGCGTGACGCAACAGCCCCGCGGGCTCGTGGGAAGCGAGCCGCGCACCCACGAACGCGCGTGGAAAACCCGGCGTTGCCACCGACCGGCGTAATTCGCGAAAGTTTATTATTTCCGAGCTCTGTTTGTTCGCCAAATACGAAAGACGAACGAATACACCCTTATGCAACGCTCCATTGTTCATCGCACCGCGACGATTGCGACGACGAAACGCGTAATTGGACGAGAGACATGCTCGTCTGCCGCGGTGTTTGCCAACCCTGTGAGATTCCGAGGCGAAATGGACGTAATCGGTCGCACGATATACAGGGTGTTTCGTAACTTGTGGGAGCTGATTGTACGCCTAAAAATAATGAAAAAAAAGTCGTATAAATATATGTCATATCTGTCTTCGTTTGTGAGATATAATGAATTTTCTGTTTTGATTACTTTTACAAAAGATGCTTGTCATTGATCTGGTTACTCTCTCTATCGTTCCTGGTGTTTCTCGAATTTGTCGGAAGCTTCGCTCTATTCTATCTCGTAGTATTTCAGCATGTTCAATCGATGTTGCGTATACGATAGATTTTAAAGTGAAAATCTAATGGATTCAAATCCGGAGAACGAGCAGGCCATGCAACAGAACCTCCACGACCAATCCATTTATTTGCAAAGTGTCGATTTAAAAATTGCCTAGCTACTCAGCTAAACCGCATACGAAGTCTAATATCGACTGGAATTTTCTCTGATATTTCGTGTAAACGCGTGCGCAAAAAATCAACGTACTTAGTTTCCCATTGAGAAAAAAAGGTCCAATTAAAAATTTATCAATTATTCCTGCCCATACGTTTAAACCAAACTGGTGTTGATGTCTTGAACATGTAGGTTTTTTTCATCCCAATTATGATTATTATGAAAATTGAATATACCATTTCTGGTAAAACTAGCTTACTAGAGTTTGCTCTGTTTATAAAAACGAAGACAGATAGGACATATATTTATATGACTTTTCTTCATTATTTTTAGGCGTACAATCAGCTCCCGAAGTGGGTCCCACAAGTTACGAAACACCCTGTATAATGTATATATGGCGTTCAGAAAAGTTTTTGCTGCCTTTCGAGTGAGACGTTGGACGTTTCACACGTTTCTGTGACATTCGAAACGAATTTATTCGTTATAATTATTAATAAAGAATTGTAATAAAATTATTAAACCCAACGGTTTGATGATTTATTTATTATAATTGCAATATTCTTTATTCTGTCATAATTATAACGTTCCACTGCCAAATATAAAGATTTTTTGTTTCATTGCCGCAAAATCGCGACACTCTTCCTCCTTCACATCACTGTCTCTGGAAATATTCGTTTCTCGTGTGGTTATCTCGATTCAAAACCAAGATGAAGCTCCACTGGTGAGAAATCTGGCAAATACAGTGAATAAGGCATGGTTAACTATCGACGTAATTCGAGTTCCACTATCCTGTCGTAAGCCATTTTTGCTACGTGAGATCATTTGCTACGTTATCCCGAAGAAACAAAACTTTTTCCCTGTTCATCAATACTGGCTGTTTTTTCCTTTTTCTTTTTTAATGCTCTGCGATTTAATTAACTGATCGCAGATGGAAAGAGGTTAGCAGCGACAACTTTCCACTTCTGAGGAAATATCCCTAGGAAGTCCCTAGAAAAATCGACAAGAACTTTTCTGGATACCAAGTTTCGAAGATACCGAGATTCTTTGGTTTTGCGTTTGTACAGACACACGCGCGAAATTGATTGCCCACATATAAGAGAGAGAGAGAGAGAAATCCCTAGAAATTTCCTAGGAAAATTCAGCAAGATCTTTTCTGGATACCGAGTCCGAAGATCTCGAAATTCTTTCATTCACGCACTTGCCGCTGAACGGTAGTTTTCAGAGTAGAAAAAGAGAGGAACTGCAGATTACCTCAACGCAGCAATTAGAGTATATCAAATTAAGAAGGCGTTACTGCTCACGGGGTATTTACACCAAGTCCTCGATCTTCGAAGCAACTCGTTCCAACGACGTCTTCGTTCATTCGCCGAAACGACGAACTACTCAAACAGGAATTCAGCCTCTGCCTCTACTTTAGAAGACAAACCATGGCAAACTACGTCTACGACTAAATTTCAAGTCTACTCGATCTGTGAAAATCGGCAAGAATGTTAGTAAAAGAAGAAAAGGGAAGCGATAACAGCTGAAAGGATCCATGAAGAAAATTGAAGTAACGATTCGAGACGATTTCAACGATCTTTCGTTCGAACGAAAACGAAGGAAGATTATTGAAAGAGCAGAGTCTCGATTTATGGGTGATTAGCGTGGCGATCGCACCAAGTTACGAGATGAAAAAAGTGGGAGGGAAATCGGGTGCGATTCGCGGCTGTAGGTCAGTACTAGAAAGTATTCGGATTTCCTGGTTTTAGCGGCACGAAACGGCGCGTGTAAAAACCGAGCGACTGCTCCCAGGCCTCTCGCGCCATTCCCCGCGAGTCGTCGTTTCGTTGGACCGTACGAACAGTATCCGACGTGGACTTGCATCTTCGACGAAAACGCTGAAAAACGTACTGTCGGCTAATTAACGAACATCAGCTGTGGAAACAAAGGGAAAGGGCAAAATATATCCAAGAAGCGTTGCGAAAGATCGACCAAGCGAATATAAATTGATCGTAAGGATCGCCATTAGGTTAGGTTTAGGTTAGGTTACCGTCGAAGAAACCAGAGTGCAAAGTTTGGAATGCAAACTTTCACTCGCGCGTTTGACAAAACCTAATCAAACCCGAAATCGAAATTGAAACCTGTAAACTCTAAATCTGCAGAATTCTATTTTGAGAAAATTCTGAATTGGTCATTTCAAAATGGCCACCGGCAGGTTCTGTTAGAATTAAACTGCTGATGCAAGCGGAAAATCCTTTTCGTTCCAAAAAGGTCTATTCACACCGCGGCAGCCAATTTCACCAAAAATCAATTATAGCAAAATGGACAGTTCGATGCGTTCGTCGCATCTGCATCCAGCGGGAGGGAGGAGGGAGGGGGGGGGGAGCTTATCTCTCCGCGCCACGTCTGCCAACACTATGCCAAATAACGGTTTCAACGTAACCAGGAAGTGGCGGCAAGGCGGTAATTACGATGATACTGGAAACATACTTTCTAACTGGACCCGCGGCGATATAGTTTCAACAGCTGTTACGTCGGCGCAAATTAGCCAGGTAAATGCCTGCTGCAGTTTGCATTTACCTGGCTTCGTTCACGCTTGCCGCATTCGTTCTTTCTTTTCTTTAATAACTCAAAATTGGCGAAGGGACATTTTCAGCTGAAAGAAGATGTCGTTCGAAGCAGTTTGAACGCGAAGTGTCGTCGAACTCGACGAACACGGTTGTCACGAGACCAAGTACCGGTCTTCTGGCATTGTTCAAGCACGTTGAGCACTTCCGCCGCCTTAGATGGACTTCCGTTCTCCCGGACGAAATTGGTGATCGATGCCAGAACGCTTCTTTCATTCGAAGCACGAAGACACGAAGCTGACCTTCGCGACAGGTTTTACGTAACCTCTTACGGGACGGCGGGCGGATCCTTTCAGCTGAATTATTTATAGAATGACGTTATTATGAATCGCAATGAACTCTAACGCAACATTCTTGCTGTTCGTTTCTTCCGTTCAATGACTAGCTATCAACGATTAACAATGGGATAAAAAAATCCCCTCAAACGAGCTTAAATTAGAAAAGGAAGGAAAAACAGAATCTTTTCCAACGCCGCAATGCTTTCTACCAACAAACGCAAAACTGAAACACTGTAATTTGCTCGCGTTCCTCCAAGTCTTTCACCTCCTCCTAACAATTCCTTCCTCCGACGACCATAGGAATTTTCTATAGAGAAGAGAGTATTACACCTTGGATCGTGCAATGATACATTTCTCTGAACAAACAATATCAACTACGGTTATGTTGTATTTGTAAATTTTCTGCCAACGGAATGCACTCTCGTTGTTACATAAATAATTGCTGTCCTCGAACGAATGGTCGCGCAATTCGCGCCCTTGTGTGAAACGTTCGTTCGTTTCGTATAACACGAACGCGGATCATTTCACAACCGAGCAGCGAAATCAAGGACTCGAACGAAGCTGACGCATCAACGTTAAACATGCGCGAAAAAATTGTTAGGGAAGCTTGATTTTAATTTAATAATAATAATACACTTTTCATCGATTCATCACATTAACTTTGAAATCACGTCGATTCGGCATTGACATTTTGTCGATGTTTCGTCGTACATTTTATTATTTTATAGATTGATTTAAAGTGTAAGTATAATTGCATTTAATTTCCAATTAAAAATATATTAAAAAAAAATAATACGCATCTTTCTTCTATTTAATATTTATTTTATTAATTTTTCACTGTCTTTAGTTCTTTGGTTTTTTAGTTCTTTAGTTCTTTAGTTCTTTAGCTCTTTAGCTCTTTAGCTCTTTAGTTCTTTAGTTCTTTAGCTCCTTAGTTCTTTAGATCTTTAGCTCTTTAGTTCCTTAGTTCTTTAGCTCTTTAGCTCTTTAGCTCTTTAGTTTTTTAGCTCTTTAGTTCTTTAATTCCTTAGTTCTTTAGCTCCTTAGTTCTTTAGTTCCTTAGTTCTTTAGTTCCTTAGTTCCTTAGTTCTTTAGTTCTTTAGTTCCTTAGTTCTTTAGTTCTTTAGTTCTTTAGTTCTTTAGTTCTTTAGTTCTTTAGTTCTTTAGTTCTTTAGTTCCTTAGTTCTTTAGTTCCTTAGTTCCTTAGTTCTTTAGTTCTTTAGTTCTTTAGTTCTTTAGTTCTTTAGTTCTTTAGTTCTTTAGTTCTTTAGTTCTTTAGTTCTTTAGTTCTTTAGTTCTTTAGTTCCTTAGTTCTTTAGTTCTTTAGTTCTTTAGTTCTTTAGTTCTTTAGTACTTTAGTTCTTTAATTCTTTAGCTCTTTAGCTCTTTAGCTCTTTAGCTCTTTAGCTCTTTAGCTCTTTAGCTCTTTAGCTCTTTAGTTCTTTAGTACTTTAGCTCTTTAATTCTTTAGCTCTTTAGCTCTTTAGCTCTTTAGCTCTTTAGCTCTTTAGCTCTAGCTTTTTAGTTCCTTAGTTCTTTAGTTCCTTAGTTCCTTAGTTCTTTAGTTTGTTAGTTCGTTAGTTCTTTAGTTCTTTAGTGCTTTAGTTCTTTAGTTCTTTAGCTGTTTAGCTCTTTAGCTCTTTAGCTCTTTAGTTCCTTAGTTTTTTAATTCCTTAGTTCTTTAGTTTCTTAGTTCTTTAGTTCCTTAGTTTTTTAATTCCTTAGTTCTTTAGTTCCTTAGTTCTTTAGTTCCTTAGTTCTTTAATTCTCTAGTTCTTTCAGTTAGTGAAACTTTACTAAATTTTACCATTTTCACATTCGTAATCCTCAAATCCGATAAATCAATTTCAATTGAAACTGAAACGTTAAATTTCGAAAAATATCTGATTTATTAAATTGACTTTAATTTCGTTCTCCCACGAGCGAACACGGCAACCGACAAAAGGGAGACATTTGCTCGTTTTCGTTGCAGATATTGGCAAACCTGGTCAACGCGTGCAGTTACGTATCGATATCTTACGACTTACCGCGAATTATAATACATCCAACGACGCCTACGATAATGTCCAGCAACGATGTATCCACGTGAACTTAATTACTATCCTACCGTGTTTTCTGAATTTTCACTATACTTTAAGTTCTTTATCCCGTGTTGGAAACATAAATTTAGCTTCTTCCATGTCCAAAGATCATGTCTTCGTTTTCTAAGAGAGATTATGTCTTCGTTTCCAAAGATTGGCTGACTAATTGTCAAGAGAATTAATTTTACTGCCCCAATTTTGTAAAATCTCAAAGACAACTGACTCACGTGGGGCCATTTCTAAGATATTATATTATTATAATATTATAATATTTACTCAAATAGGGATGATTTTCGCATTTTTAGAATATATTAAATTTAAATAACAGTCTTAATTTGTGTAGATGAGTAAATAAATATATTACATATATACATATACATATAAATGTTATTTAACTTCAATATATTTGAGAAGTGCAAGAATCGTTCCTTTTTGCGAGTAAATATTATAATTTATAAATTATTAAAAAATTAATATTATTAGATTAAAAATTAATAATAAATCAGTAAATAGTAAAAATTATTAAATTAAATTTATAAATATTATATTATTATTATATTATTAATTTATTATTACATTATTATTACATTATTAATATTACATTACTTATAAATTCACAAACCTTTGGCACGCCAATGTGTTAATACTGACGTACGGATACGACAAGAGGGAGAAGCCAGAAATTTGAGAACAAAACCCTAAAACTAGTCCGGTATAAATATAAATCGGTCTACGAGATGACCGATCCCCGCACAGAGCAAACACTCTGGCAATTAAAACGCGTGATCGTGAGAGAGCGTTCTCGTCTCGGAGAGAAGCACAAGCATCGCAACATGCGGACAAGAACTGCAAGCAGTTCATTGTGAATTTCGTTTGGCGACGAATGGGCCACGTGATCCAATTACGTGTGTGCCATCTCGCGCGCCATATTGAATATATCGGTGGATCACGCGTGTCCTTTCGTGAACACCGAGCGGGATCCTTCTCCCGTCAGAGGATGTGATCTAATTTCCGGTCATCATCGATGCGCTCTCGATCGCTCCGTTGTCCGACTTGTTGCGTTCCACGGCTAACGGGAATACGCTCGACTGGCATGATTAATAAAAAAAAGAAAAACGCGCACGCGTTTAATGATACGTCACGAGGAGGCTAACGTTCACGCAATTAGAACATCATCGTCGTCTTTTATCTACGGTTAACGGAAACACTTATCGATGTAGGACTACACACGCTCGTCCAGTTGCTTCGTTTTAGAATGCTGGAGCTTTGAAATGCAATGGCTGTATTGTTGAATCTGTTTTGTTACTTGCAACGCCCTGATATCGAAAATAAATTTTTTTTTTTTATTGTCGCTCTAAACCAGATATTAATAAATACGACAAAACATTTAATTTCCAAATGTACTTATTCTTTTATATATATATATATATTTAGATCATTCATTTTCGAGATAATTAAATTACTAAAATAAACTAATTAACCCTGATACAAAAAGTACAAAATAAATTTTACTCATTTATTTTTGAAAAAATTCACCGACACCCTGTTGAAATTTAAATTTCGCAAGCCCTGGCTTCAATTGGTTAATTAGTTCGATTAGCGAATGTTTTATGTTGAGAAGATAGCTCCACTGTTCTCTCTGATAAGGAAAGCTTGCTCATCCGCTGTTAAAGTAAAGTTTAGGTGAAGCGGAGAGACATGTTTTAGGACAACTTTTAGAACAGAAAAAGAAGAAAAAAGAAATAATACTAACAATATTTTATGATAAAATATTTCGTTTTAAAAATGAACGAAATTTAAAAACATTTCGATACATAGTGATACAAAATCATACAAAATAATTAAAATATAATCATAATACAATTTTGTAACTAAACATTTTGTTTTCAAAAAAATTTCGTCGTTCTATTTCAATTTTAAGCGGCGAACGCGCTTAGTCGCGCAGTTTAACTTTAATAAATAAGTGCCCCTCGAAATGAAATAAAACGCTCGGGAGATTACGAACTATTACTTTAAATTAGAAATATATTTCTATATTGTTTCAGGTCTTATGCCGGTCTGGTGAGTCTCCTTGCAAGTATTCAGGTTTGCTTAAATTTCTGAAATATTTAATTTCTTAATTCACGAATCTTCCGCTCTGAGCGTCCGTGTTCATACGCGTTTCGTTTCAAAACGGTCAGACGTTTTTAAAAAATTTGGCGGTCGAACAGGAAGCGAAACGTTGAGAAACCGCGTATCGAGGAGCTACGTGGATCGGTTGGCTGGTCGAAATTGCTCGAAACGAGACGGGGCTCGCGTGCAACGCGAAAATTAAATGCACGCACGTAAAAATCGGCGTGCAACGAGCGTCTGCAGCGAGCTCCGTAACAAAGCCGGCTCCCCGACTTCCTTCCCCCGCGTTATTCCCACATGAAAGCCCTGAAATCTATACCGGCGACGAAAAAACCACGCACCCTTGCGATTTCATCGATGCCTGACGCTGCGCGAATTTTCGTTCGGTGCTCTCAGTTCATTCTTTCGAAAGACTCTGCATATAATACGCGGCGTAAATCAATAAAAAAGTATTTAATAATTTTATTCTTATAGTTGAAGTTTTAATTGTTTATTATTATCTAGGTGGAAAAATTTCGATTTAGTTTGAAGGTGTTTCAATTCAATTCAATTCCATACAATTGTTTGACACAATTAATTTCATAAAGCTGTGTGGAACAATTTGGAAGGTGTTTCAATTTAATTTAATGAAATTGTGTGGGACGATTCGTTTGTAAATCTAGTTCTATCTAAACCTATTCCATAATGCAACAGAATATATCATAATCTAAACCTAATCGAAATCTAAATTATGTTATTCTGTTTAAACCTAAACCTAACCTAATCTACAATGCAACAGAATATATTATAATCTAAGCCTAACCTGAATTTTTCATTTACACACTTTGCAAGAAATTATTTAACTCTATAACAGTATACTTAATCTAATCTACAATGCAACAGAATATATCATAATCTAAACCTAACCTGAATCTTTCATTTACACACTTTGCAAGAAATTACTTAACTCTCTAACAGTATACCTAACCTAATCTACAATGCAACAGAATATACCATAATCTAAACCTAACCTGCATTTTTCATTTACATACTTTGCAAGAAATTATTTAACTCTCTAACAGTATACATAACCTAATCTACAATGCAACAGAATATACCATAATCTAAACCTAACCTATTATTTAGAAAATATTTAGAATATACCATAATCTAAACCTAACCCAAACCTAAATCTTTCATTTACACACTTTGCAAGAAATTATTTAACTCTCTAACAGTATACCTAACCTAATTTACAATGGAACAGAATATATTATAATCTAAGCCTAACCTGAATCTTTCATTTACACACTTTGCAAGAAATTATTTAACTTTCTAACAGTATATCTAACCTAATCTACAATGCAACAGAATATACCATAATCTAAACCTAACCTATTATTTACAAAATATTTAGAATATACCATGATCTAAACCTAACCCAAACCTAACCCAAACCTAAATCTTTCATTTACACACTTTGCAAAAAATTATTTAATTCTCTAACAGTACACCAAACCTAATCTACAATGTAACAGAATATACTATACTCTAAACCTAACCTGAATCTTTCATTTACACACTTTGCAAGAAATTATTTAACTCTCTAACAGTATACCTAACCTGATCTACAATGCAACAGAATATACCATAATCTAAACCTAACCTATTATTTAGAAAATATTTAGAATATACCATAATCTAAACCTAATCCAAACCTAAATCTTTCATTTACACACGCTGCAAGAAATTATTTAACTCTCTAGCAGTATTATTTATTAATCCTGCGTCTATAAAACATGTAAAACAAGAGAAAAAAAAACTATAAATCGGCCATTTTGACCATTTTGATGGTCCTAGTGTTAAACTGTTCGTTTAAAAACAATTGACGATCGAAAGTCGATCGTAGCAAGGGAATTTTCTCGCTGATGATTTGGGGACGTCGCGAGGACGCGTACGAACGTACAATAAACGCGCGAGAGGAACGCCTCGGCGAATGCCAAGCATGTTACAAGGGTGTGTGCCTGTGTTGTGCCGCGATGCGGTCTGACCGCATTGCAATATTATCTTGCAATGGTATTTCGTAACTCTGGCAACTTTGTGTTTCCGCCTTTGAGTGCGCATCGAACGAAACATTTCTCCTCTGAATACCTGTTTCACAGTTTTACCGATAGTTGCACGAAGCCAAAACCTCAAGGTGCAGGACGATCTCATTTATTTCAATCTGCCGTTCCGAGCATTTCCGATTAAAATTTCCATCAGAGACGTTAAAGTACAGAAAGAAGAAAGTCTGTCGTCAAGGAACGCGAGTTTTTCTATTTCGTATTTTGCGAACTACGAAAGTACACGTTTTTAGCTACATAGTTTTTAACAGAAATTATATACTGATAGTTCTAGTGTCAATTATTATTATAGAATATTATCATTATATAAATCATTTCCTACTGAAATAAATATATATATATTTTCTCTGTTTTCAAAGTAGATAACGAAAGTACACAATGGAAAGATCGTGCTTGAACTTAAATTTGATTTAAAATTAATAAACTTAGTTTCTCCTTACATTTTGATTTTTAGTACAGTGGACACAATCATAGACATTCATAGATAATTCCCACTTTGGTAAAATAAAATTGTCAATCTCGAAAAAAAAAACACACAAGCTTCCATCTTCGAATCTCCAAAGATACACATTTCTTACCTTCTGACAGAAATTAGATGCTGACAGTTCTAGATTTATCGAGTATCATAGTCGTGGAAATTCAATCGCCACTTCGGTGAAATGAAACTCGCAAAAGAAACAAGAAGAAAGAAAGAAAATATCGCGACAACAAAGAAGGAAGATCGCTCGAGGCAAGATCAGTTCGACTCGAAATAGTTGAGATGATATAACAATTCCTCGACGCGATTCTCGCAGCGAGCAGAATATTTACGACGCTGCGTTCGGTTAGTCTTGCACGGTGCAGTTAGTCTTGACGAATAGCCTGAATAGAGCTCCGGTGGCACGCAGGGCGTGGTCACAGTTGCACGGTCGCACAGCTACATCCACGTTCCATTGCGTTTTGAGAACGTTTGACGATCGTCTAATCGAAATTGTTGCAACGAGAAAGTTACAACGATTGATTCGACATCGTTTGACGATGGTTGAAGCTACTTCGATCCATCGACTTTCTTCGTTGCTATTGCTGGGACAGGGTTGGCCAACCCCTGTGACGTATTTTAGGATTTCTGCTGGTGGACAGGGCAAGTTATTTAGAGTAGAGATATTATTATTTTTATTATTATTATATTATTATTAAGATTATTATTAAGATATTATTATTATTATATTATTATTATTATATTATTATTAAGATATTATTATTATTATTATATTATTATTAAGATATTATTATTATTATTATTATATTATTATTATATTATTATTAAGATATTATTATTATTATTATATTATTATTAAGATATTATTATTATTTATTAGAGTAAAGTAACATATTATGTTATATAAATGAACTATAAATAAAAATAAATGTTATATAAGAGACCATTTAGAACAATAAAATTAAATTAAACAGAGTGCACAGAGTATAATTAAATACAATAAATATGAAACATATTTCATGCAACGAAGGCTCTGTTAATATATTGGTATACTGTACTACAAAATATTATAAAACCTATTACTGTACTACAAAATATTATAAAATCTATTATATTGTATTACAAAATATGTGTACACGATAGTCATCGTGACAAGTACCGAACATCAGAAAGAAAAGTGTGCCAAAACTTTTGAGCAGTGATTCAACCCCCTCACTGATGAGATCGCGTGCCATTTTTGAAACAGTATTATCTAAATATTTAAACAAGAAAACTTCAACATCTTCGACATCATAGACAAACTATTCCAAATGATTTCTACATTAATTCCATTTCCTATTAATTTCCATATTGATATTCTAAAATATTCTAAATTATTCTGAATATGTCTAAAGACGGTGAAATGTAATTTAGAATCGCCATCGCAATTCTGCGGCGTGAATTTCGTAGAGAGAAAGAAAGTTTCGGTTTGGTCTTTGATCGAGAGGTTCAGCAAGAAGCAAGAGGCTGCTGTCGAGCACGAGGAATACGAACGTTGCCCCGGAACAACGACTCGAAATTTGTTACGCGATCGGAATGTCTTAGGACGATGGTACTTGTC
Organism: Tetragonisca angustula; assembly: GCA_036937485.2. NCBI lineage: Eukaryota > Metazoa > Arthropoda > Insecta > Hymenoptera > Apidae > Tetragonisca > Tetragonisca angustula. Next base: position 1,482 of record JAWNGG020000368.1, on the reverse strand, counting down.
AGTGGGTAACGGTACCTTAACCAAGTTACGCCTGGGTTCGCGTGAATTTGTTGTTAAGTCACGATCTGAACGCGGCGCTCAGGCTGAATTTTGTCGCGTTCCACTTTGATTCGATTACGTCCTTTTCTTTTTCATCGCGCGGCCCGCTCACTCACGTGGGAAGAAGACGAAGAAGCCGTCACTGAAGTTACTTAACACACAGAACTATAACGGCGGTTAAAGCGTACAATTTCGATCAGAGTAAAAAAAGAAACGGAAAAGTTTACAACACTACATGTGTGTACTATAAAACGAGGTACATAAGCTTCTATTCATTATACGATTTTACGAAAAGTTGTTTCAACCCTTTTAAGTTGAATTGAATCTTTACAAAATTCAATTAGATTAAACGAAATCTCTGGAAGTACACTGTTCCGTATCCGTGAAATATTCAAAAATTATATATGGGTTATTTTTTGACTATTTTAGTAGTTCTAGTGTCAGTGCAACGCTGTCGAACTGATTTATACCAAGCTAAAATTATTTAAATCTCTTCAACTTAAATTGAATCTTTTTAAAATTAAATTACATTAAACCAAATCTCCGAAAATACACAGTTTCGCATCCGTGAAATATTCAAAAATTATATATGGGTTATTTTTTGACCATTTTGATAGTTTCAGTGTCAGTGCAACACTGTCGAACTGATTTCTACCAAGCTAAAATTATTTAAATCTCTTCAATTTAAATTGAATCTTTTTAAAATGAAATTACATTAAACCAAATCTCCGAAAATACACTGTTTTACGTCGGTAAAATATTCAAAAATTATATATTGGCCATTTTTTGACTATTTTGGTAGTTCCAGTGTTAATAGCAAGAAAATATTTAGAAATGATGCAAAAAGAACCAGTCGAGTCCAGTCTCAAAACATTCTAAAACGTCTGAAACTTACCAACACCTTTCCATTTTCCACGAAAAATTTAATTTAAGCAACAAATTGTACGTTACTCGCCCTTGCACAAAATGAATTGCCATTTCTTCGACGAGTATACTCGTACACGACGTTCACGGCTAAGAGGTTGAAACCTCTGTTCAGGTAATCGTGATGGGAGTTTATATAGGTTTCGTGATAATTGCAGTTGGATCGTCCGATTTTGTTACTCATTTGAAACGCGGAATTATTTCATTCAATCTCGCTTGGCGAACGTTGGCCGAGGTAATTACAGATAATTCGACGATATAATACGCAAAAATACACGTCGAATCGCGTTCAATGAATTTCTAACGCGAACCTACTCCCAACCTGTGTGTAAAATGTTAGCAACTGAAATAATTAACATCGGCGAGCACGTATTTTTATCCCGCTAATTTTTCAACGATTAAAATTCATTTGTACATTTTATGCAAACGATTTTAATCTTTAACGAACGCTGTTCACCAAGTTCTGAACGGGATCGACATTCCACCGCGCTGAGAACAGCAACAGCGATCGAAACTCGT